>VDFB02075321.1:411746955-411900042 GCA_007258455.2 Sequoia sempervirens
ATTGGACCCTCAACCTAATCCTTCAACCATATACCCTCAAATCTATACCCTAAACCCTCTACCCTCAACCCTAAACCATTTAACCCTAAACCCTTAAACCTTCTACCCTCTACCCTCTACCCAATACCCTCTACCATCAACCCTAATCCCTCAACCCTTATCCCTTTCTCTCTCTATATACATCCCACCTCTCTCTCCATCCCTCTCTCCTACCCTCTCTAATTGTCTCTATCTACCCTCTCCCTCTTTCTACATACCTCTCTCTCAATAAATTCCTACCACTCTCTCTCACTCCCTCTATCTATATCTCTCTATATCCCACCCACTACCTCTCCATTACTCCCTCTCTCTCCCTATCTCTAAGGTCTCTCCCTCCCACCCCCTCTCTCTCAAGTCTCTCCCTCTAGCACCCTACCTAGGTAACTCTCTCTCTCTCTCTCTCCCCATCTCTCTATCTATCCCTCCCACCCTTCTTAGATAAGTACCTCTCACTCCACCCCCCTCTCACTCCCTCTCTCTCTGGTCACTCCCTCCCACACCCTCTCCCTCTCTTAGGTCTCTCACTCTCACACTCCCTCTCTCTCACTCCCTCTCTCGCCCACTCCCTCTCTCTCGCCTCCCTCTCCTTGCATCTCTCAAGTCTCTCCCTCGGCACCCTCACATAACTCTCTCTTTCTCTCCTTCTCTCTCTCTCATCTCTCTCCTCTCTCTCAATTCTCTCTCTCCCACCCCCTATCTCTCTCTCTCTATCCCTCCCACCCTACCTAGCTAAGAACCTAGCTAAGTCCCTCTCAATCCAACCCCTTCTCTCCCACTCCCTCTCTCTTAGTCTCTCCCTTCCATCCCCTCTCCCTCTCTCAAGAATCTCTCTCACTACCTCTCTACATATCTCTCCCTCTCTCTCAAGTCTCTCCCCTGACCCTACCTAGACAACTCTCTTTCTTAAAATTCTCGCTCCCTCTAAAGACATACATAAATACATAAATACATACATACTTACATACATACAAGCATAATACATATGTACATGCAATCCTACACACATACAAGCATGCATGTACATATGTAGATACAATCTTACATAAATATAGGCATACATACATACATGCATTGATACATACATACAAACATACATGTATACATAGAAGCATGCGTGCATACATACATACATGACATACAAGCATACATGTACATACAAACATACAAATATATAAACATACATTCAATAGAGTAACATTTAACATAAAGAAAGACATAACACGAATGCGTTATAACACACTCGTGTTATGTCTTGCTAGACATGTCTCACACAAATGCAAAAACCATTTCAAAACTAGGATATAATGTGAGCGTGTTATAACACGCTTGTGTTATATCTTGCTTTGGGAATCCCCAAGCCTTGGGCTTGGTATTTTCCTTGGAATACCAACCCAAAGGCTTGGAAGGCCTTCCCAATGACTAGAGACATGTTTTTGCAAATTCTACAATATTTCACATAATTGGGTTCGTACTCACCATTAGGATTGAACGTGTTTCAATGTCAAACAAATCAAACACCTAGGTAATATTAGGCTCTCTCTTAGCTATCCAATGATATAATTTTTTTCACTTTTTGACAATGTTAAGCCTTTGATATATAATTTCTTTTGTTTGTCTCTTTTTTGGCAAAAAACGGTGTTTGGTGTTTTTTTCGTTATAAATTAACCATTCATCGAAATTTAAAATAAATTACATTTTTAAAAACTAGACTCCATTCTTAAAATATTTAAAAAGAAATTCCAATTAGTTTCCAAAATTTGTAAGGGTAGCACGGCCAAAATTCCATTTTTCAGGAAGTGTCCACTTTGAAAATTAGTAAAAAATCAAATATTCATTAAAAAATTATCAGAAAAATCATGCATCAACTATATACTATTAACTAATTTCTCATCGAAGTGATTTTAAAAATACTAAAAAAATTTCACCATGCTACGTTCCCACAAAAGTTGCTATGTTATGTTTTTCTGACAAAAACAACACCAATTTATGTGGGTCCCTCTTTTGAACTCCTTAATCTTAACCATTTTCAAAATAAAATTAGTAGTTTAGAGAGTAGACTCAGAGCACTACGATCCTTATTTTTGTTGCATCTAATTTTTTTTAGTGCAACTATCCTCAATTTCACATCCAAGGTCAGTATTTCTTGATTTCAGAAAAAAAGTGGCCACTTAAGCCTCGTTTTTGGCCCCCCATCTTTTTTCACTTACCAAAATGATATTCCTTGTAGCAATATCATTTTCCACTTTGCTTTGGATTATTCAAACAATCTACTAGTAATATTGAAATAACACACAATAATGTCCCACCCTTCTTGGATAGTGCATCAACCACTATATCTCCTTCCCTCTCTTATAGATGATCTCAAAGTCACTACTCATAATCTTAGTGATCCATTTTCATTTCTCTTCAGAGGATAATATTTGCTACAAAAAATATTTTAGGCTATCTTGATCTATGCTAACCTTGAAATTTCTACACATTAGATATAACATCCACTATTTCACTATATGAGTAATAGCTAGCATTTCCTTCTCATAAATGGGTTTGAGTTTATTCTTACTCTTCAACTAATGAATTTCAAAATAAATGGGCCTACCTTCTTGCATGGGAACTAATCCTATACCATTGCTTGAAGCATCATACCATGTAACAAAATCCTTAGTGAAGTTAAGAGTGGCTATAATTGAAGTAATGCATATATCCTCCTTTTATCTCTCAAATGATGTATTAGCTAACTCATTTCATTGAAAAAAATCTATCTTCAATAGAAATGGAAGGGGCATTTCTATGTAGCCATATTCCTTCATATATCTTCTACAATATCTAGTGAGTCTTGAGGACAAGATAAAATAAAGAATTAAACAAGGACTCAAATGCAAAAAAATGAAACCTTATACCTTATTTACCTTGCTTATTTTATTGAGCTAGAAGAATAGGTATACCCAAAGATCCACTTGATTTTCACACTAATATTTATGTTTGATTTCTATGGAGTAATGTGTATTGCTTAACAAATCAACAAAATAAAAACATAAGGATATTATTAAACTCTCAAGAGGGAAGCATGTATTATCATGAAGATGTGTAATGAAAATGGAGGAAATGGAGGGTTGGGATGCAAAGTTGATTAAGGGATGATATTTCATGAGAATGAGTTCATGGATTGGGAGTTTAGTCAAGTGGCGAGTATCACAAGGTGGAAGAGAAGAATTGATTTGTATGAGACAAGTGTCCATGGGGTGTAAGAGTGGGTGTGCTCATATATGTGTAAGAGGTAGGGTGGCTACATTATGACATGTGAAGAGGTAGGGTGACTACACATATGGGAAGATCATGTTCACACATGTGTGAGAAAGCTAGTAGGCCTAAGCCACATAGGACAAGGATGAGGTGGAGGCTTGGGAGGATTTCAAGCTTAGAATCTTGCATGCTCACACATGTGTGAGAAAAGGAGAGGTTGAGGTGGCATGCTCACACATTTGGGAGTAAGAGGAGTGGGTAGGAAACTTGCCAAATGATGAAAACTTTGGAATATTGGGGATTTAAAAATAGATAAAATATTAGTCCCAAGGGATGATTGTGATTAATTAATTAATTAATCAAGGTACAAAGAATTAAAAAAAGGGTTAAGGATAATTTGATTTAATTAATTAACCTTAGGGGAGAAGTGGGAAGAGTAATTAATTAAATAATGGTTTTTGGAGACATGCCTAAAGTATCATCTCCTAAAAGGGATCAAGATCATGCCACTCAACTAGTAACAATGCTTATTGAGGAAACATATCATATGTTGCATTGCCATAGTCACCATTTGAAATTTAGTGTAAAGGAGATTAGCCATGCTCAAGAATATATGTGGTAAAAAGTGTATAAAGATGACGCATGAACTATATGATGTACACACATAATTAAAAATGATTTGATGCATGAACTATATAATGTACATGAAATTAAAAATGTTTTGAGTCTTTTATAAAGAATAGCATTGAAGATATAGAGGTATTAAGTGACATTAGCATATAAATAATAAAAGGTGGGGTGGGGACCAAAGTTGGAATAGTCAAGAGAGTGAGAATAAAAAGAAAGTGGATAACATGACATACAAAATTATAACAAAGACATTTGTAGATAAATTAAGAAGTTACTGTGGAAATTTTGGAAAGAAGAATGTAAACGAATATATTATGATAAATTTGTAGGCATTTTTTTATAGACAAGTTTTGGAGTAAGAGATGAGTGGGCTAGATGATGTGACACATCCTTATAGGAGAATGATGCATGCATGAGGCTTCACTAGTTTGTTGAGAAGGACGAGAGAATTCCTAGGGATAGTGTTCATAATAGCCTTCACAAATTTGACATACACATGTTTCACAAAGTTCTTAATGAATCGTAGATAAAGAGAGCATTTTAACATATGACACACAAAAAACTATATAGTTGCACAAAACATGCTAAGGTACATTCTATAATTAGATATGAATTAGTAACATAGTGTTAATCACTCATTATATAAACAAATAAATCATAAAAAAGAAAAAAAAAATGGAAATATGTGAGAAGTAAGAGAAAACGAGTGTAAAAGATAACATGAGGAGATTATTTAAAAATTGTGAAGATATATAAGGAGGATAATAAGATAGCATAAGGGTATAGTAGAACATAGAAATATGAGAACATGAGGCATGAGAAGGAATAAAACATGTAAGATAAAATAGTGTATATTGAGAAGATAAGAGAGATACACAAAAGAGAGGTAAGAATAAATGGTGACACATGTAAGAGATATATGAGTGAAATAGATAAATAAGAGGTTGTATAGTGGTGATCAAATAATAAAGACATCTAAGTATTTGAAATTGAATATAAATATAAAAGTAAAGAGTTAGAGTGTGAACTGTTATTTCATGAGCATGGATGTGCATGCAATATACAATCTACTTCATTTTTTATTTTCAACATTACAAAAATATTTTCTTATTGTTTTACTCTTGTAAATTATTAGTTCTAACTAGAATAAGATGAGTATCACATATTGATATTTTAGTAAACAATTCTTATTTATTTTAATATCTTTTTTCAATTTTTTTTTTTTTGAGAACAACCATCTAAAAAAACACAAAACATGAACTTCAACCACACAAGATGACAATATCTTTTGCTTAAATAATACACTTTAAAAATGTCTTTTGAAATTACTTTTATTACCAAAGAGTTGTTGAGCAATTGGTTGAGCTCAATTGGCGAGGATCATGGTATCTTTCTTAATAAAAAAAAAAAGATTCAAATTCCCTAAAAGTACAATTAAGCCAAGTTCAATTCCTAAATGATTTTGGCATACTATTCCAACTCTCTATGGATGACTATTAATTTAAATGTATGCTAGTCATCCATTAATTTATTCTCACTCTCTTGACTATTAATTTATTCATCCATAACATACATTGATGACTATTACTTAAGTGTATGCTATGTCATAATATTATAAAATGCTATGTAAAGATGAGGATGACCAACATTTATATAATCTAAGAGAGACGACCCAGTTGTTTCAATAGTTGTGATAGTAGTTGTTTATATAATGCCCAATATTTTTATTGATATTGGACCAATAGTTGTGATATGACTACCCATAATTAAACAAAATGTATTCCTTTGATCTAAAAAGCAACCAATCATGTGATGCCACATCAGTGCTCAACTACCCATGATGTGAATGCACAAGTATTGATCAACTACATCTTGACAAAGAACATGCTGATGTGGCATCATATTTGATGGTGTGGCCCTGAAACGAAAGCTATAAACAAGGGACTTGCCAAGTAAGCTAGTGTAAAAAATTGAAAGTGATTTGAAATTTCCACGTAGGATAATTAGAAGTACAAAATTAGGGTGCTCAACTACTGAATCCTCTCCCCTAATTACTTCCATTAAAAAATTACTATTAAAATTATAAAATCTTCACATACATACTCTTCAATAATCAATAATATCAACTATTCATTCCATTCATATAATCCATAGGAGACAACCAAATAGAAAATATACACTTGGAAAACTCTAAAACTTGTACCTACAAAAATCAAATCAAAATCCATAGGGGAATCCGTATGTACATGAGTTTGGCTGAATCAAAATCCACAATACCTACGAGAATCAAACAAGAGCAACGCTGGACTGTTAAAAGACAGGAGGTGGGGCAGCCAGAGGCGATATGAAAATGGGGGTCCAGCGCCTGGGGTGAGAAGCCGCCTCCACCATTTCATCTATAATCGCTGCAATAAACACTGCATACTCCTGTATTACCTCTAACATCTCTGTGAACAGAGTCATCTTCACCAATCAGATCTTTTCAAATTTATGTAACTCTCAGAATTTCCACCCACAATCGAATTCTTAAGGGCAGATGCTCCTATTTAACAAAGCTTGGACAGATGGAAAAACTCTTGCAGCGATCGCCCATGGTTACAAACTGTGATGGCACACCCCTGGTATTCACAAACCGCAGTTCATACTTTACCACCGCTTTGGAAATTAGAACAATCAACATGGGACAACAGCAGCCGCACTCTCTTCTTATCTATATTTAAACATGATATAGATGAGAGTTTGAATGTGACCTCCATTGTTAGCATGTCACCTCCATTAAACAGTGCATATGCTTCCATAAATTATTATTGTAATGGATAAATATGCATCCCTTGCATCATTATCTTCTGGTTATGAAAATATATGCTTTTATAATTCATTTTTATTTATCTATTATATTAGTTTTAATTAATTTTAAACTTATATTTAATATTTTAATATCGTAATAGTGAAAAGTGTATACTATGTATTTTTATTTGGTATATGGGTGATTTAAGAAATTATTTTAGTACATAATTTTGATTGATTTGACACTTTTACTGATTTTATTTTTCAATTGATCATAAAAAAACAAAAGCTAATCTTTGCTCTAGACTATTCTCAAACTATAAATTATTAGTTCCTCTCCTAGGTTTGTTTATGTGCCTGTAAATTTGATCCACTTTATTTTCACACTTGCAAATTCGATCCCAAAATTCAAAATTTGAATTTAAACATGAACCCAAATTGACCCTTTTTCAAACTAGCTATTATGTGGCATCTCCCATGTCAAAAGTTTTGAATTGTGACTAAGTCAAATATAAAAAGACATCACCCCTAAGTCACTTCATAATCTACAATCCACTATCCAGTCTCATGAAGGGATTCCTATCCAATTAAGTCACTCTCATAATTACTCTAGCCCCTCTCATAGCATTATGCCACATCAACATATTCTAATTGTAATGCATCTTTGTTGAAAACAAGTTTCAAAACCCTAGTTTCACATTAGATCTTTGCATTACCCTTTTGCATTTTTTTCCAACCTCCAAGTTACCTTCATTAGAATAATGTTTGATGCATTTATTGCAACTTGTCTTTCCTAGTTTTATAAAAAATCATTGAATGAAATTGAATGTCTTGTCATAAGGAAAAGATCCTCACTTAATAAGCTTCAAAATATGTTTGTCGACACCATTGGGATTTTTATTGTAGGTCCAAATATTGAGGTGGTTCTTTCTTGGTAGATACATAAGGTATGTAGGTCATAGGCTCATGACCACTTGAAAATATCATTTTGCAAAAGAAGTTTAGAAATATAGGAAAAAGTCAAATATACAACTATAGGATTTTGACCCTTTCCAAATTCTAACGAAGGGTCTTAGATCATATTTTGTCATTCTACATCTAACAAAACTAAAATCAAGTGATTTGAACCACGCTTCAAGATTTGTGATAAAAGATGGTGGATAACTTCTTATTTACCATCAAAATTAGTAAGAACTTTTAGTCCTAATTTCTAGTTTTTTTTAATTTTTTGTTGAAATGATCTATAACTCTATAATAGATTGATTAGATAGTATTGCTTGTCATATTCATTAAATTCAATTTTAGCAAAATTCATTTTATTTTCCTTTCATTTTTGGTGAACCCATTTGATCTTACAATCCCTATTATTTATTCCTTCTTTTTGTTGTTTCATATTAGATTGAATTGATCAAGGTTTGGCTGCACCCTTTTCTTTTTGTTACATTTATTTATCTTGATTAGAGTTTGTAATTTCATTGTATAATATTCATTTAAGATTTCTTTACTCACACACTTATTAATTGAGCTTCATTCTCACAGACATTTACCTTTATTCTCTATCCATGCATGTCTCTTTTATTTTGAAGTGTTCATATACATCTTGTTGTATCCTATGGACTTCCATTTTGACTCTCTTGTGTTTTTCTATCCTATTGATGGGGATGCATTTTCTATGGAGGTATATATTATATTATGTATGTGTTGTTTCCTCAATATAATTAGTTTTTTCTAGATTCCCTCTTAGATATACTCACTTCACTTTTTTGTAAGCTCCGGGTCTTGATTGTATACATTTCTTTTGATAATCTTGTGAGGAGTGTAGGGATAATGATCAATGTGAGATATATTTTTACATACTTGATTATGTGCATTATGATGATAGTTATAGACATCATCTAATGTTAATTATTTAGTTAGTCATGATGATACATCACTTTGTATTGCATCTCATGTTTGTTCTCCTATCTAATCATTCTTTGAGGAGCTTATAGATATAATTAATGATTTGGGACTAACTTTATTTGATGAGTATTCTACTATATTCTTTAGATGATTATATGCATTATACTACTAATTATGTTCCTTCACATCATCATGTTTGTTCTTTATCTTCTCATAATGCAATTGATGACTCTTTTAGATCAATGCCACCTTAATCTTTAATAAACATTTGTGAATATTGAAGTAGTGGTGACCAATCTAAAATGTTAACATTTACAAACTTCTAATAGAAACCATCTCTATCATACACATATTGCCTCCCAATTACATTTTTTCATAATTCAAGTGGTATGATGTCACAAGTGACTCTGTCTATATGGGTTTAGTTTTGTGCTTGAGAGTGCATTAATTTTTTACTTGAATAACCTTACCTTGTTTCAACCATCCTTTATTACATGGCCTTGAGAGTGTTTTAGTGGAAAGGCCTAAGCACTTGAGTACATGATGATGTTATTTTTTCTACTACTCTTAATGATGACATGAACCAATTATCCATTGAACCAAAACTTCATATGGAAGAGATGCTTGTGTTTGTTGGAATTTTTAATTGTAATGACATTAGTGCTAAGACAATATATCTCCTTGCATAATATTTAATGTGCCTTGAATAACTAGAGATTTTGTTTTTCAAACATCAAGTTCAACTATAAGAATTGGTGTAGCGGTGATCATACCATAATTTATCCGGTTGCTTCTTCTTTCCCTTGTACTTTCTTGGCACCTATAATGTTGATGATTTAGCATTTGAAATTATATGATTTGAAATTATTTTATTTATTTCACAAGTTGAACCAAGAGGATAAACCTATGTATCTTGAACTGCACATGCATTTATACTAGCATGTGAAAAACACCACTCTTATACCAATTATTTGAAATCAAGGTGGGTTGGGGGAAAGGAAAAGCTTTGTGAAAGATGATTTTATATTTATGCACTTGGAGACAAAAAATAGTAATCTAACACATAATTGAGAGAAATAATATTTTACCAAACATGTGCTACTCCTGTTCAAATATAAATGAATAGAATATAGTGGATATTATAGATAAAAATACTAAGAATGAGAATCCATGTGACTAGAAATAGTTGAATGCATCAAATTGCTCTACCTTTAACAATTTAATTATGATTTGTGTCCCAAAATACACAATCTCCTAACTCCTTCACAAATGAACTTACCTAATGGTTGATATTCTAAATTTATTATGGTTAAATTATAAGTGTATTGAAGATACAACTATGAAGATTTTTTTATTGTGGCATTCCTTCTAGGTGGTTCATGGAGATATATTGAGCCATGCATGGAGGTACATGACAATAAAGTGAGTTTCTTGTGTTTGTGCAACATAGTGCATATTGACATAGTGACTTGTGTTTAGGGTGGACATGGTGCTAAATCTTACATGACATATTGGGTACTATTGAGTCATGTGTGTTAATGGATAAGACTATTAAGGTATTTCAAGTTTCCTCAAGGCTATCATGGTTTCACATTGATCAACATAGATCTATGAAGGTTCATAAAATAGATAAAATAATCTTCATCATGCTAATTTAATTAGGAACAACACCCATTGAGGAAACATATCATATGTCGCATTGCTATAGTCACCATTTGAATCTCATTGTAAAGGAGATTAGCCATGCTTAAGAATATATATGGTAGAAAGTGTATAAAGATGATGCATGAACTATATGATGTACAAGAAATAAAAAATGCTTTGATGCATGAACTATATAATGTACAAGAAATTAAAAATGCTTTGAGCCTTTATAAAGAACAATATTAAAGAAATATAGGTATTAAGTGCTATTAATCTATAAATAATGAAAGGTGGGGTGAGGACCAAAGTTCGAATAGTCAAGAGAGTGAGAATAAAAAGAAAATGAATAACATGACACACAAAATTATAAAAGAAGACTTTTGTAGATAAATTAAGAAGTTACTATGGAAATTTTTGAAAGAAGAATGTAAAACAATATATTATGATAAATTTGCAGCAATTTTTTATAGACAAGTATTGGAGTAATAGATGAGTGGGCTAGATGATGTGACACACCCTTATAAGAGAATGATGTATGCATGAGGCTTCACTAGTTTGTTGAGAAGGATGAGAGAATGACTAGGGATAGTGTAACTAGTAATAGCCTTCAAATTATACATACACATGTTTCACAAAGATCTTAATGGTACTTAGAGAAAGAGAGCATTTCAACATATGACACAAAAAACTATGTAGCTGCACAAAACATGCTAAGGTACATTATATAATTAGATATGAATTAGTAATGTAATGTTCATCACTCATTATATAAACAAATAAATGATTAAAAAAAAAAGTGAGAAGAGAAAAGAGTGTAAAAGATACCATGAGGAGATTATTTAAAAATATTGTGAAGATATATAAGGAGGATAATAAGATAGCATAAGGGTATACTAGAAAATAGAAATATGAGAACATGAGGTATGGGAAGGAATAAAACATGTAAGATAAAATAGTGTATATTGAGAAGATAAGAGAGATACACAAAAGAGAGGTAAGAATAAATGGTGACACATGTAAGAGATAGATGAGTGAAATAGATAAATAAGAGGTTGTATAGTGGTGATCAAAAGACATCTAAGTATTTGAAATTAAATATAAATGTAAGAAGTAAAGAGTTAAGAGTGTGAACTATTATTTCATGAGCATGGATGTGCATGCAATATACTATCTACTTCATTTTTTATTTTTAATATTATAGAAATATTTTTTATTGTTTTCCTCTTGTAAATTATTAGTTCTAACTAGAGTAAGATGAGTATCATATATCAATATTTTAGTCAACAATTCTTATTTAATATTTTTTAATTTTATTTTTTTGAGAACAACCATCTAAAAAACACACAACATGAACTTCAACCACACAAGATGACAATGTTTTTTTTCTTAAATAATACACTTTAAAAATATCTTTTGAAATTACTTTTATGATCAAAGAGTTGTTGAGCAATTGGTTGAGCTCAATTGGTGAGGATCATGGTATGTTTCCTAATGCGCTATTCACCAAGATTCAAATTCCCTGAAAGTACAATTGAGCCAAGTTGAATTCCTAAATGATTTTGACAGACTATTCCAACTCTCTATGGATGACTATTAATCTAAATGTATGCTAGTCATCCATTAATTTATTCTCTCTCTTGACTATTAATTTATTCATCCATAACATACATTAATGAATGACTATTAATTTAAATGTATGTTATGTCATAATATTATAAAATACTAAATAAAGATAAAGATGACCAACATCTATATAATCTAATTACTTCCATTAAAAAATCACTATTAAAATTATAAAATCATCGCATGTATACTCTTCAATAATCATTAATATCAACCATTCATCCATCTATATAATCCATAGGAGATAACCAAATAGAAAAAAATATACATTTGGAATTTCCAACTCCAAAACTTGTTCCTACGAAAACCAAATCAAAATCCATAGGAGGATCCGTATGTACATGAGTTTGGCTGAATCAAAATCCACAATACCTACGAAAATCAAACAAGAGGAACAGAGGACTGTTAAAAGAAAGGAGGTGGAGCAGCAAGAAGCGATATGAAAAGGGGGTTCCGGCGCCTGGGGTCAGAAGCTACCTCCACCATTTCATCTACAATCTCTGCAATAAACACTGCATACTCCTGCATTACCTCTAATATCTCTATGAACATAGTCATCTTCACAAATCAGATTTTTTCTCAGTTATAACTCTCAAACTTTGCACCCACGATCGAATTCTTAGGTGTAGATTTTCCTATTTAACAAGGTTGGACAGACAGAAAAACTCTTGCAGCGATCGCACAAACTGTGATGGCACATCCATGGGTGCACAACTATTGGGTCCTCTTTCCTACTTTGCCATCGTTTTGGAAACTGAAACAATCAATTAACATGGGACGACAGCATCCATACTCCCTTCTTATCTAAATTTAATTTATCAATAAAGAACGATCAAAAGAAATCAAATAATATCAAAGGATATACCTTCTTTATGTCAAGATTTGAATTATTTCTATTGTCCTCCAATTTTCCTTTGCTCTCATAAGTTGTGTGCACTATTATAGTTAAGCTCGGATTGATAATAATAACAAATTCTCAAAGATTCGTGATTAGCTTTCAAATGAGAATTAATGTTGTTTTTAAAGAAAATATTGATTTGGATGGACGATTAAGATTAAGAGGTGGATGATCAAGATAATGGCGGAGATTCTATGAGAGGAATTGATTGATCAGTTAAAACTGGTTGTATGATTTTAGTTAATTGTTTGCATGAATTAGTTAAGAGAATCAATTATTTTATTAACTCACACTAAGTGGGAGTGAACTGATTTGATTGAACAATAGACTGAAATTGATTAATCAATTGACTATCTAAGAGAGTGTTCGTTAGGAACGAGGTGGAAATGCACGAGTTTAATAAATAATTAAATTAATTAACTATTAAAGGAATGTGCAAGGGGTATTTGATAAATAACTTTATTTATTATTGAAGAATGGATAATGTTGAGAGAAATAAGGATAATTAAAGTATTAAAGTATTATTCAATTTAGAAAGTGGGAAAGTGGATAATTATTTAAAGTAATTATTTAATTTTAGAAAAGAGATAGCGAATGATTAATTTAAAGGATAAAGATAATTAAAGACATAATTAAATCAATCACGGGAGGAATAAGATTAAAGTGAATTAATTAAACAATTATATAAAATCATTTAATTAATAGTGAAATATGAAAAATTGATAATAATTATTATGAATAGGATGATAATTAGTGTTAAAATGTTATTTGTAGGCTCTGAGGATAATTTCGAGTAAGTGAGCACACAATTTTGATTGATTTGACACTCTAGCTAATCTTTGCTTTAGACTATTTTCAAACTAAATTATTAGTTCCTCTTCTACCGTTTTTATTTACCTGTAAATTTGATCCATTTTATTTTCACATTTGCAAATTTGATCCCAAAGTTGAAAATTTGAATTTTACCATGAACCCAAATTGACCCTTTTTCAAACTAACTATTATGTGGCAACTCCCATGCCAAAATTCTTGAATTGTGGCTAAGTCAAATATAAAAATACATCGTGCCCCTAAGTCACTTCATAATCTACAATCCATTATCCAGTCTCATGAAGGGATTCCTATCCAATCAAGTCACTCTCATAATTAGTCTAGTCCCTCTCATAACATTATGCCACATTAAAATATTCTAATAGAAATGGCTCTTTGTCAAAGAAGTTTCAAAACCCTAGTTTCACATTAGATCTTTCCATTACCCTTTTGCATTTTTTCCAAGTTACCTTCATTAGGATAGTGTTTGATGCATTTATTGCAGCTTGTCTTTCCTAGTTTTATAAAAAATCATTGAATGCAATTGAATGACTTGTCATGCAGATAAAATCCTCATTTAATAAGCTTCAAAATGTGTTTGTCAACACCACCAAGATTTTTATTGTAGGTCCAAATGTCGAGGTGAATCTTTCTTGGCAGATATAGAAGGTATGTAGGTCATAAGCTCATGACCACTTGTAAAGTTCATTTTTCAAAAGAATTTTAAATATATAGGAAAAAGTCAAATATACAACTATAGGATTTTGACCCTTTCCAAATTCTAACAAAGGGTCTAGATCATATTTTGTCATTCTACTTCTAGCAAAACTAAAATTAAGTGATTTTGAACTACATTTCAAAATTTGTGATAAATGGTGGATAACTTCTTATTTACCATCTACATTAGCTAAGAAATTTTAGTCCTTCTAATTTTTAGTTTTCTAAATTTTGTTGAATATGATCTATAACTCTATATTAGATTTGATTAGATTTTTATTGCTTGTCATACTCATTAAACTTAATTTTAGGAAAATTCGTTTTATTTTCCTTTTATTTTTGGCGAACCTTACAATCCCTAGGGTTTATTCCTTATTTTTGTTGTTTCATATTAGATTAAATTGATTAGGATTTGGTTACACCCTTTTCATTTTTTTTAATTTCTATTATCTTGATTAGAGTTAGAGATTTCAATGTATAATATCCTTACTCATCCACCTATTAATTGAGCTTCATTCTCATAGATGTTTACATATATCCTATATCAATGCATGCCTCTTTTATTTTGAAGTGTTCATGTACATCTTGTTGAATCCTATCCTTCCATTTTTATTCTCTTGTGTTTTTCTAACCTATTGATGGGGATGCATTTTTATGGAGGTATACATTTTATTATGTATGTGATGTTCTCTTCATAGAATTAGTTTTTTCTCTTCCCTATTAGATATGTCATTTCACTTTTTTGTAAGCTTCGCCTTGATTATAGATGTTTCTTTTGATAATCTTGTGAGGAGTGTAGGGATAATGATCAATGTGAGATATATTTTTACATACTTGATTATGTGTATTATGATGATGGTTCTCGATCATCTAATGTTAATTATTTAGTTGCTCATGATGATTCATTACTTTGTACTACATCTCATGTTTTCTCCTATATAATCATTCTTTGGGGAGCTTATATATATAATTTATGAACTACATTTCATGTTTTCTCCTATATAATCATTCTTTGGGGAGCTTATATATATAATTTATGAACTACATTTCATGTTTTCTCCTATATAATCATTCTTTGGGGAGCTTATATATATAATTTATGATTTGGGACTACCTTTATTTGATTACTATCTTAGTGTATTCTTTATATGATTGTATGCATTCTACCACTAATTATGTTCCTTCATATCATCATGTTTGTTCTTTATCTTCTCATGATGTAATTGATGACTCTTTTAGATCCTCAATTTATTATTTAAAGGAAATAGTTGTAGTTAAAGCACATATTGTGTCTTTAAAAATCAAGTTCACCTTTATTGAATTTTAAAAGAGAACAAACATCCATATAAATAAGATTTAATTAAGATTCAATATTGCTTAAAAATGTTAGAAATATCTTTTTATAGTTAGAACTAGCCTTGGTTTGTAAAATTTAATACATCCTTGAGCCACGTGTCTAGTTAGCTAACTTGTACTACATTTGAAGCCACACAATTATCACATTTCACTTGATCAATTGAATCTCATGCAAATTTCAAGTATTACTTGACTAACTCATTTTGAAAGGATAAAAAAAGTGTTACATTGACTATCACAACCTTGTATTTTTTCAAGTGTCACTTGACAAGGTACATCAAATATGCATGAATCAAGTTGATGTAGGAGCATCCCAAGGTGTAAGAGCAATCTTGCATCTCCTAAAAAATATTTTCCTTTATTTTGTTTTAATTTTTATAGATTTTCATTTGCATTCTAGTCACTATCAATTATTGTAGATCCACCACAATTCAACACACTTGTCAAATCTCGCCTCATGCTTTGGGAACACATGTTCTACTTTGATCTTATTAATGTCATATTTAATTTATAGAAGATTTTGATCACTGTAAAGGCATAAAGGTATAATTTATTTTCTAGTCTATAATGGGACTAATAGGATTACACTCAAGTTCATTGTTCATGGCTTGCAATAACTCTTAAAAGTTTGCAACAATAAAGGAACACATTCTAAGATATATGGGTTCCATAAGTGCTTATAATGTGAACTACATAAAGATTTACCAATCCATTATTATTTCATTCAATTTGGGAGATTCCCTAGATGATGGTTGACTACACATTCCATAAACACATTTATTTTTGCCTCCTTTCAACTGATTGAGACCCTTCCTAAGACTATGGATTACACTATAAACATTGTTCATAATCATTTAAAGGGTTCATTAGATTTATCATGATTAATAGAAGTCAAGTTTATAGGTCTTAACTTGGCATAGGATTTGTATTGCAATATAATTTAAATTCTATAATTCACCCATTTTTAATCAAATGGCTAAGGCCTATCATATTGAAAGTCCATTGTGGCAAGCTGCAATTCATTAATGACAGAAAATCAATAAAGTTCATACTAAAGTTTCATTGTATAATTGTATGTTATTTCATTCTATTGCATTGTTGGATAATCTTTCATTGAAGTATTTTTCACACAAACCAAAGGGTGAAATAGTGCATATATATCCAGTTCACATTCTAAATTTCTTAATTGTATAATCAAACGTCACTACTGTGATCATAATTCCATCTCAAACACAACCGCATTCACAGTTATGTCCTATTTGTGTAATCCATGGGGTATAACCAATATAAAAATATAAATTTGGAATTTGCAAAACTCTAGAACTTGTACCCACAAAAATTAAATCAAAAATCACTGGAGGATCCGTACGTACATGAGTTTGGCTGAATCAAAATCCACAACACCTGTGAAAATCAAACAAGAGCAACGCCGGACTGTTAAAAGACAGGAGGTGGGGTAGTAAGAAGCGATATCAAAAGGGGGTTCCGGCGCCTGGTGTGAGAAGCTGCCTCCACCATTTCATCTATAATCTCTCCAATAAACACTGCATACTCCTGCATTACCTCTGCTATCACTGTGAACAGAGTCATCCTCACCAACCAGATCTTTTCAAACTTATATAACTCTCAAAATTTCCACCCATGATCGAATTCTTAGGTGTAGATTTTCCTATTTAACAAGGTTGGACAGATGGAAAAACTTTTGCAGCTATCGCCCATTGTTACAAACTGTAATGCCTCACCCCTGGTTTCTTCAAACCGCAATTCATACTTTGCCACCGCTTTGGAAATTGGAACAACCAGCATGGGACAACATGGGACATCAGTGGATATTTAAACATTATATATATGAGACTTAGAATGTGACCTCCATTGTTAGCATGTCACGTGCATTATACAGTGCATATGCTCCCATAAATTATTAGTGTAATGGATAAATGTGTATCCCTTGCATCATTATCTTCTTGTTTTATCATACTTTTCAAAATATATTGTTTTAATCAAGTTTTAATTAACCTTAAATTTAAATTTAAATTTTGATTTTGTAATAGTGAAAGGTATATATTTTGTATTTTATCTTGTTTTTATATTATTTTATACATGAGTGTTTTAAGAGATTGTTTTAGTGCATAATTTTAATTGATTTGACACTCCCACTTATCATATTTTTAAATTGTTCAAAAAAAGAAAAACACCTTATCTCTTTTTAGACTATTCTGAAACCATAACTTATTAGTTCATTTCCTCGATTCATTTATATGCCCACATATTTGATCCACTTTATTTCTGCAGTCACAAATTTGACCCCCAAAGTTTAAAATCTTAAGTTAATAATGGACCAAAATCAACCCCTTTTTAACTAGCTATTATGTGGCAACTCTCATGCCAAAATTCTTGAATTGTGTCTTAAGTCAAATATAAAAAGACATTACTCCTAAATCACTTCATAATCTACAATGCATTATCCAACTTCATAATCTACAATCCATTATCCAACTTCATGAAGGGATTCCTATCCAACTAAGTCACTCTCATAATAACTCTAGCCCCTCTCATAGATTATGCTATATGAACATATTCTAATTATATTGGCTCTTTCTCAAACAACTTTTAAAACCCTATTTTCACACTAGCTCTTTGCATTATCCTTTTGTAATTTTTTTCAAGTTCCAAGACACCTTCATTAATGTTAAGAATAGGATTGCAAAGCAATATACTTGATAAAATGAATGCATAAATAAAATATAAAAATAACACAAAACAAAGAGACACATATATACATGGTTCACCCAATATGAGCTACATCTACAGAGAAACAACAAGTCCTTTTATTTTGTCTACCAAAATGAAAGGATACAACCTACATCACATCTGTTGTAACTTCCTCTTCTTTTTATCATTGTCTCCTCACAATACAATACAATGCACAACTATAATACAATGCCCTCATAAAAGGGGATTACCTTCTAGGGGAAGAAAAACCAACATAATATCCATTGTTAGATTTGTGACCTAATAATGAATGGCCTAGATTTATAATGAATACATATATCAAATATGACTTTTGGGGGTGCTGCTCCCAAAACCCCATCAAGGGGATGGGCCCCTCGGGCCCCACGGGGAGATACCCCCTTACACTATAAATATTAACTAATAAGATCAAGCTCCATAACCAACAATCTTCCACTTAGAGATTGATCACACAAAATACAAGATTATAATTAGACTCCATCAACAATCTCCCACTTAGAGACTGATTACAACAACTCCAAGCTATTGCTCCCACCAAACTAGGCTCCACTTTGAACTTGGAAAGTTTCTCATCTTCACGATCATCCTTGAAGGCCAACTGAAACTAAGTAGGAAATTAATTTCTCTCGAGTTACTACCTTTGTCAACATGTTTGTAAGATTTTGGCTAGTGTATATCTTTTCTAGCTTCAATTTTCCATCTTCCAAAATTGAGCATATAAAATGATACTTGGCCTATATATGTTTATCACATCATAACCACACTTGTGCATTATCTCAACACTAATTAGATAAATACATAATTATACTTATTTAATTAGCTAGGATTATTCTCTAACATTCCCCCATAATAAAATTAACTAAATAAATCATGTTTATTGCATTAAACTAACATCCTACATCCATTAGAAGGCTGGATTACAGTCACGAGTAAAAAATCAAAAGCATCTGGGCCTTCTCTTGAAATGACGCTTCGTTCCCACAAGAGTAAGTCAAAATGTAAAACATGATATTCTTGGCTTGGGAGCTGGCTTTTTTGTGGCTGCAGGCTGTCCTTTGTAGCAGTCTGGCTTTTCTGGTTGTAAATGGTTGCAGATCCCTTCAAAATCTGCTTATCCCTAATATCAAAAACATCCTACATCCATTTATCCTAATTTATTAATTAATTCAATTATTTGATTACTTATCCTAAATCTACAAATCCTAGTCTAATCCCTCACTAATAAGACAATCATGTCACATCCATAATTTAAAATAAAAATAAATGTAAGTTAGCAATCCATAATGAAGCCAATATTCAATCCTAGCCATCAAATTAGCTAAACTAATCCATGCCACCTATCTCCAACTTCCTTCAATTCAAATTTAAACTATATTTTAATCTCCAAAATCCATATAATCAAGCTAATCCTAGCCCTTATCCACCAATCACTAGCATGCAATCCTTTCTCCCTCCCAAATTGAAATTCAAAATTCCTCAAGAGAACAATCCTAGCCCTCCATCCTAAACCAATCTCAACCATCCATTTATCCTGATCAAATCTATAAATCAAACCACCCCAAGCCATTTTTTAAAAGGAAGAAAATTGGATGCTAAGGTTAAGCTATAGGATTGAGCACCGCAATCTAACCATCATCCACCATTTAGAGAAATCACCTAAGGTCAACAAAGGGTTTAATAGTACAGGTTAGTTGTTTTTGTCATTTGTTTGGTTCGCATGCTATTGTAGGTTTAGATTCACCATTTTAGATTTTTTCCTATCATTTTAGGTCTATATTTTTATGTTCACATTCTAGCATGCTTATTGGACCATATCCCAAGACAACCCTTATTATTTGTAGTGTTTTGTGAAGTATTTTCATATATTTCATTGTAGATTCATGCCATCTATAGTTTATCACACCAAGATTGTCTAATGGTATATACAAATTATCAAACATTACACTTGCAATCTAGAAGTAAAAATCCCAAAGCCCAAGGTTTTAGCACAATTGTTTTGTAGAGTATCACACCCACATTACCTATGGAACATGCAACTTGACATATCACATTCACAATTAGGAGGTGAAAATATTATATTAGTGTGTTTACACTAGTCTATATATTGTACCTATAACAATAGCAATGTATACACACTTAGTAGTGGCACATATTTTTTGGCTTTCAATTTCGTATTTTTCAACATTTTTGCAAGTTAGTTAGTGTGTCTGAATATGATTTAACACATCTAAAACTAGTTTATTATATGTAAATTTGAAATAACACACACACATTCCAAATTAGCATATTTACATTATATTAAGTTAGTCTCTATCTAGTAGCACAACTGCTCGATGAAACAATGCATGTACACTTACAACAATGTGTGCTCTATGTAATATTGCACATGCATTATGTTTTTCAAAATTTTAAGTTTCTAATTTTTAGCTCTAACACACATCACTTTTAATTATCCTTTTGATTGATAATGTCATTTTGCTAAATATTTTGTTGCAATTTTTTTCGGTAGAAGATCAATCCTAAGGCTACTATAATTTATTATAGGGTCACTTGTCTAAGGCTTAATATTGAAACACTCTCTATTTTATTTCAATTATTTTTATAACATAAAATTAACTTATTTGTAAGGTTAGTGGGTTCAACAAGTGTGTATGCTCTTCCCTTGCACTGAAAGGTGATCCTAGGAACCAAAAACATTTCTTGTACTCATTCACCTTCACACTTTAGAATTCGTTTATTTATGGTAAATGAACATGTTTTGTGTAACCTTGGAGTGTGCATTTTCTTTCCTTGCACTAAAAGGTTATCTTACAAATAAAAAAAATTCCTTTGTCACTTTTGTATTTTTTCCTCAAGGGATCAAGTGGTATTCCCTCTTTCCTTGCACTGAAAACAATCTTGGAAACAAAAATGGTTGAATATTTTATTTTATTTTATTTTTAGTGGTCATGGTTTGTATTTCATCACTAAGTGGTGATCTAAATCCTCATGTTCTATTAGGGTATATAAATTGGAATGAGAATCAAAAGACTCCTCCCTTTAGGGTGCACTTGTTATTTTGGGCTAAGCTTGCAAGTGAAGGAGAGTGGTTCATCCTCTCATACCAAATAATTAGGAATACACCTCAATTTCATAGATTTGGAGCTCACTTACATTTAGATATATCAAGGAATCCCCTTACCAAATCTTGTGTAAGACTATTTTAGTGAACCTTTTAGTTGTTTGGTCAAGATTTATAGTTCATAGGTAAGAAATTAGCTCCAAATGTTTACTCATAATGGACTCCCAAAAATGGAATATTTTACCACTTATGATATCCTTTAATTCTTACCCATTTTCCACCTCAAGATGTCTTTGTTTTGGAATTTTTTCTAACCATGTAATAGGGGATGCATAGTTTGTGCTTATTCTTATTTCTTTGGGTGATTGATCGATGTTTCATCTTCATTTTATTTCTTATTCTTGGTTTTGGCTTGTGTTCTTTCTTTGCATGGTGTATTTGGACCACTTGCAATCAAGTGTTCTCTAAACTAGTAAAACTTCAATCTTTGACAAGTGAAACCTACTATACACTAGTTAGTAGTTGTATAAAATGACCCTGGAAAGAAAATCCCATAAACAACTAATTAGTAGTTTAATCAAGAAAAGTTCAACACCCTACAAAAATATATTTTTTGGATATATTAATTTGGCACTTAGGGGCCAAACCCCCGTAATACATTGAATATGAATTTTTCATTATAAGATAGGATGACACCCTACAAAAATGTTAGGTTCACCAAAATATATGCATAAAATTAGAAGAAATTAATAGCATTAAAAATTAAATTTAAAACACTACTCTAACACATGTAAACCTTTGTTTGAACATTGAAAGAATGTGTTCATGTTCTCAAAGATATGTGGGTGTGGTCATTTGGCCAACATAATGAAAACATTATTTAAAACATTGATTTAACAACATAAGTTTGTATTAAGAATGAATGATGAAAAGAATCGATGAGAAGACAAATTTATTGAATTTCAAAGAGAGAAATGGATGACTTGGGTTTTATCTCATATCATAAGTTTGATCCATGATTGAGGGAATTAATTTGAAGAGGTGGCAAGCATGAGTGAGTTGTTATTTTTTAATAATAATTTTATGATTTTCAAGTCAAGTGAATTGATGAATGAGCTAGAAGAAGTTAATTGATTGCAAGGCTCGAATAGCTAGGTGAGTTGATTGATTGAATAAATGAGTTGAGTGATTGCATGAAGAAAATGACTAAGTGTATGAATCAATTAAGTCATTTGGTTGATTTATTAACTAATTTTCATGAATAAGCTAATTATTTGTGTGGATGAGTTGAATAACATGATTGATGAGTTAACTATTTTGAAATGAGTGCTTACATGAAGAAATTGACTAAGTGTATGAATAAATTAAGTCATTTGATTGATCTATTAACTAATTTGCATGAATAAGTTAATTATTTGCATGGATGAGTTGGCTAACATGATCGAGGAGTTAACTATTTTGTTTGGGTAGTTAACTCATCAGGTAGAATTTATGGATTTTTTAATTTATTTAATGGATAATTAGAGAATATGAGGTGAAATATGATATTTCATTTAAATATTTGTTGAAGAGGTGGATAATGAGTAGAATTTATTTGTTTATTTATTTGAATGTTGGATAATTAACTCATTTTAATTATATAATAAGGAATTATTGAATTAAATGATTATGAACTAAAGACAATGAATAATAAGATAATAATGGATATTAATGAAAATGATAATGAGTCTACATCAGCTATCAACTTCCATAGAGTTAATATTTTAAGGCAAGTTTTTTTAGGTTCAATAGTTTGTTTATCCAACATTTTTTTTTCTTATGGATTATTCCTTTTACCCATTGTCCATTTTAGTAGGTTTTAACTAGGGCTCTACACTGATTGGAGGGAGGTCACATAGTGGCTTAACTTCAACTACTAACTAACCATAAAGCACCACTACTAGGAGCGACACCTTTCTCCAACACCATCAAGGAAAAACTACCATTGCTCCACCTCCTCTTTGTTAACCTCTATAATACCACCACCTAGCATAACCATAGATTTTCATAGCATTGTCACTTAGAAGCAACCACAGAGCCACTAGAGCCTTTTAGTACTCCTTATAAGGGGAATTTTTTATTTTTTCACATAAATTAGGTGTATGAAGTTAGATTTTTGACTTCTTATAAGTGTCAAAATCTATTTCTAAAATCTTCACTATTATGTAGTTAATTTTTTTCCAACACACTATATTTTTAAAAAATTCACCTCCAAACTTCTATTTTCTCTTTTTTTGACATTATTTTGATAAGACATATAACTTTTTCTTGAAATATCAAAATTTGGCAAATTTTATTTTGAAATTTATGATAAAAGCACAAGAAATATAATGGTACATGTAATTTTTGGCCTCAGATAGTCAATTTTCTTAAAATTATAAAATAATCATGCATTATAAACAATTGGTTTAGGTTCCTAAAATGCATAAAATATACTCAAGCTTCTAATATTTTTTTATAGGGCATATTTTAAAGCATTATTTATTTTTGAGGGTTTACATTTTTTTAGTTTATGTCATATTTTAGGTTGCAAAGCATAAATGTGTGCTATGCCTTGTTGTGGTCTCCTCATGACATAAATCATCTTTTTTTAGATACGTGCAAGAACTCTACAACACATCTATTTGCAAATGCATTAAGATAACGTGTCAAATCTAATTTGTATTATTTAAAGAGAATTATGTACATCATATCAACCCTTTCTTTATACTCACACTATTGTATAATATGCCATGGGGGTTGTGTACATACCTTGATGTTTTCCATCACACCTTTGTTTGATGAGTGTCCCTTTATGACAGTGAACACTCTAAGAGATTCCATCACGTGTGTATGCCTTATTTTTTCATACCCTTTTTAACTATTTATACATCATATTAGACCTAATGTTGTTTCTATATCTCTTTTGACACTTTTGTGCCACATTTCAATTTATTTTCAGTAGAGTTTAGAACTACAATGACTTTAGGAGTTCGTCTTCATGTTCCCAACTTTCTAGGGCATCTTTTAAAGAGATTTATTCCTTCTTTTTGTCCCTTTTAGATGATTTTTTTTCACTAAATTTTCTCTTTTTCTCTATTTATGAGAGATCTTTATTATACATTCATACCTTATCAAAACTAGTCATTGGGACTCATTTTTAGTGTTTAGCTTTCTCCCTAAGCATCACTTATGAAGGTGTTAGTGTTAAAATTGTTTTTACCTACCTAACTAGTTATATGTCCATCTAGTGGTCCTATTCACACTATATTTAAGCTCACTTGGAAAGGATTTTCACCTTTTGTTTCACCTCATGTGGACTCTACATGTGTCCCCACACTTGTCTCAAGTGTCTCATATGTGTTTCACATCTTGGAGGGGTAGTCATAATTTTAGTCCTATTTTCTTGTGTTGTCATCCTTGCTTTTATATGTAACTCATTTTCATCCTTGCGTTGTCATAATTTGATCTTGCAACTTGATCTTGGTTTCTGAAAGGAGATCAATGTTCAATGTTCTTATGATAAGATAAGGAGATATACAAAGTATAGAGATAAGAATAAGATATTTGTGATACATGTAGGGGATAGAGAAATGAAATAGATAAACAAGATAGTGTCTAGTGGCGATCAAAGAATAAAAGACATTGTATTTGATATTTAAAATACAAATATAAAAGCAAAGAGTTAAAAGTATGAACTGTTATTTCGTGAGCAAGAAATTGGATGGAACACAGTACCCACTTCACATCTTGTTATTTATTTCCTCTTGTGAATTGTTAGTTCTAATTAGGGCAAGATCAACAATATAACATATTGATTTTTCAATTTAAAACTTTTTATTTACTCTAATATTTTTTAATTTATTTTAATTTTATTTTTTAGAATGATCATCTGAAAAACAAACATGAACTTCAACCACACAAGATGAAAATGTCTTTTTCTAAATTGATATACACTTTAAAAAATATGTATTGAAATTACTTTTATTATCAAAAAGTTGTAGAGAAATTTGTTGAGTTCAATTGATGAGGATAATGACACATTTCTTAATATTCTATCCATCAAATTTCAAATTCCCTGAAAGTACAGTTTGAATCAAGTTGATGAATATCACCAATCATTCTATTTTTATAATCCATAAAAGACGTTGGATAAAAAAAAACATCTTTTCCTCCCAATATACATTTGGAATTTACAATTCCAAAACTTATACATATCAAGATTCTTCCATATGTAATTTAAATGATTACACCTATCATTAAAAAAAAAATTCTATTACCATTTTTCTGCTGTGTCAATCTTCTACTTTACACAAAGCATTCTTTTCATTTCAGACTGTTGAATCAAATTTTATCAGTATTAAATTAAAAAAATAGACAGAACTCAATAAATTTTCATAAGGGCATTCTTTGTTATTGCATGAACCAAAAACACAAAAGAAAATAGAGAGAACTCAATAAATTTTCATAAGGGCAATAGATAGTTCACCAAGT
The DNA here is from genome assembly GCA_007258455.2 of Sequoia sempervirens. Classification (NCBI taxonomy): domain Eukaryota; kingdom Viridiplantae; phylum Streptophyta; class Pinopsida; order Cupressales; family Cupressaceae; genus Sequoia; species Sequoia sempervirens. The sequence goes on from VDFB02075321.1 coordinate 411,772,926, forward strand.
TTTGCAATGCACTTCCTTGCAACTTTTTTCAAAGAAAATTTACACAGAAAAAATTTGGATTTATCATGGATTTGGAAGATCTGTATGCACAGACTGATCTTGTATCCACCCATTTTTTAAATATATATACTTTTATTTCCTAACTTAATAGAATGCTGGCATATATTGATAAAAAAAGATGGGAGGCTGGGCAGGAAGAAGGTTCCAGCGCCTGGGAAGAGAAGCCGCCTCCACCATTTCATCCATAATCTTGGCAATAAACACTGCATATTCCTGCATTACCTCTGCTATCACTGTAAACAGAATCATCCTCACCAATCAGCTTTTTTGGAACTTATATAACCCTCAAAATTTTCACCCATGATCGAATTCTTAGGGGTTAATTCTCCTATTTAACAAGGTTGGACACATGGAAAAAATTTTGCAGTGATCGCCCATGGTTACAAACTGTGATGGCCCACCCCCGGTTTTCCCAATCCCCAATTCATTCTTTCCCACCGCTTTGGAAATTGGAACAGCCAACATGGGATAACATGGGACAACAGTAATATATGAGACTTACAATGCGACCTTCGTTGTTGGCATGTTACCTCCATTAAACAGTGCATATGCTTTCATAAATTATTAGTGTAATGGATAAATGTGCATCCCTTGGATCATTATCTTCTTGTTTTATCATACTTGTGGAGATATATGGTTTTAGAATTCATATAGATTTATTTAGTATATTAATTTTAAATTTATTATTTTGATATTGTAATAGTGAAAAGTCTATATTTTGTATATTTATCTTGTTTGTATGTTTTTGAAATTGGGGAAAACAGATTTTGATGGGATTCGGAACCCATTACAACCAAAAGCCAAACAGCTTAAACAAGCCAAAAAAACCAGACTGCAGAAAAGACAGTCTGCAGTCACCAAAAAACCAACTCACAAACAAACACCATTAAGTTTTACAATTAGAGTTTCGTTTGTTGGAGCGAGAGTCATATCGAAAGAAGGCCCAGAGGGTTTAGATTTTTTTCCAGTAACAGTAGTCCAGCCTTCTTCAACTTGTGCTGCCTTAGCCTGCCTAGCCAGCCCAATAATTTCCTGAGGATGAAAATCCGCAACCCGGGAGGTAACATCAGAGTTCGCCTGAAAAGGTGTGGAAATAACCGGAGAGCAATAAGAGGTGGGAAACAAAGCACCATCAGTAGAGACAGAAACCGGTCTAGTAGTATTCTCAATATGATTTATCATGGTAACTTCCCTAGCGGAGGAAGGAGAAACCCCAGTAGACGAAACCCCAGCAACCTGTGAATCAGAAGCCCCAGCAGCAAGTGAATCAGAAACCCCAGCAGCCTGTGAGTCAGAAGCCCCAGCAACATGTGAATCAGAAGCCACCACCTCAGAGAAGCTCCGAAGCGGATCAGATCTCTTCTCCATCGTGTAATGTTGTTGTGAAGCGCCATTCCACCAAGTAGCTGTCTTAGACTTCTTCTCAAATCCACATTGAGCAGCAGCATGTCCTATTTTGAAGCATCTTCTACAGCGGAAAGGGACCCCCTCATAATCCAACGATTGGATCCAAGACCCCCTAGAAGATTTTAAGAGAACCTCACCAGGCAGTCCTTTTGAGACATCAATTTCAACAAGTATTCGGGAAAAGGTAGAGTGATAAAGATTATAAAATTCATTGTCCACAGTTAAAAAATCACCTAGGGCTTCCCCAACCTCCTCCAAGAGAGAATCACTCCAAAGGTGAAGAGGGAGATTAGGCAACCGGACCCAAATTTGTTTGTATGTTATTTTGTAAATGAGTTTAAGAAATTATTTTAACATATGATATTAATATTTTAAAATTAGCATAAGACCTATGCAAAAATTGAAAGGAGAGTGATGGGAGGGACTTCCGGTGGTGTTGTTGAAGGTAAGGATATTTCAAATTTGGTCAAGGAGAACCCTTGCTCTAGGGGCTAGCGTTAATGGCGAAGGTCAGGGTGATGTTGGGAAGCTGGCTGACGGTGGTTCTTTGGATGGGACTCTTGGTGGGTCTTTGTGCCTGGGTACTTCTCTTGTATCCTCTGTCGTTCTGGGACCGGGTGGTACTTCTCCTGGCATTGTGGGGTCTAAGGATGTGGCTCCCGAGGTAGTTGTCACTGAAGTTGTCATTTCTTATGCTGCTAAGGCTGATCTATCTTCGGTGGATGGTAAGATGGGGTCTACTTTATTTGGTGCTAAGCTTAAAGAGAAAAATTCTTCTCCTCCCGTCGACTTCTTTGCTAACCCATCTGAGGGAGAGTATTCAATTTTGGTGCCAGACTGCATTATTGATAAAGGTATTCTCTCTATGGAGCAAGCGTTGGTGGGAAAGTTTTTGGGCCCGCCCCGTAATATTGAAATGGTCAGGATGCTTGCAAAAAATTGATGGTTCCTGAAAGGGCAGGTGGAGATTGTGGCTCTAGCTAAGGGGTTTTTCTCCTTTTCTTTCACCTGCAATGAGGATTTGTTGAAGGTTCTAGTGGGTGGGCCTTGGCTTGTTGGTAAGTCAACTCTGGTGTTGAAGAAATGGGAGGCTGGTTTCTCCCCTAGCTCTTGTTCTTTTGACTTTGCACCTGTGTGGGTCCATTTCCCTGGGCTTCCTCTTGAGTTTTGGGACGAGTAGGTTTTCAAGAGTATTGTGTCTACTTTTTGGCAGTTAATTTCGATTGATAATCTGATTGCTTCAAGACGCGGACTGGTTTATGCCCGCCTTTATGTGATTTTGGACTAGACAACGGACCTTCCATCAATGGTTAAGATTAACTCGAACCTGGGAGTGTGGGAGTAGTAGGTGGAGTAAAAATCTATCCTTTTTGCTTGCTTCCACTGTAAGAAAGTGGGGCACTGGGTGAATAAGTGTCTGTTGAAGCCTGTGGTTCCTCCAAAAAAGAACCCGATGCCTCCCAAGGAATCGAAAGCATGGAAGGAGGTTGGTCAGTGCCCTAATGCTAATCCTGTTAAGAGCTCTGATGATGTGGAAGAGCCTATTATCGGTGTGGTGTCTGAGGCCATTCCTCCTAGAACTATTCCTTCTTCTGATGCTAAGGAATTCCCTGTGGTGGACTTCGGGGTTTCAGTTGTTGCTGAAAGGAAGTTGGATTTGGTGGAGGTTGGTGGTGATGACTTGTTGGCTCTGGTGGTTGTTGAGCCTAAAAAAGTTGACCCCTCTGAAGATGGTTTCAGAGGAGCTTTTTTCTTCTAAGATGGGCATGTCAATTTCTCTTCATTTGTGTTGGAGAGGAGGGAGGACCCCTTGGTTGAACCCTTGGTGGATTCGGTTGCTGATAAGTTGGTGCTCACCTCTTCTATCATGGATTGCTCTGTTTGTGCTTCTCGGGAGGAGGAGCCTTGGACCACTGTTCTTTCGGCCTCTATGTCTCGGTCGAAGAAAAAGACTTTCCCTTCGGGGTAGGGAATGGCTACTTGGAATCGCTTGAAGCTTGATTGTGGTTCAGAGCCTAGGGGCAAAGGAAGACCTTCTATATAGAAAGTTTGGGAGAGGGTTAGCAAGTGTGAAATTGTTGATGGTTCACATATTACTCTGCTAGAGATGGGCCTAAATGGTTCTTTGCAGAACCTTTTATGAAGATTCTTTCATGGAATATTAGAGGATTGAATAATCCTCATAAGCAGGATCTTCTTGCTAATATGGTAAGAGATCATAGGCTGGATATTATTTTGGTTCAGGAGACCAAGATGAGTGTTGAGAAGGTGTTTAAGATTAAGAATAGGTTCTTTAAATACTGTGGTTGTCAAGTTGTTGACTTTGATGGAGCATCTGGTGGGGTGGTGACTTTTTGGAACCAAAAGGTGGTGGCTAAGACGGAGCTGTTTGCTTTTAAAAATCATGTTGCTTCTTCTTTTTTGTGTTTTAGGGAAAAGTTTTCCTAGGTTTTGTCTAATATTTATGCTCCCAATGCAAAAATTTCTTGAAAGCATTTTTGGGATCATTTGAATTCTTTTAAGGCTCAATTCCCTTGTCCTAATTGTCTTGTGATGGGGACTTCAATACTCCACTGAATGATGCTAATAAAAGTGGGGGTTCCTAGATTGTGGATGATAGTCGACTTGATTTAATGAACTTTATTAATGATAATCTGTTGTTGGACTTGGATTTGGGGGGAGCTTCCTATACTTGGTCTAATAGGAAATCCGGAAATGCTCTGATACAGCTCAAGTTGGACTGGGCTCTTATTTCTCCGGATTGGGTGCATACTTATGCATGTTCTTTGTCTACTCTGACCAGGGTTGGTTCGGATCACTTCCCTATTTCTTTGAATGCTGATCCATTTGGCCGTAAAAAGGCCTTTCCTTTTCGTTTTGAGAAGATGTGGATTGACCATCCCGATCTACATCTTAAGATTGCTCAATGGTGGAATATTAGAGTTGATGGTTCGTCCATGTATAAAGTTGCTAAGAAATTGGCTTCGGTGAAGCATAATTTGATCCAGTGGAATAAGGACTCTTTTGGTAATATTTTTGAGGAAAAGTCAGTCATGAAGTCTAAGTTGGATAATGTGCAGCAGAATCTGCAGGCTTCAGGGGTTGATGTTGCGTTTCTCTAGGAGGAGAGTGTTCTTTTGTCAAAGTTCCATAATATTGTGGCTAGAGAGGAGGAGTTTTGGAAGCAGAGGTCAAGAGCTATTTGGCTTCGTAGTGGTGATAAAAATACTCAATTCTTCCATCTCACTACCATGAAACACAGATCTTCGAATAGAATCTCTAAAGTGGTGGTGGATAATTTGACTATTGAGGAAGATGATGATATCAGATCTACTACTCGGTCCTTCTTTGAGAATCTTTTGTCTGAGGAAGGACCGTTGGACCCCGATTGTCAGCAAAGTTTTCTTAATGTTATTCTTAGTTTGGTGTCGGAGGAGGAGAATGCTTCTTTGACTGTTATTCCTTCGGATGAAGAAATCAGAAGAGCCGTGTTCTCATTTGAGGGTAATAAATCTCCGGGTCCAGATGGTTTCCCTTTGTTATTTTTCCACAATTTTTGGGAGATTATCTCTAAGGATGTTATCAATGCCACGAAGGAATTCTTTGGTAGTAGAAAGCTTTTGAAGGAATTGAATTCTACTTTTATTGTGTGTATCCCTAAGAAGCCAGGTGTAGAGAGGTTTGGTGATTTTAGACCTATTAGCTTGTGCAATTCTATTTATAATATTTTCTCTAAGGTGCTTTCCTTGAGGCTACAAAAGGTGTTATCGAAGATTATCTCTCCTCAGCAGAATGGGTTTGTGCTTGGCAGGAAGATCCTAGAATCTATTATCACTATTCATGAGAATATTCACTCTTTGAAAGTCAACAAGAAGCCTTGTCTTATTCTAAAATTGGACTTGGTCAAAGCCTATGATCGGGTGAATTGGAGGTTCCTTCGTAGTATCCTCAAGAGGTTTTGTTTTTTGGACCAGGTGTTGCAGTTGGTGTGGTAGTTAGTTTCCTCTGCTTCTTTTGCAGTGCTTATTAATGGTTCTCCTTCGACCTTTTTTAAAAGCTCTCGTGGATTGCATCAGGGGGATCCTATCTCTCCCTTTTTGTTCATTATTATGGTGGAATCTTTGGGGAAGTATCTTCTTCAGGTTGTTTCTAATGGGGCTTTTAGAGGCCTTTACCCCTCCTGGCGTCAGCTTTGTTGCTCTCACCAACAATTTGTTGATGACACCATTATTCTTGTTGAGGCTTTTTTGGTTGCAGCCAAGTCTATTCACCTTATTCTTCATAATTACAAGGCTGCTTCGAGACAGAAGGTTAGTTTGCCTAAAAGTACTATCTTTTTTCTTAATACCCCGGAGCTTCGTCAATTGAGAATTGTCGGTATTCTTGAATGTGGTATTGGGGAGCTTCCTTCTTATCTGAGGCTTCCTTTATGCTCTAATGGTGTTCCTAACTCCTTTTGGAATAGTATTATTGACAAGTTTAACTCGAAACTTGCTAGGTGGAAGGGTGCTTTACTTAGTCAAGCTAGTAAAATTCAGCTCATCAAATCTACTCAGCAGAACTTTCCAGTTTATGCCCTAAGTTTGTTCCAAATCCCAAGAAGATTTTGGGAGAAAATTGATGGAATTGAGAAAAAAAATTTATGGTCTAGTGTGGAGGAGAAAAAAAGGTTACACTTGTTGTCTTGGGAGGAGGTTTGTAGATTGAAATCTCAAGGTGGTTTAGGGCTGCATAGACTGAAAGATTTCAATTTGGCTCTAATGGCTAAACAGTTACGGAACCTGCTTGTGTCTGATAAAGAATGGGTGGCTATTTTTGAGTCTTAAGTATTTGAGGGGCGTGGATAAGTTTCATGATTTGTTCAAGGAGAATTTTGTTCCCTCGCAGGGGTCGGTCCTGTGGAACTGTATGTTTGAGGTTCACTCGACTGTTGCTACTTGTTTGAGGTGGACTTTGGGAAATGGTAGAAAGATCCTTTTTGGGGATGACTGGTGGATTGGGCATAGGTCTTTGAAGGATGTATCATGGGCGGCTCCTTTTAAGAATTTTTGTGTCAGAGAATGAGGTGTATTCATTTCTAATTATATTAGGCCGGGAAGTTGGATTGGTCTTGATATGGTTAATAGGGATTTGAAGCCGATGTATGAGTTTTTGTCTTTGATTCATATCCCTTCATAAGCTAGGGAGGATTTTGTTATTTGGTGGTTCACTTCCAATGGGAAGTTCTCGGTGTCCTCTGCTTTTTCATTCTAGAATCGACTGGTGGGGCCTTTACCTTTTTGGGGTGAGGTTTGGAATGGGAAGTTGTTGCCTAAGATTGATATCTTCTTTTGGCTTTTGTGTCAAGATAAGATTCTTACCTTGAACAATTTGATGAAAAGAGGTATGGCCTTGTCGAATAGATGTCTTTTATGTAAGGAGAATTCCAAGGATTGTCTCCACTTGTTGGCTAGTTGTAGTTATACTTGGGATGTTTGGTCCCATATTTTTAATATGTGGGAGACTGTTTGGGTGTTTCCTGCGTCCTTTGAGGAGTTATGTTCTCCATTGGTGTCTCCTTCTCTTAATCCGACCCTTTCAATGTTGTGGTCTCTTGTTTTTTTGCATGTTGCTTGGGATGTTTGGAAGGAACGTAACAATAGGGTGTTCTATTAGCACAAATTGTCGCCTTCTAGGTTGGCCTATAAAATTTGTGATGCTATCAATGAAAATTTCTCTTCTAAATTTTTGAAGATCCCTTCCTTTAATTTGAAAGTGTTGGTGTCTCCTTATTATATGCTTGTGGGTAAGAGATGCAAACTTTCTTGTGATCTTTCTAATCCGGTGAACAAGTTGAAAGAACCCAAGGATGGGGTTTGGTGGAAGGCTCTAGCGATTGGTTGGTTTAAATTTAATTTTGATGGAGCGTCTAAGGGGAATCTGGGGCCTGCTGGTTGTGGGGGAGTGTTATGTGATGAGAATGGTAGGTTTGTCTCCGCGGTGGCGCTCCTTTTGGGAAACCAGACAAACCATTTTGCGGAGGCAGTTGTAGCCTATCATGGCCTTGTTTTGGCTAAAAATCATGGAGTTTCTAAACTCTAGTTGGAGGGGGACTCTCTTAATGTTATAAATTGCTTCTTGAAAAAATGTCCTCCCTCATGGTCTATCAATCATTTTATTAATGATTCAATTGTTATTTTAAATTATTTTGATGAAATTAAAGTTTTTCATGTTTTTCGTGAAGCTAATAGGTTGGTTGATGGTGTTGCCAATGTGGGTGTGGTGGAAAGAGCTAATTGGGGTTTGTTTGAATCACTTCCTCTCAATCTCAAATGTATATCTAATGATGACCAGCTGGCTTGTTACTAAGATTGATTTTTTTGGGAAAAGGTTCTTCATCATCATTCATAGTCGAGACTTGCATAATGAACCTTTGTCTTGTTTGATTCATTATTATCACCTTGGTTTCCGTAGTATGAAGGCCTGACAGCTTTGGCAAGGATGTACCTTGATTGATAAGCCCACACGTATTGTGGGTGTTTTTTGTGTTATCGTGTTGAGAGTTTGGTGTTTTTCACATTCTCTCAACTCTCAGGTGTCGTTGGGTTCTGCAACTTTGCATGCCGCCATAATAGGTGACCGTTGTAGAATCGAACCCAGCTCTTGTGAGGAATTTTAGAAAAATCGTGTTGTGTGGAAACATTTGGAGCTAGGTGGGGTATCTCAATTCATGCAAATAATTCAAGGTCTGGACCCTGATGCCACTGATTTTTTTGTGAAAGGTTGGTCTAGTAGGACGCTACGTTACAAGAGCATGGAATTTGAAATTGATGAGGAATTTATAGCGGAGGCCACTGGTCTAGCGGTCTCTGGGAGGAAATTTTATTGGGACAGGGGAGCTACTAAGAAGGCTTTTGCGATTTTTTTCAAATACAATGAAAGGAAGAAGCTTCGGGAAATTGGGAGTGGTGGCTATGCTCGTAGGTCTTTGAAGCTATTGTGGAGGGACCTTGTGTTGGCCATAATGCACTGCATTACTCTTGAAGGTAGATTCTTGGTTGTTTATAGCTACCATTTTATGATTTTGAATAATTTTAGACACAAGGTGTTGGCTCTTTCCCTTACTACCTATTAATGTCTATGGAAAAGAGTATTGAAGACAATAGAAAAAACCCTAAGAAGGTGGTTTTACATGAGGGTCTTATGAATCTCTTGTTTTCCCACATTAAGCATAAGTTAATTGTAGTTTCTCCTAAAACCCCTCGTAAGAAGGCTGTTAAAAACTTTGGCTATGAAACTTGGGACTTTGCCACATAATGGGTGGGGAGAAATGAGGAGAAAGAATCAGAGTTTGAGGAAATGTATGTGGACGATGTTGGCTATGAGGATGAGGAAGATGGCTCAGATGAATGGAGCAAGGGCTATGAAACGGATGTGGAGTTGCGAGAAACCATGGCAAAGTCTATGAGAAAGACTTTGAAGGGAATTTATCTAAAGGCTCCAAGAAAGGAAATCACTTAGCTAAGAGGAAGATGGAGGTGGTGCCTGGTTCTTCTAAGAAACCCTCGTTGTCTTGTGGTGAAGGTGGTGTGAAGGATAGCCCTCTTGGGAAAGGCGGTGAAATTTGTTCTGATAATGTTATTGTTAAGAATTTCTTTGTTGGGGACCCTTTGACTGGGAAGGGGGATATTTCTTCTGCGATGGATCTCAAGGCTCTTGTTGTTGAGGGTCTGGGTTTGAACGCTCCTAGTGTTGATGTCATGGTGGGTTTTGTTGAGTTTTTGAATGGACCTAGGCCTATGGAGATGTATGGGATGGAGACAATCAAGTATTCTCAGGGGTTTTTTCTGGTTGAAAGGGATGTCAAAATGGAACAGTTGGAAGTGTTAGTGGATTTAGCTAACTTGCCTGATAAGGCGCAGATTAAAGTGGATGTGGTTGAGGTCAAAGACTCCCCTGTTGAAGAGGATGAAGAGCATAATTTGAACCAGTCTTATGCTCCTGGTAACATTGAGCCAAATGTTCAACCTCCAATTAATTGGGATGATGTGAATGTGAATATGTTTTGTAAGATGGTTGAGGATGGGACACATAATTTGTTGTCTTTGGTGAAATGGTTATTTTCTGAGGTTAAGGAGCTTAATATTTAGATGAAAAACTAGTAGGAGGTATGCGTTGCTATGCTCTGTGGTAATAAGGAGTGGGCGATTAAAGGAAAATTCAAAACCATGAACGTCATGTTGGATAAGCTGGTTATAGATGTGGGTCGTCTGGGGGTGTCTCACGAAGAGAGGATTTCCTCTCTGGAAATGCTGGTGAATAAAAATTTGGAGGATCGTATTGCTAGTCTTGAGGAGAGAGTTGAGAAAATGTCGGATGACTTAAAAACTGTGGTGAACATCAACACTAATTCTCTAAAGACTATTGCTAGGGGGCTCTCTGTTTTAAACAAGAAAGCCCTTAATTGGACAGGTAAACCTCTGGACTTGGGTGAGTTAGAGAAAGTGATTGAGGAGATCAACTGCTCGAACCAGGTGGAGAAGGTTGAGGAGTATGCTCCAGTGATGGAGAAAGATGTGATGGTTGGGCCATGTCTTAGGACCAGAAGCAAGACTAAAAAGGGAGTTGTTGTTCCTGTGGATGAGATTAAAGAGGTTATGGAAATGCAGGAGGAGGTCATCAAGGAGTATGGCCTTGGTTAAGGTCTTGGATAATCTGTTGTAGTTGGCGCTTTCCTTTTTGTTGGATCAGTAGGGTTGTTGATGTTTTTGTTGTTTGTTCTACTGACGGGTTCCTTTTGTTTTATCTTTTGTTAGCATTTTGGTGTTTTGGGTTGTTGGTTGTTTTTTATTAGGTTCTTTTGCAGCTTTTGTTTCTGTAAAGGGTTTCAAGGTCCCTTCAAAACCTATTTTTCCTTATCAAAAACACATGATATTGATTGATTTGGTATTCTCATTGATCTTATTAGTTCCTCTCCAGATTTGTTTTTGTGCCCACAAATTTGATCCACTTTATTTTCACACCCACAAATTCAATCCTTGGAGTTTTAAATTTAAATTTAACTATGGATCCAAATTGATCCCTTACTAGTTGGTGTGTGGCAACTCCCATGCTGAAATTCTTGAATTGTGTCTAAGTCAAATATAAAAGGACATCAACCCTAAGTCACTTTGTAATCTACAATCCATTATCCAATACCATGAAGGGATTCCTATCCAATTATCACTCTCATAATTAATTTAGCCTCTCTCATAGCATTATTCTACATCAACATTTTCTAATTACATCGATGTTTTTTCAAAAAAAGTTTCAAAACCTTAGTTTCACATTAGATTTTTGTATTACCCTTTTACATTTTTCCCAAGTTACTTACAATAGGATAGTGTTTGATGTATTTATTAAAGATTGTATATCCTACTTTTATAAGTAGGAGGATCATTGAAAGAATTGAATAAAATGTCATAAGGATAAGATCCTCACTTAATAAGCTCCAGGAAAAGTGTTTGTCAACACCACTAGGATTTTTATTGTTGGTCCAAATGTTGATATGAATCTTTCTTGGTACATGTAGAAGATGTGTAGATCATATGTTCATTTCCATTGTCAAAGTTCATTTTCATTTATCAAGTTTAGTTTTACAAAAGCAAAGGTCCAAATGTAAGGACAAAATTCATGAGTAGCCCAAAACATCAAGGTTCCTTGAGAGGTGAAGGCACTAATCTATGAGGTGAAAGCACTAAGATATTTTTATTATTATTTGTAATTTCATAAAAAGACAAATAATTAAAATAAATTTCAAACTTAAATCTAAATTAAAAATTAAAATATAATATTAAACTAATTACAAAATAAAAATATATCAAAATCCAAATATTAATAAAAAATAATAATTTAAAAAACAAATTAATAAATAATTTATTAAGTTAATGAATAATTAAATAAAAAAATAAAACGGGGTTGGGGCCCTAGCTCGGTTGGCTAAATCTTTCTTGTTGCAAGAGGTTGGTCACGAGGTCTAGTCTCCCCCACCCTCCCCCACCCTTGTGGTACCGGAGGGCGTGTCACGCCAGCGCCGTGCTACCCAATTCCTGCAGTCTAAAAATAAAAAAATAAAACTAAATTTTTAATTTATTAGAATTGAAATATTAATAAAATATATACCTAAAAAATATTGTTAATTTATTATAAACAATATTAACATTAATTGAAAGATAAATTCAATACTAACAAATAAAAAATTATTATAAATTTGAACCTAAATATAGTTAAATTTTTAAATAAATTAAATTAAAAAATTAAAACAATACTTCAAATAAAATATAAAAATAAAAATAAACTATATTAAAATTTACAAGTAAAATCAAACTTAAAAAGTTAAAAATAAAATGAAACCTATTAAAAAAATTAAAAGTCAATTCATAATTTATTTAATTCAATTCATAGATATGTAAATAATAATAATAATAATAATAATAATTTTTTAAAATTAAATTTATTAAGAACTTATTATTATTTTTCAAAGATAAATAATAATAATAATAATATATATAGTTAAATCAATTATTTTTAAATATTATATATTATAATATATTGATTATTAAAATAAATAAAAATATATTTTTTAAAATTAAACATATAATTTATTATTTATATATTATAATATAATAATTATTTAAATCTTAAAAATAAAAGTAATATGTAGAAAGTTTTAAATATATAATTAATTGTTTATACATTATATATTATATATGAATAATGAAAATGTATTATTTAGATTAAAAAGCAATAATCAGTGATGTCATATAAGTAAAAAAAATAAAACATGACTTAATGTTGAACTAGTATAGGTTAATACACAACTATCAATATATCCTTTTTGGGGGTCTTTTTTAGATACTTCAATAAAAAATATGTTGATGTGGCATCATATTTGCTATGTGGATCTAAAACCTTAGTTATAAACATGGGCCTTATCAAATAAGCAACTATAAAAAAATGAGAGTGATTCGAAATTGTCAAAGTGTGATTTTGTGAGGCACAAAATTAAGATTAAAATGCTCAACTATTAGGTTCTCTCTTCTAATAAGTGAGAAAAAACTATTAAAATCTATAAAATGTACCAATAAAGAAGTTGAAAGAGATGAAAAAAATTGACTAGCAAAGAATAACAAGACATAACTATGTAATTGTTATTTACCACAATATAAAATGTCAACCCAAAGACTAGACCTATCCTACCAAAATAAAACTAAGCAAAATTGACATCATTCAAAAACCCACATTATAACATCAAAGAAATCAAAAGATATTTGCACATTACTAAAATGTATCAAAACCCTCTATACCCAAGACTAATTAAATATGCCTCACTACCTCCCGTTTGAACCAATTTCAATTATGTCATAAAAATCATCATCTTCATTAGAATAATTAAGAAATAAAGATTGAATCATAGGGAGATTTAACTCCAATCCCTTCCCAATTTCCTTAATTGCTTATTGGAATAATTTCCGTCACTACTTGATGGTGTGGAGATGCTGTAGTAAACAATTCATATACACCTCTTATTAGTGTTCTAGGTCCCTAATGTCATTTTGTAACTAAGCTTTGACACTATTCAAAAGCATAGAATAAAAGCTCAATTGTCAAAAGCATAGAATAAAAGCTCAATGTTTAATAGATATTGAAAGAATATTACATTTGCATCACACATGTCTAGGGATTAGTAGGATATTGGTCATGTCTAATCAAATTCTAATACATGAACTCTTGTTCATTTTTTGGTAAGTTTTCAAATGTGTATTACAGATAGTCTCAAAGTCTAGTTGTTTAATTTCTTTCTCCACAAAGGTCATGAGATCTTCAACCATTTAAGAAATGGTTGAAATGTGCTTCTGTTGCAAGGTGTGCACCCTTGGTCTCCCTGTGTTGTGCAACACAGCGCTCGGGTTCGGGACATGGCTTAACCACCCTTCGTGGATTCATTAACTCTGGTGGTTTATTGGGCATTAATAGGTCGATCTTTTGGTGCAATGACAACCATCTTTATAGCAATTGGTATCAGAGCCTGGGTCATGAGTTCAAACCTCTCGCTTGCACTAGGAGGATTGTTGCAAGGTGTGCACCCTTGGTCTTCTTGTGCTGTGCAGCGCAGTGCTCGGTCCCTGACATGGCTTAACCGCCTTCCGTGGATTCATTCTGACTGTCGGGCATTAATAGATTGATCTTTTGATGCAACAGCAACTGTCTTTGCAATAACTTCATCATGGTAGATGCCCTCGGGAAAAATATCAAAGACGGATTACGCTGTGCCATTTGCGAGTGTGAATTCCAGCAGAGCGAGAAGGGCAGGCTGCTGCCCAACTACAACCACAGTTTTCATGTCGATTGTATTGGCAATTGGCATGTGGTTCTATTCGCATTCAACCTGTCCTCTTTACAGAACGAAAATTGAAAAGCAATCTGATACTGCTTTGGAACTGGATCATACACAAATTGAGCTTTCACTTATAGAAGAAGAAGAAGAAGAAGCAGGGTAGAAGGAAGTTCTGGGCAGTACCAGCGCTTCACCAGCAGCAGAGCAACATGGTAATGGCGGTGGTAAACACAAGGATGATGATTTCGGTGACCACAGTAAAGAGGGAAGAGGAGAACATGTTTCCATTGACTTGGGCCACCAGCAAAAACCAGATTCTTCTTCCATCACGTCTCCTCGTCTCTATTCTAGTGATTGAGTATTACGGGCCTTCTGATATGAAAAGATTTGTTCACCGCCTTGGGAGAGAAGCCGCCTCCATCATTCCATCCATAATCTTGGCAATAAACACTGCAAACCCCTGCATTACCTCTGCTATCACTGTGAACGGAGTCATCCTCACCAATCAGATTTTTTCTAACTTATATAACCCTCAAGATTTTCACTCACGATCGAATTCTTAGGGGCAGATTCTCCTATTTAACAAGGTTGGACACATGGATAAACTCTTGCAGCGATCGCCCATGGTTACAAACTGTGATGACTCAGCCCCGGTTTTCACAAACCGCAATTCATACTTTGCCACCACTTTGGAAATTGGAGCAACCAACATGGGTCAGCAGTAGATATTTAAACATGATATAGATGAGAGTTAGAATGTGACCCTCATCGTTAGCATGTCACCTCCATATGCTCCTATATATTCTTTGTGTAATGGATAAATGTGCATCCCTTGCATCGTTATCTTCTTATTCATGATATTTGTGTGGACATTGTAAATATACGGTTTTAATTGTTTTAGCAAGCAATTTTGATTGATTGAGCACTTTTATTAATCTTATTTTTCAATTGATCATAAAAAAATAAAATCTAATTTTTATTTAGATTATTCTTCTAGGTTTGTTTTTGTGTTCACAAATTTGATCAATTTTATTTCTATGCTCACAAATTTGATCCCCAAATTTTTATATTTGAATTTAACCATGGACCCAAATCGATCCATTTTCAACTATCTATTATGTGCAACTCCCATGTCAAAATTATGGAATTGTTTATAAGTCAAATATAAAAGGACATCACCCCTAAGTCACTTTATAATCTACAATCAATTATCCAATCTCATGAAGGGATTCTTATTCAATTAAGTCACTCCATTATTACTCTAGCCCCTCTCATAGCATTATGCTACATCAACATATTCTTATTAGATCCACTTTTTTTCCAAACAAGATTCAAAACCCTAGTTGCACATCAAATATTTACATTGCCCTTTTGTATTTTTTTCAAGTTCCAAGTTACCTCCATTAGGATAATGTCTGATGCATTTATTAAAGATTGCATTTCCTGATTTTATCAAAAATCATTAGATGAAATTGAATGGCTTGTCATAAAGATAAGATCCTCACTTAATAAGCTATGAAAAGTGTTTGTCAACACCTCAAGCTTTTTATTGAAAGTCCAAATGTCCAGGTGAATCTTTCTTAATATATATAGAAAATATGTAGATCATAAATTCATTCCCACTTGTGAAGCTTATTTTTGCAAAATAAATTTGAATCTATAAAAATAGATCAAATATGCAACTATAGATCCTCCCCAACTCACAACCTGCAACAAATGCCCCCTCTAAGTTTGGTATTTTAAATTTTACAGCAAAAAAAATACATAAGTTTGAATCTATAAATAATAGCACTTGCACCCGAGGGAGGCGCAAGGAATACGCCGATAGTATTATATAGTTACCTAGAATTTATGGCCTGCTTCTCTTGTTTGAAGGAATTATTGAGCCTTTCTTGTGGAATTTATATACTTGATTCCACTTATCCAATACATTTATGCTATTATATGTGAATTACTATGAATCACCAATTAATTTATTTCTACATGCATATTTTCTACAAAATGAGATCCAAAATTATACGGAATATGAAGGCCCTAATGTATTGATTCAGGAAACAAATTACAAATATAAAACTAAATATGGGTTCCTAGCAAGGCCACAAAAAACCACAAGTATATAATAGGATATTGTCTACTCTAAAGTAGGGTATTATTATAGGCAACAAAAGGTTTGAATTTGTAGCCTTCTCAGCCAGTCAATTGAGGGAAAATTCAGTCTAACATGTAAGAATGGATTTAAATCAAAACCTTTAGGTATGATGACCCTTGGTGTAGACTGGATTGATTTGTGAGTTAACTAATTTCTTTAAGTGAAATTTTTAGTAAGTTTGTAAATAGATAAGTTGAAAGAGGAAACTTAAGAATTGATATAAATCTAATCTTAATTTTTTTATTCCAAAGTTAGTTGTGGGCTAACTAGGTGTTTATTTTGGAATTAGTAGTTGAACTCAATTGGAATGTTAATTTAAATAAGTTGGGTAATAAAAAGAATTTGAAAGTTTTGAGATAAGTCATCTCTAGGAAAGTGGTAGCAACAACTTGGTATCTTAGCATAAACAAGGGGTTGTAAATATGGTTGATTTTATTGGTAAGATAGTTAAAATTTGGAGAAAATTCTAGCCATAGTAAAACTTTGTAATGAGTAATTAAGCCCTTTGGTCATAGTTTTATTGGTAGTTTAAGCATAAGATTATTTATAAATGTTATATTTAAAGATTGTTTAAATGTTCTACTTAGAGGTCACCCTTTATTAGTTGCAAGAAAATTATGATTTGATCAGATAAAAACTTAGGGAACCCAACCAAAAAATTAAATAGATCCCCAATAGTTTCCCAGCGTATTTTTACTCATTTCCCTTTTGTTATCTAGTTAAATAAATTGGGAATTCATAGTCTTGAAGATTAAGTTATCACTATTAGTGTATAAATAGAGATTAAATATTTTATTGTCTAGTTAAATTGTTATTAAGTCCTAGTTAGACTAAATCATTCCAATGAACCCCAAATCTTTTAAGGGTTAGAGAATTTGGTTAAGTTTCCTATTGTCTCTAATGTTGGTTTTAAATGATGGAATGGAGTTTTGAATGCTATCCTTTAAGTTTAAATACTAGTTAATGATCCTACTTAAGTTAACAATAGGAAAATAGAGAAATAGCAATTTAATTCACTAAGTTGGGTAAGGGCTAACATTAGTTCAAGAAATAAATTTGATGTTTGAAACTTTGTTTTTCCCTAAAGTGGAGAACTAACATAATTTATTGGATGAATTTGAAATAAATGAGTAATTATTATAATCAAAATTAGAAGAGTTATTTAGCTTTAGGTTTAAGTCTTGTCCTACAAACTTGACCTCCTTCTTTCACCTAGAAATCCCTAGAGAGATTGGTCATAAGATGGAATTCCCTTGAGGTTGTCTTCACAAGATAGCTAACCCTAACTAGGATTCCCTCCATTGTAGGGTGTGTGGAATGGGTTTCATCACACCCAATCACATTTCACCCTCCCTTGCCCTATGGGTGGCATGCTGACAATGGTGGGGCGCGTGCAACATCATCAAGTGCACGTGATAGGATATCATGTTGTCTAGTATAAGAAGAAAATTTTAGTGTTTATAAGAAAAAAGTGTGGTTTTGTGTCTATGTCAACATGTTAAAATGTGGGCATGACAAAGTATCTCCTCTCGAATTGTCCTTCCATTATGAGGATTCATGGTAGCATGAAGTAAATTATGCTTTTTAACACTTAATTTTTATCAGTCCCTATATTAGTTGAAAGTCTAGCTTTTGATTTTTTATACTCCTTTCAAGAATTACTCTCATGAGACTTTTATAGGATTTTAAGCCATTTCTCCTTATGCTTTTGGTAGTTGAATAGTTGTTGGGGCTTGAAATCTTCAACTAAGATATGGCCTCTCTTCCTCAATCATATTTAGCAGAACAAATGAAACCCAAACATGTACATTTCCTTTGGTGTCTAGTTTGTTATGTATTTTTGCTAAGAGAAAGGATTTATTAGTTGGCCTTGATTACCAATCTCAAGTGTTTGACTCATGCTCAACTTGAGATCCTACAATTTATGTTTTTTACTTACCCTAAAGTTTAAATTACTTAGAAGTGAATTCATAGTCTCATTTATCCCTTTTGTCTTGATCTAATTACATCACATATTTCTATTTTTGGTAATTTAGCTCACTGACTAAGATATATTACATTTTTATCAAACTTATTCAAAGTTTCCATTTTTTTATATCTCTAAAATCAAGATAATCTACAACTATTATCAATTATTTTGTAATACAATTTTCTTATATCAATGAGAAAGTACATGTTCTTACTTCAACCAATTTTAGATCTAGGCATAATTGGAGAAGGTGGAGTTGGACTTTTAACAACTTTAGGACTTGCTTAAGCACACATAGTAATTACACTTTTCACTAGGAGTTACATGCCACATGAGGTTCCTATAGCTATATTTTTATCAATCTACTTGTTTCCACAATTGCTCATGTTCATAAAGGCTTTCTCCCCATTCTCATTGATGAGGGTGGACTCTCATGGATCTTTCTAGGAATACTTATATGACCACCCCAACTTCATGATGGGTCTCCATCTTAGGAGGTCAACCATATATGTTACCATTTTAGTTCAAACAAATTTGGGGTTTTCTTCTCAATCAAGATATTAGTATATCATGATACCCCATTTGCATAAGTTTCAACAAGTATTATTCCTTATGAACTGATCATTTTAGACCTCTCTAACTCTTTCATTTTACATCTTAAATATTTGTACAAAACATCATATTCCACAATATTATTCTTAACAAATTAAGCAGCTATTAAATTTAAGATAATCTCTTATAAATATTACTGTAAAATAACTCATCTATCATAAACTTGTACATCATTTAACACTCATTTTATCAAAAATAAATAAATACATATAAGAATTAAAACTATCAAAACAAATTTACATAATAACTGTGAAATTTTAACCGGCTGGTACTATAATTTAGCTAATGTTATTAGAAAATACAGTCCCACTATAATATCTACAAAATACCCATTGAAGTTTGTGCTTCAGTAGTTCTCACCAGTAATATAAATATCATTTTCATAAGGAGTCATATTAGTAACTCCCCAATAAGTCTCTGGTATTACATAAACATTTGTTACAGTGAAAAAATCCTGCCACAAATTTGGCTTTTTCTTCAAACAGCATTTCTAAGCAGTGCCCTTAAATTGTCAGAAGATTTACATCTATGGTGAGGCAGAAGACAATATGGATGGCCACTGAAGCGTACGTAGAGAAGAATCCTCCATCATTTCATCTATAATTCTGCACATTAACAGTGCACATTGCTACAAGAATTCTACAATAGCTGGAATCAAAATCATTTCCAACTGAATACCCACAATAAACTATGAAACTTACCTTCGGAGATTTCTCCAACTACCATATAACATGCTTTGATTCAAATGATTCAACGCTCTGGTCAATTTGTATTCTTTTTTAATTCACCAGCTACAATTTTGACAATGGTTGGTGGCATTGACAGGCGACATTAAGTTCATATTATAGTCGAGTTAGTTGTTACCTTCCCACTTTGTCAG
Organism: Sequoia sempervirens; assembly: GCA_007258455.2. NCBI lineage: Eukaryota > Viridiplantae > Streptophyta > Pinopsida > Cupressales > Cupressaceae > Sequoia > Sequoia sempervirens. The sequence continues at coordinate 411,792,358 of VDFB02075321.1, forward strand.
ACACAGAGGGTGGTCCTTTCCTTGTCACAACCATGGATGGACTGTTTCATCAACTTTTTGAGTGTACGAGGGTTTGACTGGACCACCATCCTTTCTCACAACTGTCATTTTCTACCAATTAGCCAAAGGGCTAAATTATATAGATTTTATATTGTTTTATTGAATTTAAATTCACAAGCCTTGATGTATGCTTCATGACATTTTTTTATTGTTTGTATAATTAAAAAAAACATATGTTGTATCATGGGTTGAATTTCTTTTATCAAAGAGATATATTTCATTCAAATAATTTATTGTTTGATTAATTATATATTCTGATTTCTTAGAAATTTCATCAATGATTTATCCAAAGAAGTATATTTTGATATTATAAATTTATGTATTTTTTAATGGTATCTTTATTACATAATCGATAATACGTGATGTTTTTAACCCACTCCACTTGTTCAATGAGTGATTGGTCATTATTTAATATATGTAGCTAACCACTAGAAAGGCACACATACATTCTAAACCTAAACTTGGCTGGGCAATTTAAGATGCATGCACTTAAAATTTGAAGACATGATAATAACAAGAATTCTAGTAATTTGAATCTAGTTTGTAAAACATGTTAACAAGAATTGTAGTAATTTGAATCTAGTTTGTAAACTACTATTTAAACAAAAAAAATAGTGAAGATTAATAGGATAAATGTTATGCACACACAAAAGTGTTCTTGTTTTTCGAACTCAACACAGCAGGGAAGCTGTTGCTTGCAACTTATCGTTGCACTGTGAGATCATCCCCCTTCATCAAAATAAATCTTATATTAAAATAGCATACCAAGTTTTTTTTGATAAATAATTATAATAAATATAAAATACCTTTGAGATCCACATTAACAAGAAATTATTAAAAATAAAATATTTAATTGTGTATCTTTAAACATTAAACTTTTTAAATGACATCTCTTAGTACTTAAGTTTATTTGATTCATTAATAATATGCCTCCCACATAATTAAATAAATAAGTATTGTTTTCTAATTTCCATTACTTTTTTCAATTAATTATTAAATAACTTTCTATTATAAAAATTATACTTGAAATCTTATTATCAATAAATTAAAAAATGTTATTAAATATTTTTTAAAAATAAATACATATGAAATTAAATATTTTGAAATCATATGATTAAAATATTATTAAAGATATTTTATGACATTTTAGAATATAAAAAAATAATTAAATTCATGGATTAATGAGTTTGACTCGTTAAAACTACATTGATAGCAATATCACAACCTATAAAATATTTTCTATATTTTAAAATGTCAAAAACATAATAAACTTTTTAAATAAATATTTTGTAATGACAAAAGTTAAATAATAACTTGTATTTTTTATTTTTATTAAAAAATCTTTATAATTCTCCAAAAGATGAAAAACTTCCACAATATCATAATTCCACAATATTTTTTCTGGAGACGCTTTTCTAAGGTTACGAATTGTGACTCATCTTTAGAAGCTTCCTGCGGAAGTCTCCCTTAGAAAAAGATACACGAAGAGAACACGTTGGTTCCTTTTCACTTATCTTCACGTGTCTAAAAACCTTTAGCTATCCTTTTGGGCTTTGTGTCTCATTTCTCCAAAAAACTTCAAAACTTCTACAAAACGCGTAAGGGCGGGTGTTGACCTTTAAATCTTATTTTTCTCACATTTTGAAAAATACAGAATACTATTTTATTTTTTAAGTTGAAATTGTTTAAAGAATTATTTTATTTATTTTTATTTTTTATTTAAATTTATATTTATTTAAGAGTTATTTTGTTTATTTGTTTAAGAATTTTCAAATGAAGCTTCCCCTTCTTAATGACCTTTAAATTTTGTCTCTTACATAATTATTTGAAATGTTTAAAATTATTTTAATATTATTCTACATGCATATGTTGAGATTTCTGGTTTGAAACTATGTGAGATTTTTAGCATCCAATGTTTCGGATCAAACTCCATGATCTATTATGATCACTCTTTTTCTCTTTCTGCATTATTCTGATGATGGATCATGGAATTTGATCGGAAATGTCAATAAAAATCTCACACAGTTTCAAACCAGAAATCTCAGCATATACAATCAAATCCAAAAACAGATTCAACCATGGACTGTGAAAACTACATGCTATTAACACAATCAAATCCAAAATCAGATTCAACCATATCCTCCTCTTGCTCTCTACCATCCTGATGATGGATCACGGAGTGTGATCCAAAATGTTGATGAAAAAAGGTTAAAACACAATCAAATCCAGAAACAGATTCATGCAGCAATATGGATTGTAGAAATTTATTATCATTAATTATTCTACATGTTTTTAAAGCTTTTACAATAATGATGCCAATTTATTAAAAAATAAAATAAAATAAAATTATTTGTTCCTCCAAGATGCCCTCAACAAAGAATATAACCCCTCATTTATAGAGTGCTTAGAATTTGCCAAGGACTTGAACTTGAATTACTCCCTTTATTTGATTAGTGCAAAGGATGGAGATAATACAAAGAAGCTTAATATTGAACAGTGAAGGTTGATTCGAAGTAGAGTAGAATCCCCAACTCAAAATATTGATATTGATATTGATTTGCTCCAAGGAAATTTGAAAACTTTCAACAGTTGAAATTCCACTTTCAAAATACAATGTCACATGTCACACTGCAACGATTTTAAAAAAAATGTTGCCCCATAATTTTGGAGCCATAGGTACAATCTTTTATTCTACCATCCCCCTACTAGAAACAATTCCTCTCTTCAAAATCACTGGGAAAAAAAATATATTTTCCGTTAATCCTGTAGAAAGGCTGAAAGCATATTCTGGAGAAAGCAGATTGTGCAACTTTTTCAGCGCCCAAAACTTTAGAAACAAAAAATCTTAAAATTCTTGAAGAATCTTCAAGAACCTCTGTAGATACTTTCTGCGGATAGAGGTCTCACAGAGAAGTGAGCCGACAAAAAAAATAGAAAGAACTTTCTGTGGAAATTAAAAATGGCTCCACAGCAAAAGCATTGAAGTTTTAAAAAAAAACAGCAATCCTATTTCAAAATTAGTTCCTCAACATTTATCACAAAACAATAGCAGCTTTCTCCTGTGAGGCCACTGGTGCAGCGAAGGCAATCAATGGCTCGTAGTGATCAGCACCAGCCCCACACCATCCTGCAATTATTAAGGAAAATTAATTAGATTTACAAGCCAACCAAGCTACTTTCAGCAAAGAGGGTGTAATTGGTATAAGAGGCTGAAAATTCTTGATGATATTACTATCAGGATTCAACTGTGTAGTTTTCGAGTCAAACTCATTGATCCATGTTTCATGAATAATGGTTCACATGAATCCTTCTCTCATGAATATGAATGATTCACTCAACAGTCATGCTAGATGATGCTCAGCACTCAATCTTGTTGAATTCCATTGTAATAAATTCAACATCATCACACAAAATGTGCAGACCTTTTGAAACAGAAGAGAAGAGTACCTGTGCCTTTCATTAAGAGGAACACAGGAGAGCCAAACACTTCGCCTCTAGGACTATGAGGAAGAAAGAAGAGACAATTTTCTTCTCCTACCATGGCATCAGATCCGTGAGCTTGAACCTGTTATCAATAAAACCAAGTGAGCAAAAGAACCACTCTTCATTTGTGTTGTTAATATGACCAATACAAAAATAATTCCCATTCCACCCAATCACTCTACATTTGCCCTTTTATGAATAAAACTAATACTAAACAATAATTACAATAAAAAAATCTCTCTTTTTCTATGTTTTCGATTGACCTAGAAATTTGCTTGACATACCACAAAAATTTCTCGTTTGAACTCTGTGGCTAAACTCTCAATGGCAATATCATCCCCAAATGCTGCTGCATGGCCTTCCCTGTTCTCCTCCACATTCATTAGACCTTCTTGAGTGTACTGTAACGTGATTATATCATATTCATCATCTGCATTCCCTGTTACAGACATGTACTTGGCCCAGCTATTACCATCGTTTACAGCAATGCATCTTTCCTTGTAGACAGCCTCGGCAGCAGCTTCTCTGGAAAAATCATAAATATCCCAGTCAGGGCAAATCCTAGATGAGTAATCAACTAGATCCTAAAATCTGGTTCTGTCCCATCATTAGCCTTTAGGGCAGCATACAAGTTCTTCTGAGAAAAGAAAAAATAGCTAACCAATGTGTAAAATTAGATAAATAGAAAACACACATTGACCTGATTGGGAACAATTCTGTCCAGGGGAGTTAAATATCATTACCAGTTCATAAACAGATTTAGAGAATTCTTAATTTGGGGATGCATTAAGATATCAGATTTAAGGCAATTAAAATTAATAAAACCGCAAACACAACCAAATCATATTTTGAATTTTACATTACATGAAATAGAGATAGGAATGCTTTGATAATATAGGCTTTTGGCAGAAACAGTGTAGGTTATTTTTTATCTACATTTGGGATCAGTCTCTCTCTAATTGATCATCAGATGAAAGAGAGATATCAAGGTTTTCTTAGAGAGGGTACCAAAAACCAGACCAAGCATATGATATATGTTTGACAAGCATGTACAACAAATAGCGTTTGCAAAATTGAAAAAAGTAGGCAATTTTCATAAAAGGGAAACACTAAATACCAAATAAACCGACACCTTAATCAGAATGAAGTAGAAGAACCGACATTGATTAAACTGCTATGATGTCTTCTATTTTTTTATTTTATTTTTATGAAAGATGTCTTCTATTTTAGTAATGATGCAAGACAAAAAGAATTAATCCTCTTTTATTCTAAAAACAGTCCCACCTTGATACGTGCATTTTAATAAGGTAGCAGAGTTTTCCGTCATTCATGCAGAATTCAAAAGATTATTTTTAGAATCAATGATATATATTTTTGTATTGACATTTTAGATCACACTCAGTAATCTATCTTCAGGAAGAGGAAAATGAAGAACTAGTTTGCAGACAGAGTCTTAAAAAGAGGCAGAAAACGAAATGACAAGAAGAACAAATCTGAAGAAGAAAAAGCAAAACAAAAGAAAGAAATTGAAATAAAGAAGTGTGATCTGAAAAGTCTACACAAAAACATACATAGTTGATTTCGGAAACAATTCTCTAAAAAATTCTTCCCAAATTAACACATAAATACATAAACAAGTAACTAGAACACACGAAAGGATTTATAAACACGTCCAAATCATCAAGGCAGTGCTTGTAACTAATAAAATAAAAAAGTTAACCCCTGTTTTCAACCATTATCAGAAAGTACAAAGATTCAAGGACAGGAAGCAGCAAACAAAATGATAACACAATCGGGAAACCTGCCACGAGGAAACTACCATTGGATGATGCCTATGCATTCCCATTCATATCTATATTTAAAATGATTAAATTGAATTTGTAAAATACATAGCTGAAACCAGATAACATTGAACTGATATAACGTTGGATACATCAAAACACGTTTAGTATAATCCGTCAATCAAAATCCGAAACTTCAGCATCAGTATTGAGAACCTTAGAAGAAAAGTACAAATATACGAGACATAAACCAAACATAATAACAACAAAATCAACTGCCCTGAAATCACCAAAATTAAATAGGAAACCAGATCGAAAAAAAACACACAGAGAAATACCACACTAAAGTACACTAAAACTAGATTGCCCTTAAATCAGCTAAAAACAAAAAGGATTTTAGGTTTTAAGGGAATCTGAGTAGAGAATCTTCTACAGTCATAATGAAAACCCTAAAATCTTGAAGTTCAAAATTTGTAGTAATAAACAAATTTAAACCCAAAATAGGAGGCCCTGGATCCAGCAAAACCCATTTGGGTTTCAACCGATAAAATTAAAACCCATTTCAATTTAACAGGTAAAATTATAAATCATTTGGCATTTGACTGCTAAAATTGAAAAACATTAAGTTAATAGCTGGGAAATTTAAGACCTATTTGGATTTTAACTGCAAAGAGTAATACCAATTCGGATTTTAGCTGCTCAAATTTAAACCCATTTGTATCTTAATTCGGATTTTAGCTGCTCAAATTTAAACCCATTTGTATCTTAACTAGTAAACTCAAAACCCATTTCGACTTCAACCGCCAATAATAAAACCCATATGTAGTTCAACTGCTAAAGCTAAAATTCATATGGGTTTTACGTTCTAAAACTAAGAAATTAAAAAAGGAAAAAAACACTTTCCCCTGACAGAAATGTTATCTCCAAAATTGAATTCAAGACATTGACAAAAAAAAAGAAGCAATATCCATACCTGGAAACACCGACCCGAACGAGATCGTTGATGGATTCATCGAGAGCTTCTCGATGGGCTTTGACGGCCAGCAGCTTCACCTCCTGCACAATGTGCACCCCCCACCCATCGTTCAGATCTGCTGCATACAAATGCTTTATTACCAAATCAATCTCCCCCTTCAAACAAACACCCCTTTCATAATCCTCCCTAAATCTCTTAACAACCCTCTTCCGCAACTCCTGGGGCGTGTATTTGAGCCGCATTGCCTTCAGCGCTGCCGTGAAGAGACAATTCCCGTCGGCCTCCACGTCACCGCCATGAAAGAGCGTGTAAAGAGCAGATACAGACGATGACTTGGAGGGGTGTTTCCAATAAACTCCCCGCGAGCTCAGCCTCATCAATGCCCGCCTCTGCTGATCTGCAAGCCCGTTCACCGTCTCCCACTCGATCTTCTCAACGCTGGGCAGATCATTGACTTCAAATTGTCCGTCAAGTTCCGCTGGATTTCCCCGCATCATTGGGGAAGTGGGATGAAACCCATCAAGCACTGCTCCTCCCATTACTAACAGATATCGACTATATTACAACTCTGAAAAAATTAACAGACACAAAGGAAAGAATGAAAGAAAGACAGAAAGAAAACAATTGCTACAACTACAGAAGCGACAGATTTAAACAAGACTGGAAACAAGACGGGATAACAATAAAAAATGTGACGGATTGTTCATAGACGAGGAAAAAATGAACTGGAATTTATTGTTTTTTTGGCATTTACGCAAGCCCATCATCTATCCGCCACTAATTTCTGCTTAGTCGCAGCGCTGACCATGTATTTTTAACCCCCACTTTTAACCCTGGGGTTAGATATATGCCCGTATTTTTAACCCTGGGTTTTGTATGCATGTGCCCTCAAAGGAGCCGTTTGAATAAACGGTCAAATTAGGTATGACTTGCAACTGCCACGTGGCCCACGTTGAGCTGTAATTAGGATTTGTGATTTAATGACATTCCCAATGTTTTTTTAGAGTTCTGTTTGACTAGTCTTGAAAGGTTTTAAATGACAATAAACAGCTCATAAATATAAACATATCACATTCTAGGGAAATAATGATGTGAAAAATGGAATAATGATGATTTGAAATGTTTGTGAAAAATTATTATATAATTAAATTTAGAAGTGTTGTTATGTTTTATTATTATGGATTGTGAAAATATTACTTCTTTTTGAAAATAGATTTTTTTATGTTTTTTTAACATATTAATATATAAATGAATTTTTTGTTTGAAAAAGAACATTTTTTTCATTTTAAAGTATTTGGTATGATGAGAATTAAATACATTAATAAATAACGTTTCATTTTAGACATAAGAATTAAATTAAAATAAAGTAAAATGATTAAAATAAATTTAAAAAGTTAAATTAATCTTAATCTATATCTCAAAACATTGATATTGAAAGCAAATTTTGATTTTCTTTTAACCCACCTTTGTTGATATAAAAAAGGCAAAAAGAGGGTAGAGAGAAAATAATGTCTGTCTCTAATTTTTTCTATAACTTTGGCACCCAGTTCTTCAAATAAATAAGTGGTAATGTGTGCACAAATTGATCTAAAAATAGATCATGGTTGTTTGACCAAGAGGTCAAAGTTGTCATTTTCAATCATGGAGTTGTCTTAGACCATTCAAGAATTCATTCATGTTTGGTGTGTTTTGTTGTCAAGAAGTTTGGTCTCATGTCATAAGCAAGCTTGGGGTGATTTGAAGCATTTTAGGGAAGTCTCAAAGTAGGTGTTCAAATGGTCAAAGTGAGTAGAAAAGTAATGGGGAAAAATGTATTAGCTTCTACAAGTGGCAATTGTGCAATCACCTCTACTAAAGCAATTTTTTTTTTCTCTACTATGACATTTTAAAAAATGTGCTAGTAATGTTGAAATCACTACTTTACGACTGTTGCAGGCAAGAGGTCACAGGGTCTAGTCTCCCCACTGTCCCTGTGGTATTGGAGGGCATGTCATGCTAGCGTCACCAGTCACATGAAAAAAATTTACCAGACACACTGCAGTTTATAGGGGGGCTACCCGATTCCTATAGTCTAAAAAAATCACCACTTTACGACAAGTGGCAAATTTGTCTTATTGAAAATAAAGCTTGCAATTTAAAGTGTTTTTATGGTTTATTTTGTATTTCCTAACATTAGAACTTCCTTTTGATGCCTTGGAAGGACATGTGAAAATCATAAAAGATTTGACAAACATGGTTGAGGGATAGGCTTTCATTATAATCTTCATACTTGTTCAATTTTTAATTGTTGTAAGTGAATGAGGAGATTTTTTATGGTGTAAAGACATATTGCAGGTGTTATAAGCTAGTTGTGCATGATGACAAAGCTTGGTTTTCCCCTAGAGGTGTTAGGCTAAAAAATTCCTTTGTCTTACAATCTTAAATGTTGGAATGATTAACTAAATGATTAAATTTTATTTAATTAATGCTAGAAATATGATTGGATTCGTTGATTAACTAATTTATTTTATTTAATTAATGTTAGAAGGGTTATATGCAAGATGAATCTGGTGATGTTAGGATATGGTCAAATTTATGTGTTTATATTTTACCCCACTTTGAGATGGTGTTGTGACTAAGAGAAGTAATTGCATTTCAAACAAGGATAAATATAGTGACTTTTGAAAGGGATGTGACTAGTGGTAGAATGCCCTAGTCATTAGAAGGAGGGGAGTGATAAACATGATAGTTATTATAGTCAATTGAGCAATCAAGTGTTTTATGTAGCACTTGATCTTATGCAACATGTTATAAAGACCATGGTGAAGGGGTGGGTGCAAAAAGATGGGGGACCAAAAGGTGGCATCCCCTTTTAATTTTTTTTAAAATTCATAACGCGAGTGCATTATAACATGCTCGCATTATGGCTTGGAGTAACTGAGCCTCAAGCTCGATCACTCCTAGGCTATAACGTGAGTGTGTTATAACGCAAGCACATTATAGCCTATTTAAACAAAAAGAAAAGAGAAAAAGCTCATTCTATTTTTTTTTGCAACAACTGAAATACCTCCTCCACAGCCTAAAATCCTTGCATAATGCGCTTGCACTTTTGGAAGGTCAAAAATACTTGAATTCTTCACTGAATCTCCATGAAAATGTCGTCATGACATCGAGGAGGTCGAAGGAGTAAGTAATTTCTATTTTTTGTGTGAATTTGGCATTAAATGGGTAGATTTAATATGCTTTTTATGTTAATTTATTTAATTTTCAAGAAATGATAATGCACAGGTCCAAACCCTCCTCAAATTCCTCCTCAAAATCCTGATTCACCTCATGCCCAAATCCCTATTGAAGAACAACCCCAACAAACACCTCCAACAATTCCTCATCATGCTCTAGGAACTCAAGAAAATTTAATGGGGCAAATTGAAAATAAATAAAAATTAAGGAGTTAATTGCAAGGTTGAGAGATCCTACGGGCACAACCTCGCATAGAACCATGCTTGCTCAATCACTTGAAGCAATAATATCATGTATGTCCAGATTCAATCAGCAAGCAAATAAGTAGTTGGTTGGAGAAGAGGTGAAAGTTTAGAGAATTGTATGCAGATAAATTATCCTATAAACAAGTTAAAGATGAAAAAATTACGAAATTTGACTTATGTCACTATTCATGAACCCTAAAATGAATCAACCTTTACATCCTTCAAGCAAGAGGTTCCCTATCCATTGTTGCAACCACCAAGGGATAAAGACCAATTTTTGGAGGAGGTGGTGGATGGTTTTTGAACATCCTCCATGCAACAACAATGAGGTGCCATAATATTTTTTGAGGAAACTCTACTATGAGTTTTCCCTCAATAAAATCCCAAACTATTTTGAAATGCAGGTTTTCTAGGGTGGAGGTGGGGGCTCCACACAAGACAGAGTGGGGGCACGTATCGATGCACAATGACCAATGAGACGAGCACTCGCTAGACCAACGTATGAGCATGTGACTATCCCTTCCATTGTGAAGGAGATTGTTGAGGTCGATACATTGCAGTCGATTAGTTCCCTCACCCAGAGCCTCATACAACATACTAGTCCTCTAGCACGGGGTGATTTGGGTGAGTCTTCAGAGAGTAGAGTTCCACCTCATTATTGTTAGGCTTGTTGGTCACTCTGTGTTTATGATCCTACGAATAGTCAAGATGTAGGTGCCCAGGGTACATCTGTAGCTGATCAGATGGTGATGACAAATGCCATCCTTAATGAGACATTTGACCTTTATATTCAAGTAAATGTTAGCAAGTTTATTGAATTTAATTTATTAAATTTTATTTTTAAAATTCAAGATTAACTAAATTAGTTGAATTATTATAATGAAATTTTAGGGTCATAGTGTTTACTATGTTTTTAACAGTCCTCCACCTTCCTATTACACAACCACATGTGCTACGGAGGTATGTAACTAGTAAATAATTATAAATATTACATGTGAATAGCTAAAAATTATATGAATGGTATTCTTATATCTCATTTTGGATGTTGAATAGGTTAATCTTGGAGCTTTGATGGTAACACCTACCAATGGAGGTGGTCATCAAAGTTTCACTCAGGTAATACTGACTATTTATAATTTTAGAATAAAAAAAATGTATTTCATAATTGAATAATGTTTAATGACTTGAAGGTTCTAGATAGTTTGTAAGTATGCTTTGTACTTTTTAATTAATTTGATTTTAGGTTGTTATGCACTTCATAATCTATGAATTTCATTTGTTCATGTTGTTGACCTCCAAAAATATAGGCTCGTGGCATCACTAGCTTGTATCATACCATTTCACTCTTATCCTCCTAACTATCATCGCTAGCTTATAGCATACCATTTCACTCTTATCCTCCTAATTGTCATCACTAGCTTGTAGCATACCATCTCTTTGCTCACTTTTGGGCTCATGAATGTTGCTCGAGATATTGATCTTATTACTACCCTTGTCCTATGTTGACTATACTTATCACAATGAGTATGTTATTACATTCATACATTATGGTTGTAGACTTTCATTTATACCTTTGAAGTGCTTGATAGCATAGAGGATTGCTCTCTTGTTTTCTTGACTATATACTGTCATCTTCTATCAATTATCTTCAATGGTATCTACTCCATAGACAAGGTATTGTCCACTTATCATTTAAAAATATATGCTCTCTTTCTATCCCTTCACAAGGGCTATCATCTATGAATATGATCATTAAAAGGGCATTGTCACTCTAAACTATCCTAAATAATAATAAACTATGCATGCTCCTCTTATACCACTGTACTAAATTTGTTGCTTCTCCTATAAGACTATCTTGTAGCATTGGATTTCATGTGATGACCACCACATTCATGATTGTTTGGCACACTTTACCTTGAGGTATCTTGGTTGAAAACATATAAAGTATCTCCTCATAAAAAAACATCTTCCACAATTATCCCTTGAAGCATTCTTTGGTATTGAAATACACGTGATTGTCCTATTACATCTTGTGACTTTAGACTATCATATTCAGTCTTATGAAACTATCCTATTATAGTTATTTATTTATTCTATATCCTTTATTCATCATTTCTCCTTGTAATCATTACCCTTTCTATGTGAATATTACACTGTCCACTGTAATGAAGATATCTCACTCCATTTTTTAGCTATCTCTTCTTTGTGATTCACCCATGAATATGAATAAAATGTTGAGGTTTTATGAAAAACATGGAGTGTCTTTATAGGTGTGAATTGTTATCAAGTTCTTAGGACCACAATCCCCTCATTGCTCACTATCACTACATCATTTTGTTCTTAGTTGATAGTGCTCATTATTGCTTCTTTTCATGCATCTCACTATCATGCTTTACATTATTTCCATAAATCTTATCCCCACTACAAAAATTATTCACACTTCACATCAACAAAGGTTTGCATGACTTCTTTATGTAATCATGATATTGTCCCTTGCTTGCATGATATGATTATCCCTAGGACTGTCATCTTGTGACTGTCCTTTACTTTGAAATTTTCCTCATGAAACATGCAAACCCTTGGAATTCAATTGATACTCATGAAGATTCTTACTGATATGAGGATATTATCTCCACAGTTAAGAGGGTAGGATACTCTATCTTTTCTCCTCATTTAGATCCTAACTATCAAATTGCTCTGTCATTTGTCCTTCTATTATTACAACCCTACCTTGTCATTCATGAGACCCCTTGCTATGCAAGATGCCCTTATAACCACCTCTTCCTTTGTCAACTTCTTCCTACCAACTTAGAAACTGCCCAATATGGCTCTTGTGCATTATTTTTTATCTTGTTGATTCTCTATGCAATATTGCTCTCTTCTATCAACCTTTTGTTTGCCATGTTGTTCTTGAAGGGTTTTGATTATAAAACAAGATTAGAAATAGAATTGGATGCATTAACATGTCTTAAGGAACATAATGTTGCAGTAACCGCATATTAAATGATGAAGCAATATATAGTTCAATAAGTACTCAAAATTTTGTTGACTATGTCGTACATTATAAGCCATGACCTGCATCACTCTTCTAGTTTTCCTAATAGAATAATGTTGTTTTATTTTCAGATGATGCAAGTAGAGAATCCTCCCGATATTGATAGGGAAATGGAGCACGGTGTCTCTATTGCAATAGAGAGCCCAATGCCTTTGATAGGGGTATGAGGTGGATTAGTAAATTTCAAATTACATTTTTTGTTTTAGTTGTTTATTATTGAAAAATCAAATGATTATTGATTTATAGTTTAATTTCTATTTTGGATGGTTGCTATAGGGCTTTACAATTCCACAACATGAGAATTTTGTTATTGCGGATGAGGAGAGAGATCACTTGGAGGGGGTAAGTGATTATTTTGTTAAATATTTTATTTTATATAATGTAATTTCTATATATTAATGTATATACTTTTTATTGTAATAGGTACAACTCCATCAATAATTAAATAGGAGGTCCAACCCTCGAGTTTGAAGTAGACCACTGTCATATGCATCTCCATCCCCCTAATGATCAAAGGTCGCACATGATCTATTTTCTTCACCTAGAGGGAAATGACTATTTATTAGGGTCCTTTGTTGTATGCCTATATGGCATTTTTGGACATATATTTTGTATTGCATATACGTGACATTATATGCCTATATGGCATCCTTAATATGGCTATTTTGTATAAATGTTATACTTATATCAACATATATTGATGTATGCCTAATGGCTATTTGGTTAATACATATCTTTTTTTATTGATGGCGTCCATATTTACATTATAAATCCAAGCTTCAATGGATATTTGTAGATGGTTTACTTCAAATATTTAAAATACAAGTGTATTCCATGCTTCATAACTTATTTCACATTCATTTCACCTATATTTTTTATTTAATTATTATCTTTCCTACACCAGTATGTGTTTGTGGTCTTGGATGAGATATATTTGGCATATAGTTATGGAATAAAGTTTTATTCAAGACAAAGTACAAACAATTTACACTATGTTTCCAATAATTTTATTCAAGTAGTCATCCTCTAGTTGGTTTATCACTACTTCCAATTTATAGCCGTATTCTTCATGCCCACACTTTCCTTCGTCTCAAAAAAATGTTTTCCTATATTAACCAAAACATTTATGACTGCATTGAGTTTAAGCAATAGAGGAAACTAGTTATGTGGTGTAGATTGTTCAGTCATAAGATTATAAAGACACTTACATTGACCAAAAATCATAAAGTGGACTTATTTTGTAGCCATCCCAACGTGTATGAATTGTCAATTTACCCCTAGGAGATGAAGAATGCAAACAATGCCTCTTGAAAACTTTTTACTAAATGCAACTGACACTTTTTGGAACATCTAAAACATTGTTGCCATAGTGGAATGACTTGGATATATATGAAAAACTGAGGGAGGTTATTGTAGATAGACCCTACGCGACCTTACACCTTTAAACAAAATGTTTATAAGAGCCACAGTTTTTGAGTAACAACTTGTCAAAGTTTGTTGCCCTTTCGTACTTTGGTCTCTTAACAGAAATCGTGAGTGCAATGTAGCCCGAAACATTCTAGCATGCTGGGGTGTGAAATAGGACCTTGTCTAGCATAAACCTACCCACCTTGACATGTTGGAAATATCGGTTTGGTTGCATGATGAATAGAACAAAAATTACACCACCTTGCAACTTTACTTTGCATGCATCTGATGTTTTTTCTATCAACTAAAAACTTGTCACTATGGGCAAGTGGATTGGAGATATGAAAAAATGGGAGGGGTTATTATAGAGGGACCCTACATGACCCTATACCTTTAGATGAAATGCTTCTAGGTTCCATGATTTTTGATTAACACCTTGTCAAAGTTTGTTGCCCTTTCGTACTTAGGTCTCTTAGAGAAATCATTAGTGCAATGTAGCCCAAAACATTCTGACATGTTGGGGTGTGAAACAAGACCTTGCCTAGCATAAACCTACCCACCTTGACATGTTGGAACTGTTGGTTTGGTTGCATGATGAACAAAATGAAATTACCCTACCTTGCAACTTTACATTGCATGCATCTGACACTTTTTCCATCAACTAAAAACTTGTCACCATAGGAAAATGCATTGGAGGTATGAAAAATTGAGAGGTTATTGTAGAGGGATCCTAAGTGATCTTGTAACTTTAGAAAAAATGTTTCTAAGTGCTATGGTTTTTAGGTAACAACTCATCAAAGTTTTATGCCCTTTCACACTTTGGCGTCTTAAGAGAAATTATTGGTGCAATGTAGCCCAAAATGTTTTGGCATGTTGGGGTGTGAAACAAGACATTGCCTAGCATAAAACTACCCACCTGGATCTATTAGAATTGTCAGTTTGGTTGCATGATGAACAAAATGAAAATTATACCACCTTGCAACTTTACACTGCATGCATTTGACATTTTTTCCATCAACTGAAAACTTGTCACCACGGGAAAATGGATTGGAGGTATGAAAAACTAAGAGAGGTTATTATAGAGGTACCCTACATGATTTTGTACCTTTAGATGAAATTTTTATAAGTACCATGGTTTCTAAGTAACAACTCATCAAAATTTTCTACCTTTTCGCACTTTGGTCTCTTGAGAGAAATCGTCGGTGCAATGTAGCCCAGAATGTTCTGGCATGCTGGGGTGCAAAACAAGACCTTTCCTAGCATACACCTACCCACCTAGATGTGTTGGAACTATCAGTTTGGTCACATGACAAACAAAATGAAAATTACACCACCTTGCATCTTTACCCTGCATGCATTTGACGCTTTTTCCATCAACTAAAAACTTGTCACCACCGACAAATGGATTGGAGGTATGAAAAGATGAGAGAGGTTATTGTAGAGGGACCCTACATGATATTGTACCTTCAAACAAAATGTTTCTAAGTACCACAATTTCTGAGTAACAGCTGGTCAAAGTTTGCTGCCCTTTCGCACTTTGGTCTCTTAAGAGAAATCGTCGGTGCAATGTAGCCTAGAATGTTCTGGCATGCTAGGGTGCAAAAAATCCTTGCCGAGCATAAACCTACCCATCCAGATGTGTTGGAACTATCAATTTGGTCATGCAATGAACAAAATGAAAATTACACCACCTTGCGACTTTACACTATATGCATTTTGATGCTTTTTCACCACGGGAAAATGGATTGGAGGTATGAAAAACTGAGAGGTTATTATAGAGGGACCTGCATAATATTGAACCTTTGGATGGAATGTTTTTAAGTGCCACAATTTTTGAGTAACTAAAGGAACACAAAGACCATAGAGAGGGGGGGTGAATTAGTGGACTGCAAATTTTAACTTCCTAAGCAATATGACAATAAACATTGGAAGCATAAACCAAGAGAAAAAGAAGGGGAACTAAACCAAACTCAAAAAATGCATCCCAAAACACATGATATACAAGGAAAACCCAGGATGGGAAAAACCTCGATGAGAATAGCTGCTAGAGACTATGGCTCTAATCCAGCCTCACAATAAAAATGCTTTTTGATTACAATTTATGGGTACCAACCCAAAGGAACACCAATTCCAAGTTTATGAGCACCAACTCAAAGGAGCTTCTACCCCTAATCTGAGCACCCAATCAGATGATTATACAATGAAAGATTTCAGATATACTTTCAGTATCATGTTACAAATGAAATTTTGTAACTCATATAGATTTTTGCACT
Organism: Sequoia sempervirens; assembly: GCA_007258455.2. Lineage (NCBI taxonomy): Eukaryota > Viridiplantae > Streptophyta > Pinopsida > Cupressales > Cupressaceae > Sequoia > Sequoia sempervirens. The sequence continues at coordinate 411,808,857 of VDFB02075321.1, forward strand.
TATGAAGACTTTGATGATTCGATGTCCTCAACCAACTTCTAGTATTCAATCATTAACTAACTCTGCAAGTATTCTTGATTGCCTCCTTTATGCTCTTTTTCAGATCACACCAACCTATGTGATCTCCTCTGCATCCACATAATAGGTCTCTTCAAAATTATCACATGCCTTCACACCCTGCTACAAAATAAAAAAACATTCTTCACTCAGAAATGCATACTCTATTTTTATAGAGTTATCTTCTCTCTTTATCTCCACTCGTACCCTCTCTCCACTCTTATCATACACACACTCACACACAAGTAATGAATAACTTCCTTTTGTTATATATTACTCTTGTAGAACAAAGAAATTATGTAGCCCTAATCTTTTTAAGAACTTCTGTAATTTTCTGACAGCAACTTCCTGACATTTCTATAGCAACTTTCTAAAAAAATTGATATTCTTGTAGCAACATATGAGACAACTTATCTTTGTCACCACAACTTCTGCATCTGCCCTAATCTTCTTTAATAGTTTGCTACCAAGTTTTTAATGCTCTTCTTGAGCAACTAAAAGATTTGATACTGCTTCTCCTATTTAGACTAGCTGCCATTAATTCAAAATGCCTCTTCCTTATTTTTTAATCAAAACAACTATCAAATCCATTTTGCATTGATGGTTTGATTTTCCCAATTAAATCGACTGCTTGCAAATCTGATTTCAACATCTAATTTGCAATAAATAGGAAACTTTATCTCATGGTGTCACCACCACTTAACAGACTCTGCAAGAGGTATGTAAACTAAAAAGGATTATAAAATATTTTCATTAGGCACAGCTACAGAAAGATACTTCACTGCCAAGCAAAGAATGACCAAAAATCTGATTTGAGTTAAACCATGTTGACCGCCAATGCAACTAGAAGATAGGAAAAAAAAAGATTATAAAACTTGAAGCTTGTTGCACTTAAATAAATGAAAATTTGATATGAATTGAGTTGAGATAATCACCTTGCTGAATGGAAGTGAAGACAAAACCAAAAAGGTTTCTTTGCAGTTAGTAAATTTGATATGTCAATTTAGGGTTAAACAGCCATATCACATGTTGAAAAAGACAAACACAAACTTCCTCTATAGTCATTAAAACTTGCATGTTACTCTTTGTTGTCATAACATCTGAGCAATGACAAAATACAACCAATCTCCTTCAGCCATGCAAAATAGAATCATGTGCATACATAAACCCTAGCAAATAAGAAAAGAGTCAATCGGCCAAACCTACCATATTCACCAAGTCGTATTATTCCACATATTCTTTGCCACGTGTATGCCATGTTAGTATTCTCTAATCGGTCCAAGTTGCAAAGTTGTCTTTTTGCATATTTAAATATTGACCAGTGCTGACTTTGATTTGAGCTATGAAGTTTCAGTCGTTGGGAAGTTCCTATAGCTATGCAGTTATCTTCTTGTCACTGAGAGGTTCCTGTAGCATGAGTTGCAACATGAGTTGTACTCAATGAAATGCATGTAGTATGAGTTGACATCAATGGAAATCTAATGCCAACCAACAATCTTAATGCCAACAATCTCCCCCTTTAGCATTGATGTCAACCAATCGATTGATATGCTTTCAACTGAAGTTTCATCCCTTCATCCAAATAAACTACTCCATCTAGATAATCTTCTCCCCTTTTGACAACAATGGAAATGGGTATCATAAAGACCACTTTCAGATCAGAGACCACTATGATGTCATAACTTTGCACCTGTATCAATAGAAAAATTGAATAGACATCTGACTGAACACACCACTTTTAGATTATCTCCCCATGTCACGAACATAAGAAGATACAATTCTGCACTTACCAAATGTTAATGCATGTTCCAGTATAAAGGACAAAAATAATCTTGGACAACAATAATATTTTCCCCTAAGAAACATGGAAGGGGCAGCAATAATCTTGGAGAACAAAAACTAATGTTAGAGATAGCAAGTGTATAGGTGTATGATATGAGAAACAACCATATCTCCTTGAACTTAAAACTTGACACTTCTACCCCCTTGGAGTAGAAAAAACTCAAGGATGTAAGATGAAGTATAATAAGCTCCCCCTGAATCATAAACTTCCTTATCTAGCTAAGTGTTAGAAGAGGGAGATACAACTACCAATCTCATTTGAAAATACTCAAATGTCTCTTTAGGAAATGGTTTGGTAAGGATATCAACTATTTACTCACTAGTATTCACATATTCAAGTTGAACTTCTTTTTCACTCACTTTTTCTCTCAAGAAATGGTACTTAATAGCTATGTGTTTGGTTCTTGAGTGCATAACTGGATTCTTAGAAATATTGATTGCACTGGAATTATCACACATAATGGAAATAGGTTTTGAATATTCTACCTAAATATCTTTAGTGTTTGTTTCATCTAGAGAACTTGAGAGCAACATGAGGTAGTAGCTATGTATTTTACTTTAGCTATAGACAACGAAATAGATTCTTTCTTTTTATTGTGCCAAGAGACCATTCTAACACCAAGGAAGAAAGCACCTCCACTTGTGCTCTTCATGTCATCTATGCACCCATCCCAATCTACATCAGTGTAAGATTGCAATGTGAAGTCATCAAGTTTAGCATACCATAAACCATAGGTCAAACTACCTTGCAAATATCTAAAAATTCTTCTTACTGCATTCCAATGAGATTGTTTTGGAGAAAACCGAAATCTAGCTACCATACATACTACTTGTACAATATCCGTTCTAGAGGCAATAAGGTACAATAGACTTCCAATCATGGATTTAAACATGGTTTTCTCAACGTCAGATGAATCATCATTCTTGGATAGCTTGCATCCAGTTACCATAGGTGTACTAACAAGCTTACAATCATCCATTTGAAACCTTTTTCAACATGTTTTTAGCATACTTGGTTTGTGAAATAAAAATTCCTTTGTCTAATTGTGAAATTTACAAACCAAGAAAGTAGGACAGCTCACCTATCATTGACATTTCAAATTCTTGTTGCATTTGATCTGCAAATTTCTTGCACAAATTGTCATGACTTCCAGCAAAGATGATATCATCGACATAAATCACAATAATAATCATATGGTTACCTTCCACTTTGGTGTATAGATTGATATCAACACCTCCTTTCTTGAAGCCTTGCTGATGTAAATAGTTGTCCAATCTAGAGTACCATGCTCTAGGTGCTTAATTTAACCCATATTGTGTTTTTCTCAATCTACATACATAATCTCCTTTTTTAGGTGACTCAAACCCTTCAGGTTGGTCCATGTATACTTCTTCCTCAAGGTTATCATTTAAGAATGCAGATTTAACATCCATTTGATAAACTTTGTAGTTCTTATATGCCGAGAATGCTAAGAACATTCTAATAGCCTCTAGTCTTGCAACTGGGGGAAATGTTTCCTCAAAATCTATGCCCTTGACTTGTGAGTGTTGTTGGATGTTGTGGTTGTCATTGATGTCAACACTATTAGCATTAATGCATTAGAAACTATATATGTCGAGGATATTGAGAAAATTGTAATAAAAGTGTTATAGGTTGTCAATGGTGAAGTGAAGTTCAGTCTGTTGGTGAACTTAGTACATTGTTGTTCAGAGGTTGTGGACTAAAGGTTTTCTTGTTGAGTATATATTGTTTATCCACGTCGAGTTTCAGAGATCCGTGTGAAGATTTGATCAAGTTATGAAGATTTGTATTCTGACAGTTTTTCTGTTACTTCAATTTGTGTTCCTGAATGAAGATCATGTGATTTCAGTAAGTTTAGTTTTTTTGGATTCTTCTCTGATGATTCTGATGTTTTTGGATGTTTCTAGATCATGTTCTATCTGTGTTGCATGCCCGCATTGACTGTTGTGCTCACAATCCAATATTTTTTCTTGAGTGTTCATGTTTTTCATGTTCTTGACTGACAAGGTGTTGAAGCATGTTATGTATCTTTGAGGAGTAATTAATTGAAGTGGTTCATGTTTGAGGATGTTATTTTCAGTCTTCACTATGTTGTGGCCAACCTTGGTTGATTCACATAAAAAATATTTATTTTTTTGGGCCGACTGTTTGTATTCTTTTTATTATTTCTTTGTGGCTGACTTATAGTGATGCAATTTCTTCTTGCGGATATATATGAGTGATTGTTTATTCGAAATGAAGAGTGTGTGCAAGGGAGTGCTTCTATGTAATGACCCTGCTCAAATCTGATTGAAAACTTCTGATTTTTGGCTTTGGAATTTTGTCAAACACTTCACATACAAGGGTCATATGACTGATATAACATTTCAGTTTGCTTTAATGACACTTTTCTTCACTTAGCATCAATAAGGATGCTAGCAAATGACTCTAAATTGTCTAAATAATGACCTAACATGAATTTGCAACTTATTTTGACAACATTCAATGCATATATATGACTAAAACTACTTGCAATATGCAGCAACAACTGGTAATTATGACTAACACTTTGGATGCAACCTAAGATGGCATTTATGCACTTACAGCCAAGTGGCATTAATACAAACACTTGGTAGGCAAAATTATAACATTATTTATGCCTAAAAGAGAACCTACAACCAATTGACATTATGTCAAACAATTGGCATACATCCTCATACAATATTCAAATGATCATTACAATAATATATATAACTCCCAAAGGATGACACCTTATTTGAAATGCTATCCTTTCTACAATGATGACAATGAAAAGATGCCAAGACTCTTGGCATTTACATTGATTACAAAATATGATAATGTTGGTATAATGCACACCTACAACTGCAAATATAACTATGCTAAATGCAATGCTAGAAGATGATAGAAATGTGAAGAGCCTGGCCTCAAGAAATGCCTTGGATGAAAGATAAAGTAGCAATCAACATCAAGTTCAAATGATATTCTCCAAGCCCAAATCGAATTGCTCAAGTAGCCGCCCCTGTTCTTGCCTGGTAATATTTTAGAAAAATAAATACAACCTCTAAGCTCCTCAAATTTATCCTTAAAATGATTGTCTCGACGATAGCAATTGAATGCAACAATACCCAAAACCATAGGAGGCTTCGATGATGAGATATGAACAAAAATGTCTTGCCAATGGCACCCTTGCTGTAGTATGTCAGATCATTGCAACTTCAAGATCAACCCCTTAACACAATGCAAAATTCCTCCAAAATGCATGAAACATCATCTCCATTCACCATAAAATGTAATGCTGCAACCTTCTTGGAGAATCAATGCCAAATGAAGAGATATATGCAAAATCATGGCACTAATATGCAGACTAACATGACTGTAATAATTTATCAAAATTCTGGAAATAACTGAATAAATACAAATCAACCTCCTCAATGCAAATTCATTGAAGACTATGAACTCCAAAATGTCTCCAAAGCAAACACCAATCGATATCATACAAAACTTGGCCAAAGGCCACAAAGTTTTAACCAATGAAGCACAAACGAAAGTCTGAAGTAACTTTCTCCCAGCTGCAATAATTCAAGTGATATTTCACACCCTCAAAATTGCTCACCAATTAAGAGTTTTCGTTCTCAATGGCCAAAGACAACTGCATAAACCCTAGGCTCCACAACCATCAAACATCATACATCAACAACATCAAATTTGCATGATAGGAAATGAGCCCATGATGTCTATTTATACTTTTTCCTCAAGAGGTCAGCCTCCTTCTAGAACTTTCCCAAGTCACCTTCTAGAAGGAATATTATTTTATTATTTTATTATTTTTCACTTTATAATAAAATAATTATTCATAACATAAAGTGCAAACATAACATTACTTTATAACATGAGGTTTCTAAAAATAGAAACATATCAAGAAATCATTAGAACACCTCAATATGTAGACTGAATCACGAAATGAGCCAACCAATCAACTGGGTATCTGCCAAATGACCCTCTTATCAAGCTCCATTAGCCTACGAGGATCAGGAATAGGCTAATTCCTCAAAACTCCATTGCTCATGAAAAAAGGGGACATTATAGTCCGCACTCCCTGAAATTGCTTGTCCCCAAGCAATCTCAGCAACAAGTACGATTCTCCTTCACCTGGATCCCAAGTGAAGATCTGTGTAATGTCCCAAACATCACCAAATAGTTCTTGTAGCACAAGTACATCCTACTGAATCAACTCAATAGCTGATGTAAACCATACCAATTATGAATGTACAATGAAAACCCAAGTAAGACAGCCATCGATCAATGAAGAATCTAAAAAGATCAAGTCACCAACCAACAAGTAGATAGCTGCCCTATTATATGTCATAGGTAACCAATCCAAAGATGGGTTGTGGATACCTTCATTACCCTCCAAGAACAACTCTTGAGTGGCTGGTCCACTAAGAGTGTCATCACCAACAATATCATCCTCCACAAAAGAATGATCAACCTCCACAACACATGAAGAAACCTCAAATTGTACCATGTCATTTGATTTCCGAAACTTATCATCTTCATCACTAACATTAGAACATAGGACAAAATTATCCTTCATTTGAATGAGGAGTCTTCTAATGTGATTTATCCCTTTTTAACTTGCCATGTTGATGAGTTTGACTTTTTCTTTCACATCTTGAAGATGTTTCCTTGCATTCTCAGCCACTACTCTAGCCTTCTTGGCCTCTCTCATCCACTCTTCATTCATCATTTCAGACCTTCTAATCTCTTCAATTCCAAAGCACACAAAATCAGTCCTCTTGATGTCTTGATGTCCACCAATGGGTGTAGGGATGCTATCAAAAGTTGATATCATATCATTAGCTTGCACATGAACACAAGCTTGCTTTTCATAAGAATGATAAGGCACCATGTTGTTGTCCTCAAACCAATCTGTGATGACATCATACCATTGTAGAATGCCTCCATCATCATGTGAAAACAAAACACTAGTGGATGCTCCACTAAGTAGAGGATCAAATTCTATATCCTCCTTAATATCTTGTGCCTCTAATAAACTTTCATGTGAATGAACATCATTCATTAAACTACTATCATGAGAAGAAGAAGCAATGCTAAACTCACCTATTGAAGCATCACAAGAAACCATTTCCTCATGTGGCTGCTCCAAAACCAATGGTTTGTCTTCAAACATTACTTTTTCCTCTTCAACTTTGAAGTCATCGGGAAGTGTCATGTGCCCATCTTCTTCCTCTATGCTGGTCTGATTTTTATTCTCCATGTGATCAGCTATATGTTGGTCACCAACTACTGCAAACTCATTGTAGAGGTTTCTAGAAACCTCACTTGTAGAGACCTCTTGTTCTTCCTTCCTTTCATTTTGAGATGTAGACTTCTTAGAAATGGAAGTCATAATTCTATCTATGGTTGCAGGGTGTGAAAGCCATTCAACCTTCTTTTCCTGACTTTGTATAAGCTTCTCCAATTTTCCCATCATGGCATTTAACTGCTTCCAAGGAATAGCCATGTTGTACACTGAACTGCAGCTGAAACTCACCCAACAGGATGGTAGGAAACCGCTCTGATACCACTATAATGACCCTGCTCAAATCTGATTGAAAACTTTTAATTTTTGGCTTTGGAATTTTGTTAAACACTTCACATACAAGGGTCATATGACTGATATAACATTTTAGTTTACTTTAATGACACTTTTCTTCACTTAACATCAATAAGGATGCTAGCAAATGACTCTAAATTGTCTAAATAATGACCTAACATGAATGTGCAACTTATTTTGACAACATTCAATGCATATATACGACTGAAACTACTTGCAATATGTAGCTACAACAACTAGTAATTATGACAAACACTTTGGATGCAACCTAAGATGGAATTTATGCACTTACAGCCAAGTGGCATTAATACAAACACTTGGTAGGAAAAATTATAACATTATTTATGCCTAAAAGAGAACCTACAGCCAATTGACATTATGTCAAACAATTGGCATACATCCTCATACAATATTCAAATGATCATTACAATAATATATATAACTCCCAAAGGATGACACCTTATTTGAAATGCTATCCTTTCTACAATGATGACAATGAAAAGATGCCAAGACTCTTGGCATTTACATTGATTACAAAATATGATAATGCAGGTATAATGCAGACCTATAGCTGCAAATATAACTATGCTAAATGAAATTCTAGAAGATGATAGAAATGTGAAGAACCCGACCTCAAGAAATGCCTTGGATGAAAGATGAAGTAGCAATCAACATCAAGTTCAAATGATATTCTCCAAGCCCAAATCGAATTGCTCAAGTAGCCGCCCCTATTCTTGCCTTGCAATATTTTAGAAAAATAAATATAGCCTCTAAGCTCCTCACATTTGTCCTTGAAATGATTGTCTCAACAATAGCAATTGAATGCAACAATACCCAGAACCATAGGAGGCTTCGATGATGAGATATGAACAAAAATGTCTTGCCAATGGCGCCCTTGCTGTAGTATATCAGACCATTGCAACTTCAAGATCAACCCCTTAACACAATGCATAACTCCTCCAAAATGCATGAAACATCATCTCCATTCACCATAAAATGTAATACTGCAACCTTCTTGGAGAATCAATGCCAAATGAAGAGATATATGCAAAATCATGGCACTAATATGCAAACTAACATGATTGTAATAATTTATCAGAATTTTGGAAATAACTGAATGAATACAAATCAACCTCCTCAATGCAAATTCGTTGAAGACTATGAACTCCAAAATGTCTCCAAAGCAAACACCAATCGATATCATACAAAACTTGGCCAAAGGCCACAAAGTTTTAACCAATGAAGCACAAACGAAAGTTTGAAGTAACTTTCTCCCAGCTGCAATAATTCAAGTGATATTTCACACCCTCAAAATTGCTCACCAATTGAGAGTTTTCGTTCTCAACAGCCATAGACAACTGTAGAAACCCTAGGCTCCACAACCATCAAACATCAAACATCAACAACATCAAATCTGCATGATAGGAAATGAGCCCATAATGTCTATTTATACTTTTTCCTCAAGAGGTCGGCCTCCTTCTAGAACTTTCCCAAGTCACCTTCTAGAAGGAATATTATTTTATTATTTTGCACTTTATAATAAAATAATTATTCATAACATAAAGTGCAAACATAACATTACTTTATAACATGAGGTTTCTAGAAATAGAAACATATCAAGAAATCATTAGAACACCTCCATATGTAGACTGAATCACGAAATGAACCAACCAATAAGCTGAGTATCTGCCAAATGACCCTCTTATCAAGATCCATTAGCCTACGAGGATTAGGAATAGGTTAATTCCTCAAAACTCCATTGTTCATGAAAAAGGGGACATTACATTCTATGTTTGTGTGTGAATAATGCTCTAAATCATTCGAAGGTAGAGCAGAGTTTGAAGAAGAGTGAAGAAGAGTGAAGAAGTGTGAAGAAGTGTTCATGTGCTTAACCGGAACTGTAATCAGGCATTAGTAGATGCTATTTTCTGAGTTCAAAATCTGATGGATATAATCAAAACCTTTCTATAAGACAATGTGTCTTCCTGTGCAATTGAGCAATGAGGTCTAGGTAGTTACCTGAATGCATGTGCATTCCCTATTCATATTTCCTTATACTTTTAACAGGGTATAGTCTTGTGGACTGATCTCCACCATGGTTTTTCCCCTAACAGGGTTTCCACGTAAAATATTGGTGTTATATGTGCTTTTGATGTGTTGTTCATTCATGCTTTCATGGTTATTGATCTGATATGTGAATAAGGTTAATAAAGTTGAATAAGTTTAAAATTTTGTGACAACTAATTCACCCCCCCTCTCAATTGTCTATCCTTGTGTTGCCAACAATTGGTATCAAAGAAGGTTCCTTCGAAGAAGTTTAATAGCTTTAGGTGATCCAAGATGGTGACTTATAAGAAGGATAGTCCTAGATTTTATGGAACAAATTATTCTTTGTGGAAGATTCGAATGGAGTGCCATATGAGATGCATTGGTGAACCCTAATAGAGCATTACAAGTAATAGGTATATTATTCCACCGAATGGTACTTATGCTGAGTATAATATCAGGGCTAAGGAAGCGTTGTTGAGTGCTTTGACTGATACTGAGATGAAAAATGTGATGGATCTGAAGACTGCTTATGAGATCTGGAAAAAGTTAGAGACCTTGTATGAAGGTGATGCTAATGTGAAGATTGCTAAGCTACAAAGTCTGAAAGGGAAATATGAAAAATTGAGAATGGGTGATGATAAAAATGTTACTACTTTTATGCAAAGAGTGAATGAACTTGTGTGTGGTATCGGATGTGTTGGTGGACAGATAGACAAATTAGAGGGGTATGTGTAGGATCATGATGGGCCAAAAAGTGGCAATATGATGGGTATGTGGCTAACAACTTTTTTTTACCCAAAATTGATGAAACGAAAAGAGTTTTTAAAGGAGATTCTCAACTTTCCACCAATATAAATTATGCTTTACTTTGAATTAAATAAATAATTATTATTAATTTTCTATTTGAATTACGACTAAAGTCCTAATTGATACGCTGATTGAAAAACATCTATAGCTTTCAAACAATATCACGTTTTTTGAATTCGAAACATGTCACATTCTATGCTTCACAGACTATAGGATTAAAAAAAGAAAAATTGAATTTCATGAAGTTTTGCCCAAGTTAAGGTGGTCAGACATACGATTTTTTATATTTTTTAAAAGTTGTAATAAAAAATTCATAATTAATTATTTACTTGAAAAAAATTACAAAAAAATATGCATCACATTGGTGCATGAATCCTCTACTTATATCTAAAATCTTATAAGAAAATATTATCATTTTATTGTGGTTAGGGTGGTCAGACAGATACCTACTTATTTTTTCCCTGAAATTTAAGTACTACTACATTGAAATTTCAAATTTTCACCAAATAGATTTATTTTTTTAAATAAACCTAGTAGTTTAGAAACAACATTCAATTTGATACATATTCTACTCTTACATATTTTTGAAATAATATAGATAAGTTATTCAAATTTTAACGTCAAGTTGTCTAACTCTAATTTTTCTGAATTTTTCACCACTTAAGGGCCTATTTTTTCTATGATGATCCTGCACATACCCAGAGATTGTTGCTAAAGTGCTTAGATCCTTGCTTGATTCTTACAAAGTCAAAGCTAGTGCTATCGAAGAGCTCCAAACTGTGACAAATGTTACCAGAGATATGTTGATTGGTAAGCTTACTGCTTTTGAGTTGAGTGAATTTGGTGATGCCCTTCCTAAGGTAGAATCTACATTTAAGACCACTATTTCTAGAAGAGATAAACAAAGATATGATCTGGGTGAAAGTTCATCAAGAAAAACATTCAAGTATGAGGATGAAATGAAACAACTTGATGAAGAAGAGAGAGAGCTAGAAGAGCTTGAAGCACTAATTGTGAAAAGAGAAGCCATAGGACAAGGTAAGTATAAGGGGAAGTTTCCTATTAAATGTTTCTCTTGCAATAAGATAGGTCATTTTGTGTCCTGAGAGAGTTTCCAAGCCAAGATATAACAAGCCTAAATTCCAAAAGAAGTATTACTATGTTGACGATGAAGGTGTGACAGATGATGAATCTGATAAAGGAAATGCAAGTGAAGATGAATTTGTATTTATTGCTATCAAGGAAAATAATCTTGTGTCTATTGAATCTGATAATTGTACAAATGTGGAGAAAGCCCTAGTTGCTCGAGTTGAAGAGAAAGATGAACGGGTAATTGACAGTGGTTGCTTTCATCATATGACAGGAGATAAAAGTAAGTTTGTGAGTTTGGAAAAGTATGATGGTGGTGTTGTGAGATTTGGTGATGACAAAGCTAGTCTGATCCATGGCAGAGGATGTATTTCTCTTGATGGTAAGCATAATATTGATGATGTCATGTATGTGGAAGGTTTGAAGCATAATCTTTTAAGTGTTGGACAGATGGTTGATAAAGGATACAATCTTCATTTCATGGATGGTAAGTGCAAAATATTGGGAAATTCTTGAAATATGATTGCATTAGGTGTAAAAACAAAAGGTAATATCTTTCACGTGAGTGCTACTAGTAAAATTTTCTTGATTGCTCAAATTGATGAAAGTTGGTTGTGGCATAGGAGAATGTGTTGTGTTAACTTTGATAATATTGTCAAGATAAGTTATACTAAGGCTGTGAGAGATCTTCCTAAGTTGATGACACCTACTAATGCCATATGCAAGGAATGTCAATTAGGAAGGAAAACTAGAATTTCATTTCAAAGCAAACAACAAAATTCAAATGGATTGTTGGATCTTGTGCATACTCATTTGTGTGGTCCTACTAAAGCCAAAAGTTTACAAGGATACGGGTACTTCATGTTGCTTATTGATGACTATTCAAAAATGATGTGGGCTACTTTCTTAAGGGAGAAGTTTGAAGCTTTGGAAAAGTTCAAGATTTTTAAGGCTATGGTTGAGATAGAGACAGGTCTAAAGATTAAATGTTTGAGATCAGATAGAGGTGGTTAATTCACTTCTGGTGAGTTTAATTATTTTTGTGAAGAACATGGAATGAAGAGATAATTATCTTCACTGCGGACCCCTCAACAAAATGGAGTTATGGAAAGGAAGAACATAATAGTTCTAGATGCTACTAGAACTATGATGTTGGAAGGAAATGTACCTCATATCTACTGGAGAGAAGTTGTGAGTACTGTTGTGTACACACTTAACCGGGTACAAATCAAAGGTGATACTGGTAAGACTCCTTTTGAGCTATGGACTGATCAAAATCCTACTACTAGATATTTCAAGATATTTGGAAGCAAGTGTTATATCAAAAGAGATGAAGATATAGGAAAGTTTGATGCTAGGAGTGATGAATGAATCTTTTTGTGTTATTCTATTAAAAGAAAGGCCTACCAGTGTTACAATAAGATATTGAAGAAAATGGTTGAAAGTGCAAATGTCAAGGTTGATGAAGACATAGTTGCACCATCCAAAACATGTGGATATGATTTTGATGATAAAATGATAGTACAAACCAAGGAAAGCAAGTTCAAATTTCAAGTCAAGTCCAAATCATTCTGGTGAATCAAGAAGATCAAGAGGAAGAAGAAACTGGTGAAAGAGCAAAAGAGAGATCAGAAGAGCCTGAAGTTGAAGATCATTCTAAGAAGACTTTGAGGTATGTGAGATTGAATCATTCAAAAGATTAAATCATAGGTGATAAGAACAAAGGTGTTCAAACTAGGAGAAATATTACAAAAGAATACTATTTGATTTCAAAAACTGAGCCTAACAATGTGAATGAAGCATGCAAAGATGAACATTGGGTTGAAGCAATGAAAGAGGAACTACAACAAATTGAAAATAATGATACATGGATTCTTGTTCCCAGACCTAAGGATACAAATGTAATCAGAACTAAATGGGTCTTTAGAAATAAACTGAATGAGCAAGGTGAAGTAGTTAGAAACAAAGCAAGACTATTATGTAAGGGATATTCACAGATGGAAGGTATTGATTTTGAAGAAACCTTTGCCCCTGTTGCTAGAATTGAAGTTGTGAGATTGTTTCTTGATTATGCTGCTTACAAAGACTACAAGGTTTATCAAATGGATATCAAGTCATCTTTTCTATATGTCGAGTTGGAAGAATAGGTGTATGTTGAACAACTGAACGGATTTCAGTTGACTGATCAAGGAGATATGGTTTGTTGGTTGAAGAAAGCATTGTATGGACTCAAGCAAGCCCCTAAAACATTGTATGCTAGATTGGATAAGTACTTGGTGAAGCTTGGATTTAACAAAGGTACTGCTAATAGTAATCTATATTTCAAGATTGATCATAATAAAGATTTGATTTTGGAAGTCTTTGTTGATGATATCATGTATTTGGAGGAGATGATAGCTTGTGCATGAAGTTTGCTAATGAGATATAGAATGAGATTAAGATGTCAATGATTAGAGAGATGAAATTCTTCTTGGGATTGCAAATTACTTAGTTAGATAAAGGGATCTTTATATCTCAGTCCAAGTATGTGAAAGAATTGTTGAAGAAATTTGGTATGGAAGATTCAAAGCCAATTGGTACACCCATGGTGACCGGATGCAAGTTGATAACTAATGATGATTATCTGAAGTAAAATTAGACTAGATACAAATCAATGATTGGTGGATTGCTCTTCTTGACTCAAACTAGACCTAATATCATGAATGGTGTATGTATTGTTGCAATATTTCAAGCTGATCCTAAAGAATCTCATGTGACTATTGTGAAGAGGATTTTTAGATACTTGAAGGGTACAGTTGATTTTGGCGTATGATATCCTAAAGATGACGATCTTACTTTGAGTTCCTTTACTGATGCTGATTGGGTAGGAGATACAAATGACAGGAAAATTACTAGTGGTGGAGCATTTTTCTTGGGAAAGAAGTCGATTTCATGGTTAAGGAAAAAGAAGAATGTTATTTCTTTATCTACTACAGAGGTAGAATACATAGTTGTTGCTAATAATTTTACTCAAGTAATGTGGATGAAGCAGATGTTGAAGGATATCAGAGTTGTGTATGATGATCCTATTGTTATATTATGTGATAACTCAAGTGCTATTAACATTTTTAAGAATCTGGTGCTGCATTCCAAGACCAAGCATATATCTATCAAGTTTAACTTTTTGAGAGAGAAAGTGAAAATGAAGTCAGATTGGAGTATGTGCCTACTAAGGAGCAGATTGCAAACATATTTACCAAGCTGTTGCCTAAGGATAGTTTTGAGTATCTTAGAGGGAAGTTAGGGGTGATTACCCCTCCTAATCAGAACTAAGATGCATTGATTTGCATCAATCCATGCATTTCATGATCATATTTTGATTCAGATTGATGTTATGGTGGCTGCTACTCAAGGGGAGCAATCAAATGTTTAGGTGTTCAGATATGTGGTTCAAAGCTTGTATAGAAGAGATCTTTGTCATTGATGACAAAGGGGGAGAAGAGTAATGTTAAAAACTTTATGGGTGAGAAGAACCTAAGAGGGAGTAAGTGTAGTTGTGTTGATGGTGTTTTTCACATCATGTGTTTCCATCAATGCCAAAGGGGGAGATTTTTGGATGTTGTGGTTGTGTTGTTGATATGTGGTTTTCATTGATGTCAACACTAGTAGCATTAATGCATTAGAAGCTGTATATGTCGAGGATATTGAGAAAATTGTAATAAAAGTGTTACAGGTTGTCAGTGGTGAAGTGAAGTTCAGTCTTGTTGGCCTCCTACAATGATTTCATAACTCAACCTTTATAGCCATGATTCAAAGATTGGACATCTAACCTGAATAACTAATTTAATCATCATGAAGGTGCATTTAAATTGTCAACCCAGGGATGTGAACTTGAAATGGGTCAACACAGTATGTGCACTAGGAACTCTTAAGTAGCCATTCCTAATCTACAACTAAGAAGCACACAATACTGGAAGTAAATTGCTTGAAAGGAAATAAAGAAAATGTTGAACATCAACCAAAAACTATGTTGAATTGAAATGCATAACAAGAATAAAAGATCTAATTAGAAAACATGAAACTACTTTGTCTGCTTTGGCTGTAGGAATAGACACAAAATGGACTTCTAGTGGTTGCAGAAACAGTCGATGCAAGATTTCTAACTAAGTACTAAACAAAAAGTAATACTAAACTAATGCTAAACTAATGGAACATATTACTCACCAAGTGGGCCCCCTTGGATAAGTATCCTCTAAACTAACAAGAACTCAGATGCTCAAAATTAGAACTTTATTTCATTCACTGTAAATCATGAATACGAAGAGTAATGTATCAAAACTGGAGTACAATATCAAATCGTGCAACCTCTTCCTCTATTCTCACTATTCAGCTGACTAACTAGGAGGAAGGAGCATCGGATTATTATTTATGCTAACAACTAAACAAGGCAGTCAACTCCACAATTGGGAGGATGCCAATTAGGGAAAACATGGAAAGTGGAGCTATGGCGGTTACACATGCATGGAATTCAGTCAGACATGCAAGTTAGACACAGACTCAACACAACAACAACGTATGTGCATGCTCGATCATTAAAGTCCACTACAACAAGGCAGTTATGCTCAGCTGCATGGAGAATCTTCTACCACCGGTCTTCTTTGACTTGGAGTGATTCCTTTGCTGGGCATTATGGTGCATGCTCAACTAGTGGTGTCTTCCTCAACTTAGTACATTAAATTTGCATGGCAAGTCAGTACACATAATAACTACGCATCTATAACCACCTTAAGAAACATTCAATAACCACATGCAAAATTAGTATAGATAGTTCACATATTATGCAAATATCATTAAAGCTTGCAAAGATAGGGTAATATCAAATGCCAATGGTTTGAGGGAAACATTATGCCAATACCAACACTTAATCATTGAAGTCCATGACATCTATGAGCAAATAGACTATAGATTCTCCCCAAAATTAGACCAAAACTAGGCTCATCACTCCCCCCAACCTAATGTTTTGCTGGTCCTCTAGTAGGGGAAGAGTTGTTCTTCTACTTGGTTAAAGCTCTAAAATTTGCAATTGAAAGCTGTCCAACATTAGTGGTTGCAGTACGTGAATCAGGATCCCAATAGAATCCTCCCAATCTATCAAACTTGCCCCATCTCTGCCTCTCCATAGTAGTGTCATACTAGTAGAATCTGAAATTCAGCACAGGCCACATGAGCATGGGTGGCTGAAAAGTTAGGGGAAGCTAAGACCGTCCCTGAGTTCTTCCAATTTGAATATGCCTCTTGATTCTTTTTAATGTTGCAGCATAATTATGGATGGAATGGGGCTCAACCTGCTTCAGCTCATCAGTCAAACTATTCCATCTCTATGATAGGTATCTCCTCATGGTTTCCTCTTTTGCTGATGTCTTTGCCTCATACTTAGTGTAAAATGCCTCAATCCAAGGCATAATCCTATTGCCATAACTCAGTCTGAGCAGTATTTTGTGCCATTCTCTATAAATATCCCTTGGGTTGCTTGAATCAGCCCTAACGGGCAGAGGGATATTAGTCTCCAATTGTTTATAAGCACCATGTTGTTGTCCCCAACTAATCTCATTTTGCACCAAAGACATGAATGCTCTCAATTGAACATCCCCAACATACAACAACGGATTCCAATCATGGTCTTTTGTGACAACATAATTATGTAAATAAAATTCACATAGAAAATTCTTCATTTCAGAGGAGGCAATCCTATAAGAATTGAAAAATTCCATAGGGGTGATGAGCTTAAAATATGCTCATAGTTTGGATATTGTGATGAACTTTTAATATCTTTACTTTTGTTATTTGTGGCTGTTTAAACTCTGTTGAAACCTTTTATGGGGATATCCTATAGCAAAATACTTTCATATTCCTGCAGCTTATTATGTTGACTTGATTACATTTATTGCCTTGTTGACTCCCTAAATGACTGGTATATCGCATACAGTTTTTGAATGATGAAATAGATTTAAATGTGTGATTAATGAACATATATTGTGTATGTGCCATATGCCTTTTCTTTCACATCTGTTACCTTTTGTTTCACAGGTTGTTGAAGAATGATCGAGTCAAGTGCAGCCGATCTCGGCCTTGCAGTAAAGTCCATTTCCTGCATGACTTCGAGGAAGCTCCGACAAAGACTCTTTGACCGAAATCATTGGGAAAGATTTTTAATGACAGTTAATCTGGAAAGAGTGGAGCGCTAGATTCTCTCCAGATCGGGTTGAACGTATAAATTCATTTATGAAGTTTTTTCCTTGATTCTGGGATACACTTTACTTCCACGTCTTTTTTTGATAGGGTTAGTTAGTTAGTTGCTCTCCCGATTTTAAATAAAGTACTCCTCCTGTGTGAGTGAGAAGGAGAGATGATAGAGTAATATAGAAGCATAGTGATAGCAAATATCATGTAAGAATCTGTATGATAATGAAAAGCAGAGTCTGTTTGACAAGAGACAGAATTTGTTGTTAGTTTCCATATCAACAAAGCAATGTATACCATTCTGTTTTCATAAATAAAGTTTAATGAAGTTTTGAGTTTAGCACCTGCGTAATCAGTAGATGCTTGCTAAGGGGGCCCACTTAGTAAGTATCTGTAGCTAGTTAGTTAGTTGTTTTTTTTCTGTTGATCTTTAGTTAACTTTCATCTTTGAAGTTTTCATACAAACTCAGTCTTGTATTGCTCTCGCAGCATAGAGAATCCATCCCTATGCCTGTTCCTGCAGCATAAGGCTAGTTCATAGTTTGTGTTTTAGTCATAGCTGTTATGGTTTCTATTTTAATCAAATCATAGTTGAGTTAAAGAACTTTGCATTACCCTCCCATAGCATAGATAGAATTCCTTTTCAATATTTATTTTCGCTAAGTTTTGACTGAAACTAGTTCTTAGTGCATATATTTTTCCGCGCCATTTAAAGTATACGTCCCCTGGTTTGACAAGTAAATGAACGTCCATAAAGAGATATTAGTCACCTGTTGGAATGTCCAATTCCCAGGAAAGGTTTTAGTGTGATTATCATATCCTTTTGTGGGCGCGACCATTTTTGGTGCCATTGCCCGGGATGGCATCCAACTAAGAATTTATTAGAAGTCATTTTTAGCATTAGTTCAGTTTGTTAGTCAAAAATTTTCAAAATCTTTCGACCACACTATTCATATCGTATTGCATGCATAGAAGAAGAAGAGACGCACTGGGAAGGTTCCTCCCTGAAAACCTGTTTATTGAACTACCATTTGACCCAGCTGACAACGAATCTGAAGAAAATCCATTTGCTCTGTTATTCCAGCAACCAAACATGGAAAATAATCCACCTAATAATCCACCTCCTGCTTTTGAGTTTCCCATTGTTCCCCAATGAGATACTGACAATCTTAAGAATATACCTTCTTCACTACTTCCAAAATTCTATGGCCTAGTCACAGAGGACCCTAAAACTTTTCTGTTTGAGTTTGATGTCCTCTGTCGTAGTTATGACTACAACACATATGCTCATAAATTGAAGTTATTTCCTTCCACCTTGAAGGAAGGAGCTCTCAGATGGTTCATGAGTCCAGGAAGAGGTGTTGTAGATAGTTGGGCGGCCATGCAGACTAAATTCCTTGAAAAGTATAAGGAATATTGTAAGAGTGCTAGCAAAGGTGATGACATATTTCAAATTTAGCAGAAGGAGGATGAGAATCTGGAAGATTATATTTCCAAATTTTTGTTTTCACTAAAGAGGAACTCAAACCATACTCTCAACAAGGACTCTCAGAAACTCCTCTTTCTAAGGGGAATCAGTGATGCCTGTATAGACGCCCTGGACCTGATGGGAGGAGGTGATATAGCCCAACTGTCTTGGGATGATATAAAGAAAATATGTCTTAACTACTCTCAAGCAATAGTTAAGAAAGGTCGAGGTCATCATGCTATAGTGGGGAAGTCTTCTTCTGGTGGAGTTTCTCGGATGGAGATAACAAATTTGCTGTCTGACTTCAAGCAAGACATCATTAATAATATGGCTACACAACTAGACACTATGCAAACTCGGAAGAAACATGAGGAAGCTGAGGCAGTTTTGGCCGAGTTCTATCCATATTGCAGATAGAAGAAGCGTGACTGCAGATGCAAGATGGTGGCTAATTTGGAAACTAAGCAACTACCTACTGACTTCAAGCCAGTAGAAGGTGATGATGATCAAGTGTTCTTTGTTGCGCAAAGGAGACCATGGGCCCAAAGACAAGGTATGCCTCAAGATCCTTTAACTTTTGGTAATCCTTATTCTGGCTATAATAACCAATGGCAACATGCATATGGACCACCACCACCCTGGAATCCACCTCAACCAAGTTGGCCTAATTATCAGAACCCACAATGGCAATCTCCTCAAGGAGGTTGACAATAGCCACAAGAGCAATGGACCCCACCTTCAAGAAATTGGCAGCAAAATCCTTAATGGAGAGGTCCTCAGCAATGGCAAAACCAGTCCTCAGGATTCTTGCAGCTTCCACAGCCACAACCACAGGCCCTCATGCCACCTCTTGCAGCAGCTGCCACAAATCTTGGCCCTCCAAAGCAAATGCCTATGCTTGCCCAGCTGTTACAAAATCCCAATAATAGGCAACAACAACAGCCACAGCAACCTACATATCTTGCCGAAGCCACCAATATCAAGCTTATGCCTTAGACATTAATGACATCCATTTGAGGTCTGGAACCACTTTACCTGCTCCAAAACTGCCTTTAATTACCGAAATACCAGATTCTCCCCTTGAAGAATCTACTGCACCTGCTATTCCTACTGAGCATATGCCTATACTTGATATGGTTTCTAAGGAGCCTGCTTTGCAAAATCAAGACAACCCACCTTTTCCTCAGAGGTTGCAAAGTACTGCATTTAAATCCATGGAAGAACCCACTTTTGACATTCTGGATCAGCTCAAAAATATACAGATTCAAATCCCTTTATTTCAGGCCATCAAAGATGTTCCTATTTTTGGAAAAACCATTAAAGAGGCTTGTTTGAAGAAGCCTGGATAGAAGAGAAAGGATCATCAAACAATTCATGTCTTAGGGGAATTGGCTGATATAATGTTGGGAAATGCAGTAATCCCAAAGTATATTGACCCTGGAAGTCCTGTAGTGCAGATACATATAAATGGCCAAGTTGTAAAAAATGTTTTGATTGATTTAGGTGCTGCCATTAATGTTATGACAAAGCATACTATGGACTCCTTGAATATTTCAAATATTAGGTCTACACCCACAGTTCTGCAGCTTGCAGATAGCTCCACAGTTAAACCTGATGGGATGGTGGAAGATGTAATTGTCACTCTTGAATCTTGGGAGTACCCTGCTAATTTCACAATATTTTCAGTTAAGACAACTTTAGGAGGGTATCTAGTTATCCTTGGTAGACCATGGTTAACAACTACTGATGCTTTTATAGGATGTCGTTATGGAGATATGACTATTTCTGATGGACAGTCCACAAAAAAATTGGCTCTGTATCTGCCTGCTAAACCTCAACCAGATTTGTCCCAACTTGTTTGGCCAAATGAGGAGGAAGAAATTGAAGAAGCCAATTCATTGGCTCAATTAATGATGCTTCAAAATGATCCATTCTCACAACTTCAGAGTGACGATGCCTTATTTTTCCAAATTCTGCAGTTTAATTCTGATACGGGTAGTTCATCTGATCCAAGTGGTAGCCATCTACAATGTTTCCTGCAGCAACCAAATTTTGAGAGTTCATTGCCTAAACTTCCTGCAATTTTTCATAACTTGCTTCCACAAGAGGTACAAACATCACTTGTAGATTCTATGAGTAATCTCACTAAGTAGATAGAATTGTCTCCAGGTCATTGTTTGAATGTCAATAGCAAGTTGTCACAATCTCAAGAGGCTGACTTATTAAAAATGCTACAAGAACATCATAAAGCTTTTGCATGGGAATATGGAGACATGCAAGGGATAGATCCTCGAGTTTATACTCACAGGGTCTATATCAAAGAAGATTGTTTACCAGTTAGGCAACCTCAAAGAAGAGTAAATCCAACACTTAGAGAAATAGTTAAAAGTGAGCTTCAAAAGTTGCTTGATGTTGGTTTTATTTATCCAATCTCTGACAGTCAATGAGTTTCTTCATTAGTCATTGTCCCCAAGAAAGGTGAAAAATGGAGAGTGTGTGTAGATTATAGAGAGTTGAACAATGCCACTAAAAAAGATCACTTTCCATTACCTTTTGTAGACCAGGTACTGGACTCACTGTCTGGCAAAAGATATTTTTCCTTTTTGGATAGTTACAGTGAGTACAATCAGATAAAAATTGCCCCTGAGGATCAAGATAAGACCACTTTTACCTATCCATGGGGAACATTTGCTTATTCAGTCTTTCCTTTTGGTTTATGCAATGCTCCAACGACATTTCAGAGAGCAGTAATTAGTATCTTTGCTAATATATCTCATGACTGTATGGAGATTTATATGGATGATTTCACTACCTATGGAGTCACATTTGAAGAAGCACTAGTGAATTTAGAAAAGGTACTAAAAGGTGCAGAGAAATGGCATGATCAACACATCAAAACTAGGAAATTTTCTATTGGTGATTGGGCTCTGTTATATGATTCCAGATATAAAGAGAACCAGGGTAAGCTCACAACACATTGGCTTGGCCCCTATGAAGTTGAAAATGTGTTCGACAATAGAGCTGTACAACTGGTGACAATTGATCCAGTTCATTTCAAATTGTTAGTTAATGGCCACTGACTCTGGTTGTACCATAAACTAGTTTCAAAAGAAGAATTCATGCAGCAGTTCATTCAGGTTCCTCCCACTACTCTTCCTGTAGCTGAAGGCTTTGGCCTTTCTCCTACAGCTTCACCGTAATTTTGAAAAAAGCATGCCCATAATAAAGGTTTTCTTTTTTTTTAAAAGGAAACCCTTTTTCTCCATTTTCATTTATCGCCCCATCTCATTTCTTTATCTTCCATCCATCCATCCATCCCATCCATCCGTTCCATCCATTCATCTCGTCCTCCCACGTCACCCATCCACCTCATCCATCAGCATCAACTTTCATTAAGATATCAATCCCAACTGTCAATTCATGCAGACACCGTCATCTTTCTTCACACGTACGTGCAATTATCAAAGGTACGCCATATCTTTTCTTATCACATATTTGATTTATTTTATTCTATTTATTTACTGCTATGACAGTACCAGTCATTATTGCAAAATCTCTACCTATTCTTTAGTACATGTGAGGACACATGTCATACTCTAAGTAGGGCCCGGGGTAATCCACCTTTTAAAACCTGTCTTTTCGCCGCTGCCATAACTGCACAAATAACCTTTCTTTAATACTTTTCTGGTACTTTTCAAATGTGATCACATGTCCTTCTTTATTGCATGTCTTTCTTGTAAATTACGATTAAGACTGCTTGTTTAAAAAGTTCATTTTTGGAAAAGAAAAGAAATGTGATGGCATGACAGAAGAAAAATCAAAGCAGAAAGGGAAACAGGGAATTTGAATTTTTAGCAAGGAATTGAGTTCAGCTACGAGAAAACTGTGAACATGGGTGGTCAGTTGGTGCGACATGAGCCTGTAGCTCATGAACTATTATTGCAAAATCCTCAAACAGTCCACGCATTCAGCCTCTGTGGATGGTTAAATAGGTATATGATGAATTTCAGGCATAGCCATATTCATTTTGGAGACTGGCATATACCAGAAGTGAGAAAAGATGGGAAAGATTAACTGTTGGATTAAGAAGATCCGAACCTCACAGTCCCTTAAATTTTATAGCAGCTCTTAAAAGATCAAGCAGATATACACAATTGGGACTTCAAAAGAGATTTGAACTGTGGTTGCCATTAACATTCAGACCTCCTGTGCTAATGTGGCCCCTTTATCCTCACCAGGCTACAAATCTTAATGATGATTTAGAAGACCGAAGGTATGAAAGGTGCCAGAATTTTAGAGGATTTTATTACAGGTTTGGAAATCCATTTCAGAGTCATGCAACAACCACTGACTTCAGAGAAACCACCAGGAAAGTTAATGTTGGAGGACCAACATTGGGTTAAGTAGGGGGCAAAATGATGAGCTTAAAATATGCTCATAGTTTGGATATTGTGATGAAATTTTAATATCTTTACTTTTGTTATTTGTGGCTATTTAAACTCTATTGAAACCTTTTATGGGGATATCCTGTAGCAAAATACTTTCATATTCCTATAGCTTATTATGTTGACTTGATTACATTTATTGCCCCGTTGACTCCCTAAATGACAGGTATATCACATACAATTTTTGAATGATGAAATAGATTTAAATGTGTGATTAATGAAAAAATATTGTGTATGTGCCATACACCTTTTCTTTCGCATCTGTTACCTTTTGTTTCGCAGGTTGTTGAAGAATGATCGAGTCAAGCACATCCGATCTCGGCCATGCAGTAAAGTCCATTTCCTGCATGACTTCGAGGAAGCTCTGGCAAAGAATCTTTGACTGAAACCATTGGGAAAATTTTTTAATGACAGTCAATCTGGAAAGAGTGGAGTGCTAGATTCTCTCCGGATCGGGTTGAACACATAAATTCATTTATGAAGTTTGTTCCTTGATTTTGGGATACACTTTACTTCCACACCTTTCTTTGATAGGGTTAGTTAGTTAGTTGCTCTCCTGATTTTAAATAAAGTACTCCTCCTGCATGAGTGAGAAGGAGAGATGATAGTTAGAGTAAGATAGAAGCATAGTGATAGTAGATATCATGTAAGAATCCGTATGATAATGAAAAGCAGAGTTTGTTTGACAAGAGACAAAATTTGTTGTTAGTTTCCATATCAACAAAGCAATGTATACCATTCTGTTTTCATGAATAAAGTTTAATGAAGTTCTGAGTTTAGCACCTGCGTAATCAGTAGATGCTTGCTAAGGGGGCCCACTTAGTAAGTATCTATAGCTAGTTAGTTAGTTGTTTTTTTTCTGTTGATATTTATTTAGCTTTCATCTTTGAAGTTTTCATACAAACTCAGTCTTGTATTGCTCTTGCAGCATAGAGAATCCATCCCTGTGCCTGTTCCTGCAGCATAAGGCCAGTTCATAGTTTGTGTTTTAGTCGTAGCTGTTATGGTTTCTGTTTTAATCAAATCATAGTTGAGTTAAAGATCTTTGCATTACCCTCCTGTAGCATAGATAGAATTCCTTTTCAGTATTTATTTCTGCTAAGTTTTGACTGAAACTAGTTCTTAGTGCATATATTTTTCCGCGCCATTTAAAGTATACGTCCCCTAGTTTGACAAGTAAATGAACATCCATAGAGAGATATTAGTCACCTGTTGGAATGTCCAATTCCTAGGAAAGGTTTTACTGTGATTATCATATCCTTTTGTAGGCGCGACCAAGGGGTATCAATAGATGGATTCAAACCTGAGGCAAGTCTTGACATCTTAAAAGAGAGATATTTCTCTTTCAAGAGCAGAACATAGACCCTTGAAGGGTCTCTACATTCCAGAATCTTTGGCATCAGAGCTCCCATATCATCTACCCTTTACTTCAGAGTGGCAATTTCTACATCTCTATCCTCAATTTCTTCATTCTTCCTTTGAATTTCCTCCAATTTTTGTTTTTCCTTTTTCCATTCTTCCTCCCTTCTTTGCATTTCTTTCCATAAATTCAAAATTGCTGCATGTACTATAAAATCAGGAGGATTATGAATGCCTACTAGTATTTTTGTTGATGATTGCTCCTCATATGACACTATTTTCATAGGCTCAGGTTGTCCAGTTATCTCTGGCTATAAGGGTGTTGTTTCTTCTTCCTTATGCTGCAGGGACTCTTATTCTTGTTGCAGTTGTAGGAAATCCTGCTCTAGTTCTGGTTGTTGCTAGAGGACTTCATGTTGCAAGACCTCTTGTTCATGCTATAGGAAGTCTTGATTTTCCTCCAATTCTTCTACAATGTTAGCAAGATCGGCTAGTGTTATATTTGTTGCTCTCTTAAATGTGTCTTCTCCTTCTTCAACATTCTCCTGCTCCATTGGAGCTTCAGGGTCCTCCTATGAGGTCTCACTAGGTTTAGGGATTTCCTACAGAGGTGTACCAATTGCAGGTTCGACTAGTCTTGATTTCTTGGAAGGTCACTCACATCTTCTTTTGGCTGTAGGATGAACAATATCAACTTTCCTCTTCTTAGAACTTGCCCCTTTTCTTTCTACAGGTTATGTTTTAGCCTTCCCTTTTCTCATTTCTACCTCTCTCTGCTATGTCGTAGTTTTCATGAGGGTTTCAAGTGGAACGTCATCATCAGAATCTAAGGAAGAAGAACTTTCTTTTTCTGAGTGCTTAGTTTTGGAAGAACTAATTTCTATAGCTTCTTCCATTGCAGGAGGATTCATACCAGAGGTTGAAGCACTAGGAATGGCTTCAGCCATGTTTACTCTCTTGCTGGACCTACGGGATTGAGGTATAGCCCTAGGTTGCAAATGCTCAACATTAACAAACTCTTCCTGACAATAATTTTGATCAACTTTGATAAACTCTTCTAAGGTCATTCCAGATACATCATGTAGAGACCTTTCAACTAACATTTTAATCAAGCAATGGTGGGAAACATAATTATCCCTACCTTTTTGGGTCTCAGTTGCCATGATTGAGAGAAGATTGTACATGTTGGGAACATTCCTCCTCCCTTTATGCCTTATGTGATTTAAAAGATTGAAGTGCATGAAATGAAAATTTTACTAGCGACCCTCACAAGTGATGTATTTGATAACATACATAGCTATCTGCTTCCACGGCTCAGGAGAGACATTCTCTTTGCACCTTGTTTATCTATGCTCAATGGGGGGTCGTTTGGCTCTGTGAATTCGGGCCTAGCTGACTTGGCATCTTTGGATGCAGGGTAATTTTCAACATCAACAAGTAACCCTGTAACCTCTACAATTCTTTCCTTTGTTGCCACAACTTCTAACCCTCTTCCTGTGGCTTTTCCTTCTGAAAATGTTTGGGAAAATTTAAGGTCAATGCCTTCATCAAAATCATCCAACTTCAAAAAGTAATCTATCCATCCACAGTTTTGAAATTCAGCTAGGCATTATGCATCCTACAGTAAAATATCATGCACCATGGGTTCCTTTCAAATTAACCCACCTCCCATTATCTGCAATCAAACAAATGCTCTGCAACTTCTTTTCCTGTAATTCCTCTTTTGAAAATCAAATGCACTTCCCTACAGTGTCTACTAAATCTCATGACCAACTTGCTAAATTTCTAGTGCCAGTGTCAACTGAATTTCCTTTCTTTTTGCTTGCAACTCAAGATTACGAAAAGGAAATAATGGCAATAAAAGGAGTGATAAAGGGGAATTATGATAGGAAGAAATGGCAGCTGCAACTATTGTCACTTCACACATGCAAGCTGTCCTTACTTGGATTTCAAATTGGCTCATTTTTAAATTTCTGACATAGCCTAATATGATTTGACACATGGACAATAAAATATTTGCATCTTTTTCATTCTCCTCCCCCAACCTAAATTTGGACATGTGTCCACACATGCAAGATGGGAGTGGTGATGCGACAGGGAATGATGGCATTTTATGCAAACGTCTATACTAACATATAGTGATTAAATGATCATACTTAAAAAATGATTAAAGATAGCAATTAATGTGCATATACTTGAGTGTGTGAAATATTTTCCAAAAATATCACAGATAAAGTAATGCTTGCATTGTTGAAAAATGAATTGAGCAATAAATGAAGATGAGGTGGAATGAGGTGATGGAATGAAGTGAGGTGGAAGAGAGAGAAAGGTGGTGATGGATGGGTGGATGGGCAAATGATGAAGAAATAGACTTCCATGCAAGTGAAAGTATTTATTATGGAAATTATGTACCTCAATTAGGCTAAAGGAGGGACACTAGGTCCATCACCTTCGGCTGCAGGAAGCTCTGAGTGTTGGATGAATTGCTACAGGAACTCTTCTTTAGAAGTTGGCTTGTGGTATAATCTGAGGTGATGACCATTGACAAGTAATTTGAACCTGACAAGGTCAATGGTGGTGAGCTAAACAACTCCATTAGGAAAGACGTCAGCAACTTCGTATGGTCCTAGCCACCTTGTCTGCAATTTTCTTGCATTGTCCTGGTATCTTGAATCATAGAGCAAGGCCCAATCTCCTGGTTTGAACTTCTTGTCCTTGATAAATTTGTCATGCCACTTGATTCTCTAATTTTGCACTACTTCTATATGCTATAGGGTTTCTCTTCTTATCTCATCCAAGGCATTTAGCTACATGATTCTTTCTCTCTGTGCTTCAAAAATATCCATCCCCAAATGTACTGCAATTCACAGAGTTTTATGTTCAAATTTGACTGGCATCATAGCTATCTTTCCATACAACAACTCAAATGGGGTGAAGCCTGTAGTTGTTTTCCATGTTGTCCTATAGGCCCAAAAATCTTCTGGTAATTTGTTTTCCCAATCCTTTCTATGATCAGCTACTGTTTTAGTCAGAATGGCTTCAATTTCTTTGTTGGTAACCTCAGCTTGGCCATTAGCCTGGGGGTGATAGGGAGTAGAGTTTTTGTTCCTTATATTGTACTCATTCACTAGTGTTGCAACAAGAGTTGATGTGAATTGTGGCCCTTGATCAGTCACTATTTCTCTTGGGACTCCATATCTTGTGAAAATTTCCTCATAAAGAAAATCTGCAACCTTGTTATCTCTTGCATGTTTCATGGCCTTAACTTCTACCCATTTAGTTACATAATCAATGCATACCAGTATATAAGACTTACCATTTGATGGAGGGTCAATTGGTCCCACAAAATCCAATCCCCACTTGTTGAAGGGAGTGATTACTATCTGAGGGAAAAGTGGCATCTCATCAGATCTGGTTGGTCTGCGCATTCTTTGACATCTATAACATTTTTCGGTATACCTTCCTGCATCCTTATGGAGTGTTGGCCACTAATATCCTATGTTAAAAATATTCATTGTTTTCCTCTTGGCTGCAAAGTGTCCTCCACATGGTTCATTGTGACATGCATGCAAAATGTCATATGTCTCATCTTCTCTCACACACCTTCTCATGACATGGTCAGGTCCAGTATAAAACAAACATCCAACAATCCGAGATAAAGGAAAATATTTTTCAATGAGTTCCCTTTTCTCTTTTGGAGAGAAGTGAGAAGGAATTCTACCTGTAACCAAGTAATTGGCTATGCCAGCATACCAAAGTATTTATACACTGAGAGATAATAGATGCTCATCAAGAAAAGAGTCATCCGTGGGCTGATTATCTTCTGATGTAGTTAGCCTTGAAAGAAAATCTGCAACAACATTATCCTTCCTTGGCTTATCTACAATGGTTATATCAAACTCCTGCATCAACAATAACCATCTTGCCAATCTACATGTGATAAGAGGTTTATTCATGAGATACCTAATTGTTGCATGATTAGTGTGTACAAAGATTTGGTAGCTTGTTATGTAATGTCTGAATTTGTCTAGTGCATAGATTACTGCCAGCATCTCTTTCTCTATCAATGTATAATTGAATTTAGCTCCTTGCAAATTTTTGCTGACAAAGTAAATAACATTTTCAACAGCTCCCTCTTTCTATCCTAAGACTGCTCCTATGTCATAGTCTAATGCATCAGTGTGGATGTGGAAGGGAAACTCCCAATTTGGTCCTTTGAGCATAGGAGCATGAGTCAAGGCTGCCTTCACGTAAAAAAATTCTTTGTCACAAGCTTTAGTCTGCTGAAATTCAGCATCTTTGGTGAGGAGGGTATACAATGGTGCTGCTACCTTGCTAAAATCCTTGATGAATCGCCTATAATATCTTACATGGCCCAAGAAACTCCTAACATCCTTCTATTTTGTAGGTGTAGGCAGATTTGTGATTAGCTCAATTTTTGCAGGGTCTACTTGAATTCCTTTGTGGGAGATGTAGTGGCCAAGAACTACACCCTCTCTTGCATCATCATGAAACACTTTTCACTATTCAAGGACAAATTTTGGTCCTCACATATCTGTAGAACTCTCTTGAGATTCTCCAATGCTTGATTAAAATCAACACCATAAGTGGTGAAGTCGTCCATATAAATCTCCATGCAATCATGAGAAATGTCTGAGAAGATGCTAATGACTGCCCTCTGGAAAGTTGTAGGTGCATTGTACAAGCCAAATGGGAGCACCAAATAGGCATAGTTCCCTAATGGACAGGTAAATGTGGTATTCTCCTTGTCTTTTGATGCAATTTGGATCTAGTTGTAGCCGTTGAATCCATCTAGAAAAGAGAAATATTCCTTTCCTGCAAGTGTGTCCAAAACTTGATCAATGAAGGGTAAAGGAAAGTGATCCTTCTTAGTTGCAACATTAAGCTCTCTATAATCAATGAAAACTTGCCATTTCCCTCCTTTCTTGGGCACAATCATTAATGGAGACACCCACTGACTATCTGAAATGGGGTATATAAATCTTGCATCTAGCAATTTCTGCAATTCTCCTTTCACAATCTCTCTTAGTGTAGGGTTGATTCTTCTTTGTGGCTGTCTTATTGGAGTGCAATCATCTCTAATATAAATTCTGTGTGTATAAAGTTTAGGATCTAGAACTTTCATATCATGATAATCCCATGAAAATGCATGCTGATGGGCCCTTAATAGGTTTGTCAATAATAGTTGTTGCGCTTCATTTAATTTACTATTGACATTTAGGTATTTTCCTTTAAACACTTGGATTTGTGTAGTTAATTCTATCATGGCTGCTTCATTAATACATGGTACTTTTAGTTCACATGACAACAATGTATGGAACATACCTCTTGTTGCAGGAAGAATGTGTGCAGGAACAGTTATTGCAGGAAGAGTGACTATAGGAAAAACGTCTGCAGGAATAGTGGATGTAGGAAGGGTAGACAAAAGTGTCCTAACCGAAGTAGAAGATGATGCTTCCTCCAATTCATAATGATTCTAAATGAGATTAGTCAACACTTCATCCTGATCTTGGAGCTGCATGAAAGAGCTTCTTCCCAGCATCATAAGTTGTGCCATCGAGTTAACATCCTCGACCTCTTCACCAACTTGTGGCCAAATAAAATCATCTTCATCATGGGATGGCTGAGTAGGTGGATAGAGAAATTTTTTTTTAGTGCTCCTCCCATCTGAAATGGTCATGTCACCAGAATGACATCCAATGTATGCATCTGCAGTTGCCAACCAAGGCCTTCCAAGAATGATGGGATACCTACCTAGTGTAGCCTTAGGAGAAAGAATCATAAAGTCTGTTGGATACTCCCAAGAGTCTAGAACTACCAAAAGATCCTCCACTACCCCATCAGGCTTAACAATAGAGCTATCAACAAGCTGCAGGACAGTAGGAGATCTCATACTTGCAATATTTAGTTACTGTAGAATGTCTTTGGTCATTACATTGATTGCTGCCCCTAAATCAATCAGAGCATTCTTCACTTGGATCCCATTTATGACAACTATGACCACAGGACTACCTGGGTCATTTTACTTGGGAATAGTCACTTTTCCCAGCATGATATCAGCTAGCTGGCCCACCACATGAACTATAGTTGGGTCTTTCTTCTTTCTACTTGGCTTCTTAAGACAAGCTTCCTTGATAGATTTGTCATAGATTAGAACATCCTTTATGGCTTGAAATAGAGGTATCTGAACACATATGATTTAGCTGATCCAAGATATCAAAAGTGGTATCCTCTTTTTCTTTTTTCTTCTTGGCAACTTCCAATCTCTGAGGAAATGTCAGTTCTTGCTTGGTTTGTTTGACTTGGACTGGTTCAATATTTTTAGGTACATTTGGCTGAATGGGGTCATTCAGAGGCTCCTCCTCCTCTTCCATAGGAAGCTCAATGATGATGGGCTTGGAAGGGCCTGGTAGAGTGGTTCCTGAATGCAAATGGATATCACTTACACTCACAACATATGTAGGGAAATGATTTGAATCAGCAGAGTATGTAGGCTGTTGTTGTGGCTTGTTATTGGGATTGGGTGTGGGCTGAGCTGGTAGCTAAGTTTTTTTAGGTGCATTTGAGCTTGGATTAGTAGGTGGAGGCATTAGAGCAAGCTACTAGGACTAAGAAGGTGGCTGCATGTAATTGGTTGTATGAGTAGGCCATTGTTGTCCTCCTCTCCATTGATTTTTTTGCTGCCAATTTCCTAGAGGTGGTTGTCAATGCCCTTGAAATTGCTGCCAATTCCCCTGAGGTTGCTACCACTGAGGTGGAGAACTATGATGATTGGGCCAAGAATTTGGAGGGTTACTCCAAGGTTGTGGTGAATATCCTCCATAACTGGGTGGATATTGGGGCTGCCATTGGTTACTAGATGAATAAGAGTTAAAATATGGCCCTGCATAGGATAGTGGATCCGATGGCATACCTTGTCTTGGAGCCCAAGGATTCCTTTGTGCAACATAGTATATTTGGTCTTCTTGAATTTGAATTGGATTGAACTCAGGTGAAATTTTCTTGCTTTCTAGGTCAGCTACCATCTTACATCTGCAGTCCTTCTTCTTTTGTCTATAGTGGAGACAATACTCTATCAACATTGTCTTTGCCTCCTCTTGCTTCTTCTTGGCTTGAAGTGTATCTAACTGAGTAGCTAGATTGTTGATAATGTCTTGATTGAAGTCTTCCAACAAATGAGTGATCTCCATTCTTGAAACTCCACTGGTGGTTGACTTACCCATGGAAGATTGATAAACTCTCCCTTTCTTTGAAGCTACCCTAGAGTAATTCTGACATATTTTCTTGATATCCTGCCAAGGAACTTGAGAGATATCTCCTCCTGCCATGAGGTCCAAGGCATTAGTGCAGCTGTCATTGATTCCTCTCAGGAAAAAAAACTTTTGTGAATCCTCATTAAGTGTATGGTGTGGAGATTTTTGTAGGAAAAATAGAAATCTTGCAATGTAGTCTTCCAAGCTCTCATCTTCCTTTTGCTGCATCCTGAAAATGTCACCTCCTCTCATATCACTATCCCTACAATATTCCTTGTATTTCTCAAAGAATTTTGTTTTCATGTCTTCCCAAGTTTCCATAGTATCTCTTCCTAGGCTCATGAACCATCTTAATGCAACTTCCTTTAGAGTGGTAGGAAATGACTTAAGTTAATGGGAATTAGTAGTATAATCATAACTTATGTAGAGTATGTCAAACTCAAATAAGAAGGTATCAGGATCTTCTGTGACAAGTCCATAAAACTTTGGGAGTGCTGAGGCAAGAAAGTTCTTGATGTTGTCAACTTCATTCTGATGGGCAATGGGAAAAGGAAAAGCTGGTGGGTTAGGTCTGTTCCCATTTGTATCACTCATGCCTGCTTGATGTGGTTCCAAAGCAAGGGGGTTCTCAAGCTGATTTTGATCTTTAGAGGAGACTTTAGAACTAGTCAGATCAGGATATGCATCAACAAAGGGGTGTGGATCTTCTTCTTCTTCTTCTGGTAAATTCTGATATTCAACTAGTTGGAATGGATTAGGATTGTTAGGAAGGAATCTCCCGTAAGTGTCCCTTCTCCTTCCTCTATGCATGCAGTATTACTCACTATCAATCAAATCACACAAAAATTGGTAATGAATAAGGGGGGGTCATTACTTCCTAAATGAGGATATACTAAGAACAACTTCAGAAAGAATACAACAAGAAACTAACAATGACTCCAAAAAAACTTCCTAGCTTGACACCATCCCCAACAACGACACCAAAAATGTTGGCCTCCTACAATGATTTCATAACTCATCCTTTATAGCCATGATTCAAAGATTGTACATCTAAGCTGAATAGCTACTTTAATCATCATGAAGGTGCATTTAAATTGTCAACCTAGGGACGTGAACTTGAAATGGGCCAGCACAATATGTGCACTAGGAACTCTCAAGTAGCGATTCCTAATCTACAACTAAGAAGCACACAATACTAGAAGTAAATTTATTGAAAGGAAATAAAGAAAATGCTAAACATCAACCAACAACTATACTGAATTGAAATGCATAACAAGAATAAAATATCTGAGCAACAAATAGGAAACTAATCTATCTACTTTGGCTGCAGGAACAAACACAGAATGGACTTCTAGTGGCTACAGGAACATTCGGTTCTAGATTTCTAACTAAGTACTAAACAACAAGTATTACTAAACTAATGCTAAAATAATTGAATGAATTACTCACCAAGTGGACCCCCTTGGATAAGTATCCTCTAAACTAACAAGAACTCAAATGCTCAAACTCAGAACTTTATTTCATTCATTGTAAATCATGAATACAAAGAGTAATGTATCAAAACTGGAGTACAATATCAAATCATGCAACCTCTTCCTCTATTCTCACTAATCAACTGAATAACTAGGAGGAAGGAGCATCAAATTATTATTTATGCTAACAAATAAACAAGGCAGTCAACTCCACAACTGGGAGGATGCCAATTAGGGAAAAAAAGGAAAGTGGAGTGATGGTGGTTACGCATGTATGGAATCTGGTTAGACATAAAATTCAAACACAGACTCAACACAATAGTAACACCTGTGCATGCTCGATCATTAAAGTCCACTACAAGAAGGTGGTTACACTCTACTACATGGAGAATCTTCTATCACCGGTCTTCTTTGACTTGGAGCGATTCCTTTGCTGGGCATTATGGTGCATGCTCAGCTGGCGGTGTCTTCCTCAACTTAGTACATTATCTACATGGAAAGGTTATTACGCATAATAACTACACATCTATAACCACCTTAAGAAACATTCAATAACCACATGCAAAATCAATATAGATATTTCACATATTATGCCAAATATCATTAAAGCTTGCAGCTCTAGATAGGGTAATATCAAATGTCAATGGTTTGAGGGAAATATTATGCCAATACCAACACTTAAGCATTAAAGTCCATGACATCTATGAGTGAATAGACTACAGATTCTCCCCAAACCTAGACCAAAACTAGGCTCATCAATTCTATCAGTGAACTCAGTACATTGTTGTTCAGAGGTTGTGGACTAAAGGGTTTCTTGTTGAGTATATCTAGTTTATCCACATCAAGTTTTAGAGATCCACGTGAAGATTTGATCAAGTTATGAAGATTTTTATTTTGACAGTTTTTCTATTACTTTAGTTTGTGTTCCTGAATGAAGATCATGTGATTTTAGTAAGTTCAGTTGTTGCGGATTCTTCTCTGGTGATTCATGATGTTCATGGATGTTTCTAGATTGTTCTCTATCTATATTGCATGTCTACATTGATCGTTGTGCTCATGATCCGAGATTTTTTCTTGAGTGTTCATGTTTTTCATGTTCTTGGCTGACAAGGTGTTGAAGCGTGTTGTGGATCTTTGAGGAGTAATTAATTGAAGTGGTTCATGTTTGAGGATGTTATTTTCAGTCTTCACTATGTTGTGGCTGACCTTGGTTGATTTGCATGAAAATTCTTTATTGTTTTGGGCTGGCTGTTTGTATTCTTTTAATTATTTCTTTGTGGCCGACTTATAGCAATGTAATTTCTTGTTGCAAATATATATGAGCAATTTTTTTTTCCAAATGAAGAGTGTGTGCAAGGGAGTGCTTTTGTGTGTGTGTATGGATAATTTTCTAAATCATTTGAAGGAAGACCATAGTGTGAAGAAAAGTGAAGAAGTGTTCATGTGCTAACCAAAACTATAATTAGGCATTAGCAGATGCTATTTTCTTAGTTCAAAATCTAATGGATATAATCAAAACATTTTTGTGTTCTATAAGACAGTATGTCTTCCTTTGTAATTGAGCAGTGAACTCTAGGCAGTGTGTCTAAATGCATGTGCATTCCCCATTCATATTTCCTTATACTTTTAATAGGGTATAATCTTGTGGACTAATCTCCACCGTGGTTTTTTCCCTAACAGGGATTCCATGTAAAAATATTGGTGTTATGTGTGCTTCTGATGTGTTGTTCATTTATGCTTTCATGGTTATGGATATGATCTGTGAATAAAGTTAATAAAGTTGAATAAGTTTAAAATTCCATGACAACTGATTCACCCCCCCTCTCAGTTGTCTATCCTTGTGTTGCCAACAAGTATCCCTTTCATACTAGTCTAGCTTTATTTCTAATCACTTTACCTTCTTCATTTACTTTGTTCCTGTAGACCCATTTCATTCCAATAATATTCTTATTAGTTGGCCTTGGAACTAAATCCCATGTTTTATTTCTTTTAATTTGTTGTAGCTCCTCTTTCATAGCCTTTATCCAATATTCGCTCTTGTTGGCCTCATTGTAACTCTTTGGTTCTATTTCAATTAGAAGACACAAGTTGACTTGATCATTATTTCTAGCATGTCTTCTTCTAGTTTGCACACTAGTATCTTTTCTTCCTATAATCTAATTTTCAGGGTGGTACTTCTGAACATACTTGCTTGGGGTTTTTTTTGAAGTTTTTTCAATTACATCTTCATTTTCTGATTGCTCTTCACCTTATTATGATGTTCTTCAATCTGATTTTTGGATTTTTTCCTTGACTGCTACAAATCTTCATCTATTCTCACATGTACACATTCTACTACTCACTTGAGGCATTTATTCAAATACTTATATGCCTTACTATGTGTTGAGTATCTTAATAATATTCCATCATCACATCTTGCATCAAAACTACCAATCCCATCATCATCTTTCTTAATGAAATACTTACTACCAAAAACCTTGAAGTATTTGACTAAAGGTTTCTTACCATACCATAGCTCATAAGGTGTCCTTTTACTGTTCACTCTTAGCTGGGCCTTGTTTAGTGTGTAAATTGTTGTATGAACAACCTCTTTCCAATAAACATCCGATATATTTGACTCATTAAGCATAGTTCTTGCCATTTCTTTCGCATTCCTGTTCTTCCTCTCAACAACTCCATTTTGTTGAGGTGTTCAAGCAATAGAGTATTGTCTTCTAATCCCATGTTGTTCACAATAGTCTTCAAACTGATTTGATGTAAATTCTCCACCACGATCTGATCTTAAACATTTTAACTTGAAACCACTTTCTTTCTCAACCATTTTCTTAATACCTTGAACCTTTTAAATGCTTGTGACTTATCCCATAGGAAAGTTACCCAAGTCATCCTTGAGTAGTCATCAATCAAAAGCATAAAGTATTTATCACCATTTAAAGATCTTGTCCTTGTCTTGGACACATAAATATGTATGTACTAACTCAAGTGGCCTTATGGTTGAGTACTCTTTAGTATTGAAACTCACTTTGGTTTGCTTCCCTTTTTGACATTCATCACAAATAGTGTTTGCTAGTTTAGTTATCTTTGACATGTGTCTCACATAACCTTTTGAGCTTACCTTGACAAGATTGTCAAAATTTATGTGTCCTAGCCTCCTGTGCCATAACCAACTCTTATCGATTTATCCAATCATACATTGAGCTTCATGACATTCTCTCAAGTTGTAGACATTTCCATCTATTCTTTTACCTTCAACAACTAATCTTCCATTGTTCTCTTTCCTGATTTCACATCCTTTGGAATCAAATAAAATTTTATAACCGTTGTCACACATTTTACTAACACTAAGTAAGTTATGTTTTAGCC
This sequence comes from Sequoia sempervirens, assembly GCA_007258455.2. NCBI lineage: Eukaryota > Viridiplantae > Streptophyta > Pinopsida > Cupressales > Cupressaceae > Sequoia > Sequoia sempervirens. Next base: position 411,845,940 of record VDFB02075321.1, read on the forward strand.
CTTCAACATAGTATACATCCTTTGTGAATAGTTTCTCATCAATGCTTAGGATTCCTTTACCTTTTATCTTGATTGAGGAGTTATTACCAAGCTTAACTGAACCACCGTTCCAATCTTCTAACTGTTTGAATTTGTTCCTCTCTCCAGTCATGTGGTTGGAGCAACCACTATCTATCACCCATAGATTTTTCTTCTGTGTGTGTAATTTTGATTGTGCTAACATGCTTGATTGAACTTTGTATTTAATCATATCTTTCCATTCTTTCTTTGTTTCATTCTTCTTTGCTGCTATAGTTTGTTCATTTTTGTTCTTGTGGGAAGCAACTACATTCTTTTCATGTTTAGTAGATCTTGTTCTACAAAACTTTGCAATGTGTCCATAGTTATGACAATGGTAGCATTCAATTTTCTCATTGAACATAGGAAAGTTGAAGATTTTACTAGTCTGATTTAAACTTTTACAATCTACACTCCTATGTCCTAGATTGTTGCAATTGTAGCACACTATATCCAAATCTCTCAATGGTGTAAAAGAATTTTTGTTCATGAAATTTGGAGCTGCTCTTTTCAACATTTTGCAATGTATGAACTTATGACCATATGCATTGCATCTAAAACAATAAACATAGAATTTAGGGGTGTACTAATTATTATACTAAGAAATACTTCTAGTTTTTTCCATAGCAATAGTAGATCTTCTCATCCTTGGGGCAACAACATTAACTTGTAGGACAACAACGTTATTTTCAGTAATACTATCTCTTGGGGCAACAACATCTTCACTTGTGGAAATAGTGAAATCAATCTTCTTTTTGGGTTTTGCATCCATATTAAAGGTCTCACCATGTTCATAGCGAACACCACTATAATATTTGTTCCTTTTCTACTTACTAAGTATATCATTCAATGCATTAGTGTTGCTCTCATTTTTCAATCTCAACTTTAGATCTTCTTGGCAAGTTCCTAACTCTTTTCTCAGAGTTACTACCTCTTGTTCCAATATATGACATTCTTTTTGCTTTGCATCAACTTCTTATTTCAAAACTTCACCCATTCTTTGTGCCTCTTCTAGCTGTGTCTTTAGAGTGATAATACTCTTTTCTAGCTGGTCCTGTTCTTTTAAGGAATTGTCCTTGAATTTTGTATGTTCTTTCTTTAACTAGTCTAATTCATTAAGAGCACAAATTAGCTCTTCTTCAAGATCAACCTCAACATCATCTTCATCTTCATCTTCCTCATCACTATTAGTTGTTTTTGAATTTTTAGATTTAGTATTATTTTCAATCTTCTTGTCATTTATAACTTCTTGAGCCATGAAGAGATTAACCTCTTACTCATCTTCACTAGTTTCTTCAACTGAATCACTTTCATCATTTGATATTTCACTTTCAACAGTGAGAAGACTTTTCTTCTTCTGAATGTTTTTTTTCTCGGATTTGCAGAACTTCTTAGGTTTGAACTTATTAGTTTCTTTAGTGTTTTCTTTCTTCTTCTCATAAGGACACTTAGCAGAAAAATTTCCAATCTTGCCACAATTAAAACACTTAAAGGGTAGCTTGTCCTTATACTTGCCAGATCCTTTCTTTAGTTTCTTGACAAAATTTGCTTTAGCATTGTCAGGATATTCTTGGTCAATGTTTGTAGCTGCTTCTTTTCCTTTCTTCACTAAGTTGAAGGAAACTTCTCTCTCAGAAGGTTCAACACTCACAATCCTCATTTCATAGGTAGATAATGAACTTGTGATGCAACAAAGTTTACCTATCCTAAATGATGCAAAACAAAATGATGCAAAGAAGAAAACAACACTACACAACCTCAAAATTAGCCTAGTTGAACTCAAACAAAAGAAAAGATAAACAAGAAGAGATTTTACCTTTGTTCAAGTTGATCTTTGGTTGGCCCTTTGATTGTTGATAATGTGTGCTCCTTGATGGCAAGAGTGCTAAACGTGGATGCAAAACGATCTTGATGAAATGAAGATTCAAATGAGAGATGTGGGTACGTGAGAAAGTGAATAAAATGGATGCAATGAAAGCTTGAAGCTTCAACAATGGAAGATGGATGCAAGTGATTGAAGTTGCTTGAGAGATGAAGTTGTTGAAGGCTTGAATGTGATAATGCATAATGAAAGAATGAAAGATAAATCCTCTATATTTAGGGGAGAATTTTCTAGAGAATTCAATGGTCAATATTGAGCCAACATGGCCAAGATGGAGGGCTATGGTGAGTTGAGGACTCATAAGCACTCACATCTTGCCATGTGGAGGATGAAATTTCAAGAGGACATGTGATGTGGAAAAGGACATATGATGTGGAGGTACTTGCAAGTACCTTGAGATGAGAGTGATGGTGACGAGTGAGAGGACCATGGGAATGAGAGAAGTTGGAAAATAAATGTGAATTTTAAATTCATATGAGAAGCACCTTGTGGATAAGACAAGGTTCTTATGAAAGAAGCTGAAAAGTACCTTGTGGATAAGACAAGGTCCTTATAATGGAAGGTTCTTGACCCATGTGACTGATGTGACCTCTCAATGATCCACATGGGGAAGAGGAGAGCTTTGGAGGAATAAAAGTGAATTTAAAATTCACATGGGGAAGACAAAAATGAATTAAAAATTCCTTGGGGGATGGGGAGAGTTGACTAAAGGAGGACTGATTAGACTAGCCAATCAATGATTAGAAGATAGTTAGTGGCTAATGAAGATTAGGAGCCAATTTGCAAAAGTTGGAGGATGTGACACATCCTAATCATGGATTAGACATGTGCACATCCCTAATGATGGGATTATAAGGTGTATTAGGATTAAGAAAAAGTGATGGAGGATGTGACATGCGATGAATTAAATAAATGTATTATTTATTTAATTCTTTTAAGGAAAGGGGGATAAAGGGTAAGGTATTTAATTATTAACTAAATACCTTAGGGATTTAGAAGAATTAAGGGTATTAATTAAATAATAGCAATATTACTTAATTGATTCAAGTAAGAGGATATTTAGATGAATAGGGATAAATTTGGACCAATGTAAGTGTCCAAATTTAGGTGTCTACATTTTTCCCGTTTTTGAGATGGTGTTACAAAGTAAAATCATTTCAAAGAATATTAAAACATAGAACCCAGAAGAAGATGGTTAGATTGGGAAAGATTCCCTAGTCATAAAAGGAGTGACTAGGAAGAAAGATGATGGGGGTGAAGATGAAGATTAGGGATTGAGGATGCCCCCTCGAGAGGACATGCAGGTTCAAGAGAACATGGGTGTGCTCTTGAAATGGATGAGACGATGAAAGGGTATATGAGGAAGATGATGCAAAGTGATGGATAAGAGAGGATGGTAAGTGATAGGAGATTGGGAAGCACAAATGGATTCAAGGACAAATGTGATGTTGCTCCAGTCAATCTACAAGCCAAAATTGGTGGATGATGGATGGAGTGTTGTTGATGAGGGAATGATATTTCCTGAAACAACATGAGGATAGGGAAGGATACATCTTGATGATGATGATGAAAGTGTTGTTGATGAGGGAAGGATACATCCCAAAACAACACCAAAGGATAGGGAAGGATACATCTCGAAGATGATGACGATGAAGATGATGATTTGATCAAGGCTTGTAGCAACGCTGGGAACAAGACCAAGGATGTGATTATATGATTTGTGCTAGATTGAATGGATGAGGACTGGATGGAGATGTGAGATGGTTGAAAAGATGCTTAGAATAACCAATCAATATTATTCTAAGAAGATTAACAAGATGATAATATGATGAGGATGGAAGAAAAGATAGATGAGAAGAGATGGAGGATACATGCAATGCAATGGAATGAAAAATGAAATGCAATTCTAATGCAATTTTCCATTTTCAGAGCATTGATATTTGCTATAGCATAGGACACCAGGTGCCAGGGTATGAAGAACCAAGGAAGATTAGTGTCTAATGCATAAAATAAACACAACAGACAAGAAGGCTATCCCAACACCCCAAAGTCGTGATGACTTTGGTCAGGCCAGCTATTGGGATAACCACAAGCATAAGAGGATGCCCCATCGTAACACAAGACCGCAGGGATCTTGGTGGGTACAATGTGGGACAACCAGGAAGACAACAACAAATAAAAGATCAAGAGATGCCCCTATGTTTACCAGTCAAAACACACCATAATATAATAGATCATGGCGGCATTGACAAGTGATGATAGGGAGCTCAAATGATAAACAAAAGCCAAAAGTATCATATGATCACAATCAATTTCAAAATGTCCTTTGCCATAGGATCAAGAGGATGGATGGGGTTGATGAGGTATGTTAGGAAGGATGCATCTTGTTGAGACCAAAGATGGATTCTAAACTAAAAGATCGATAAATGACGTAAGAAATTCTGAAACTAATTGAATCTCATGATACAAGTGGATCTCATTTGTGAAGAACCAACTAGATAAGGACATACTTGATGACACGACACAAGAGAGACAAGACATGATACATATACACGCTAAGGACCTAGGGGCTCGGGGGCCAATCAAAGATTAGCCTTGCCTATATGAAGGTGTAGAGCCCTTGTAGTTCGATAAAAGGCTGACGAATGACCATGGATAAAAGAAAAAAAAGGACGATGGAGACTTTGACGGATGGAAAGATGGACAAAAGAAAAGCCCTGGGGGCAGATCAAATGATTGACCTTGCCTATGTGCAAGCGCAGTGGAAACATAGTTCGAAAAAAGACCAAAGACAACCGATGGATAAGGGATCATGATAAGATAACCCTGATAAGAGGATAAAATGATGGGACTAAATACGATGAGACAAGATAGATCATGTGGATAAGATAGGATGATGGTGATTGCACAAAGCTCAAGGATGGGATAGTTATCGAAAGCATCAAAAGATGAATTGAGAGGATGATATGATGAAGAGATGAGTGATGAGAAATGATAAAGGATTACAAAGATGTGTGAAAGAAGGGGGAGTGATGATGATGAGATAGATGGCATTGGATTGCGTGAGGGGTGAGCCTATAGCTAGATACCAATGACAAGGGATTATGAGATGGGATGAGGATAGAGATAAATGGATAGGGAGATAAGGATGGGGAGATGAAAATGATTGTTTGGATTGGTAAGGAGATAGGGATAGGTAGGAAGATAAGGATGGGGAGATGGAAGGGATTGTTTGGATTGATTAGGAGATAAGGATAGGTAGGAAGATAAGGATGGGGAGATGGAAGGGATTGTTTGGATTGGTAAGGATATAAGGATAGGTAGGAAGATAAGGATGGGGAGATGAAGGGGATGCTATTCTATGCTGAATAGGAAGATTAGGATGGTGAGATGGAAGGGATTGTTTGGATGAATGATGTCTCCAAGGAATTATGTCACAAAGAAGGAGGTGCCCCCACTCTAGATATGTCATGAATAATGAGGTGGGAGGTATAAAAGATAGAAGGATAGGAAAATAAGGGAGTGAGATGGATATAGATAGGATGTAGAGATAAGGAGGGAAGATTAATGGTAGCATGATGGGTGGAAAAGGAAGGTAGATGGATGTGGATAAAGAATAGGATAGTGTAAGAGTGAGGGGAAGGTATGCCAAGAGATGTCCAAAGCATGTATATATGTTTTCCCCTATCTATATTAAGATCACAAGGAGGATGGAGGGATTGGAGATAAATGGGATATGATAGGTAGGATGTGGAAGGTAGGTGGGATGGAGAAGATGGATGGAGAGGATGCATAGTAGGAAGTTACCCCCAAGTGTGGAAAGAGATAGATGAGGAATTATGCATGATGCCTATTTTCCAGGTTTTCATCATGGTACTTATCCAAGGTGCTTGTTTGCCAAGTTTTCACCATTGAACGAATTATTTCTCTTTACTTTTTTTTTTAACTTTTTTTTTTTTGGATTTTTTGACATTTTTGGATCTTTTGGATAGTATGTGGATGGAGGTGGATAAGGATAGGGATGTGGATAAGTGGATTTAGAGGACATGTGAGAAGATGATAGATGGATTCAAGCATCGAGTTCCATATGCGGTAATAAGTGCCCATGTGCAAAATGACTATTGGATGTTGGTACAACCTTATTAGGATAAATGTATTATGCAAGAGAATGGATTAAAGGGATGTGATGGGGGAGATATGTGGGATAATGGATGAGATGTTGGAAAGTGTATGGATGGAATGAGGGGGTAGGTGTGTGATGGGGTGATGAGTTCAAGACAACATTGGCACATATGGTGGTGGATGTGAAATGATAGGAGGATTAATGGATGGAGAATGTGGGGATAATGGAGGAGATGGGATAGTAAATTTTGGGACATAAGGACCTAAAACAAATTTAGGAGATGGTGGATGAGAATGATTAGCTTTTGGATTAGCAACTTTGGATGTTATTACAAATTTTTCATTTGAAGGCATTGCATCTTTTTTCTTTGGGATCCATATGGTTTTGATCTTTGTTTTGGTGGGCCTTTGTGGCCGATGAGTTAGATTTGGATTTTGGATTTCATTTTTCTTCTCTTCAACATGTCGTTTAGAGCGGACATGGGGAGCTCTAGGTTCATATGGATGTTTAGATTTATGTAGTTTTACTTTGGTATGCAAAGTGTTTTTAGTAGCAATGGGATGGGTGCGAGGAGATGGATGCAGTATTTTGGGGATGATATGTGGATGGAGGATGTGTAGGTATGTGCCTTTGTTGATCCTGATTAGGGAACAAGAGAGTGGGATGTTTAAGATGGGTGACATGAATAGGTGATGTAGGGATAAAAGGATGAATAGGATGAGATGGAGGAGGTGATTTTGGGATATAAGGGCCCAAAATGGAATTAGTAGTAGGAGGATGTGTGATGGGAGATGGAGGGACATAAGGGCCCAAAATGGATAGAGTAGATGAAGGATGGGAGATGGTGGATGGAGGAATGTAAGGACCAAAAATGGATGGAGAAGATGAAGGAGGAATATGGATGGTTGTTTGGAGGCAATATGATGAAGGAGGGGGGTGGCAACAAATGATTTGATGGAACGATGGGAAGAGCCTATATTTCTTTTGGAAGAGGCTTGTTGAGGACGTATAGAGGTTGTACCAACATTTTTGGATTGCAAGCCTTGAGAGATATGTCCAAGACCTTGTGTATAGGATTGTTCTTTGACCTGGATGGGCTCTAAAATACCTTTCTCATGAAGGCCTAAACCTTTTCCTCGATAATTCATGTTTTTGAGCATTTGATCCATGATAGGATTTTTTATTCTAGAAGAATGTTGTGAGTCCATTATTAGGCGGAGGATGATGGGTGGTATATATGCTCTATTTTTCTTCTGCAAGGAGACCACCATGTAGGAATGTGAGAGTACCAAGTGGATATAGAAGTGACATGGGGGTAGTAGGATTAGGTGGCGATGGAGGATCAGGGGATGGAGATGATGGGATAGCAACATCTTGATCAGGATGAATGAGTTGTAAGGGATCAAGAGAGGGATCAGGGGAGATGGCAGGATATGTATTTGTGATAGTAGGTGATAGGGGCTCATGAGATGGAGCAGTTGGATCTTGAGTGACTAGGGGATCATGGACTGAAGTGTATGAAGGACTATGATCTTGAGTAGGACTAGATGGGATGACAAGATCTTGATGTGAAGAAGGGGATATGTTGGTGTGCTTTGGATCAAGCTCTTGGCATGACTCATGTGTGGGAGGCATGATAATGGAGGGTTGGATAGACTCTTCAAGTGGGGGAGATGGTAGGATGGGGGAGTCACAAGGTTCATGGGAATGGATTTCAGTGATACTAGGAGTAGGAGTGGATTGAATTTACGTGTCTTTGATGGGTTCAATGACACTTAGAGTAAGAGATGAGGGTTCAGTGGATTTGGTGGGTGTGATGGTTTCAATGGTTTGAGTGGTGCTAGGGGTGGTAACATCAATGATAGGTGTGGTACGGAGAAGGGTCTCATCACTAGTGACCGTTGATGATGGATTGGGATGGGATGGTTCCACGACTTCAAGGTGTGGATTTGGGGATGTATTTTTTGTTGAATGAGTCCTTGGAGAACTTCTGGAGTGAGAATCATGCATACTCTAGGCTTGGCTGGGGTGATAGGAATAGATGAAGGATGAGGGATCGGTGAAGGATTGGGATTATGGATTGGTGGACTAGGATTAGATGGAGGAATGGGATTGGATGGAAGACTAAGGGTAGGTGGAGGATTAGGATTGGAGGGAGGGTTAAGGTAGGGATATTGGGATAGTGATTTTTGATAGGAGGACATGGATGGTGGATTAGGACAAGAGGATATGGGTGGTGTATTAGGACAAGAGGATGTGGATGGCGGATTAGGATATGAAGATGTGGATGTTGGATTAGAATAAGAAGGTGTGGATATAGGATAAGGATATGAAGATGTGGATGTGGGATTAGGATAAGAAGGTGTGGATGTAGGATAAGGATAGGAAGATGTGGATGTTGGATTGGGATAGGAAGAAGGTGTGAATGTAGGATTAGCATGGGAAAACTGATAAGGAGGATTAGGATAGGGGGAAATGGATGGGGGATTTTAATAGGAGTATTGGGGTGGTAAATTAGGATGGGAAGGTTGAAATGGTAGATTAGGATAACACAATGTGGGGGTTGGATAAGAGAGATGCAAATGAAGGAAATGATGAATATGCAGATGGGGAAGATAATGTATATCCCTTGTCAAAGATAGCATAAGGAGCATTATTAGGCATGTATGAAGATGTAACAGAATAGCTTAGATGGGTGATTAGATTGTGGAAAGTGGTTGGGGAAATATTACTAGAAATGATAGCATCAAGGGGATCTATGTCATATACCTCTTGATCAACAAGAATTTTGTTATCATCATCCACAAAATTAGGGTTTCCCTGAATACTAATGATGGAGGATAAGGATTCATGATTTTGGATAGAAAATATGGGAATGACCGATTAGAAAGAAAGAAGAGATTGATGAAAAGATATATAGGATGGATTTGAAGAAGATGGAGGAATGAATCTTAAGATTTGAAAAAGCTCATATTGGGATTAGATTAAAGCTCAAATTAGGATGATTGGAGGATGTGATGGGATTGATTCTACACCAGGTTCAAGGGTTTTACCTAGAGGACGTGAGGTGCTGACAATTATATTTTTCCAGATTTTGTAGTTTTCAAAAATTGTCAAATTTTGCCATTTTAGGTAACTGCATAGGCATATCAGTTCTATTTTTTCCCAAAAACTTCCTAAAAATAAGGTAAGATGAATTTACAACTAACATCCTAAATCTGAGACATGCATTTTGAGTTATTAATGAAAATGATTTTTCAAAAACTGAAAAAAACACTAAATTACGATTTTGAGGGTCAAGATGAAAGTTTGAGGCCCCAAAAATGTGCCAAAATGGGGGCCATCCAACTAAAGGTCTATTGGGAATCCACATGCCACCTCATAATGCAACCACCCATAAAATTTTAGCCCAAATGGACACTCGAGTCAAAAGTTATGGCCTTCAGAAGTTTGTGTCAAAATCAAAATCCCTGAAATGAAGTCTAGGTGATTGGGATAGATGAATCGATGATGGATATGGACTCTAATGATGTTCTAAGATGAACCTATGTGATTTTATTGAGGAAATGATGACTTGCGGAAAGTGTTGATGAACAGGAACGACGACAACAGGAAAACGGATGAAGGTCTTCTTTTGGGAAAATTCGCCTATCTAGAGGGCAAGGTCACCTATCTATGGGTCAGGTTCACTTATCTGCTGGGCAGGTTCACCTATCCCCTAGGTAGGTTTTCCTATTGAAGGGAAAGTTCACCTATCTACTGGGTAGGTTTTCCTATTGAAGGGAAGGTTCACCTCTCTGCTTTTAGACCCTCAGAATGGGGAAACATACCTTCGAAACGGGCAAATAGACTATTGGATTGGGGAAACAGATGATCGGATCGGGGAAATGAATGAACGGATTAGGGAAATGAATTCTCAGAATAGGGAGACATATGCTCAAAATGGATGAACACAAGCTCATAATGGATGAATGAATGCTCAAAACGAGGAAACAAACACTTGAAATGGGAGACTGACTCTCGAAACGAGGAGACAAAATCTTGGAATGAATGAAAGATGGCTTAGAACGAGAGAAAGAATCCTCAGAATGGGAGTCTAACTCTCATAATGGATGAAAGGATGCTTGGAATGAGAAGAAGGATGATTAGAATGAGAAGGATGCCTTAAATGAGGAAAAGGATGCTCGAAACGGGGAAGCGGCTGCTCGGAACAACTAAACAGAGGGTGAAATTAGTTGTTTGGGGGGCAGGTTCACCCAAGTTATGGTAGGTTCACCCAAGTTAAGGGCAGGTTCACCTAAGTATAGGGTAGGTTCGCCTAAGTATAGGGTAGGTTTGCCCAAGTTGAGGTCAATGTCGCCTATTCGGTGAAAGATAAGTGGGAAACAAATGCTTATAAGAGGTAAACAGGTGCTCAGATCAAGGAGACAGATGCTTGGATCAAGGGGATGAATGCTCAGAATAAAAAATGGATGCTTAGAATGAGGAGATAGATGCTCGAAATGAGATGGATGGCCAAACTGAGGAAACGGGTGTTTGAAATGACTAAACAAAAGGTGAAAATGGTTGTTTGGGGGGAGGTTTGCCCAAGTTGGGGCAGGTTCACCCAAGTAGGGGCATTTTCACCCAAGTATAGGGCAGGTTCACCCAATTGGAGAAACTGGCTATTTTGATGGTTGTTTGACTAACATAGGGTAGAGTTTCCCTTTTTTAGGGTAGGTTCACCCCTGTTAAGGGCAGGTTCGCCCCTATTGAGGGAAGGTTTTCCTGTTCAGTAAAAAGATAGGCAATTTTGATAGAAATAGGCTAAAAAATGACTAAGACAGGGGGTAGGTTCACCCTTGTTGAGGGCAAGTTCACCCCTGTTGAGGGTAGGTTCACCCCTCTGCAATAGATCTAGACTTGACTTAAGTGAAAACAACTATGACAATGACCAAAAACACAACAAACAACAAGCAAAAGATAAGGATGACTTGACTGAATAGGAATTCACTGGTTTCACACAAAAAAAAGATAGTTCAAATAGCACGATCCTACGATTAGTATGAAGAGTATGGCCAACACAATCCTCTAACTAGGATGAACGAGGAAACTAGGGAGTCCTCAATATACACTTGGTATGTGAGGCACAAACTGTGAACACTAGCCTGTCAGGAATCGCAGCAAGATACTGAAGGCTTAGACCAACTTTTCACGTCTATCTAGGTATCATGCTAGCTTTGATGCTTCGCCAGACATGATGTGATTGGATTGAGGTATAAATTTTTCTTTTGCCCCTTTGTATACCCTGCTAGTACACGTGGTTGGGATCGTCCCTTGTAGTGATGAAATCGCCAAGCAGGTCCTGCTAAGAAGAGAACACTAACCGTTCTCGGCTACTCCCCAAACTCACTCAAAGTGCAAGGGGAAAGTGTGAACGAGATAGTGCCCATTGGGTGACACAAAGAACTTGAAAATATGACAATCAATAAGTTGATTCCCCCCTAATTAGATCTATGTGCCTAAATTAATAAGCAAAAATGATAAACAAAGCACACTAATAATGTTGAAATGATCATTCTGCAAGAAAAGTGTTAGTAGTTCGATCTTCGTTCTTCGAAAAGCATGAGACAAGCTACACAAATATTAAGAAAAACATGCACACACTCACCAAAAAATGACGTTGGGGGGTTAGTACCTCAAAATGATGAAAAATGAAAGCTGGAAATGAAGTTTGAAGCACTATTTTACCTCACAAATAGCTCTGTTTGGGTAGGTTCACCCCTGTCTAGGGCAAGTTCGCCCCTTTGTAGGGCAGGTTCACCCCTTCCTGGGGTAGGTTCGCCCAAATAGAAAACTGAAGTCAGATGCTGTCTGAGTCACAGATGGGTGATTCTACAGGGAAAAATTGCCCCTGTTGAGGGTAGGTTCACCCAAGTTGGGGTAGGTTCACCCCTTTGTAGGGCAGGTTCACCCCTCTATAGGTCAGGTTCACCCAACTATGGGCGGGGTCACCTTTTTCTTGGTCTGAGTCACCTCTCTGCAACCTGAACCTGCAAAACGTGAAACAACAGAAAATGTGAAAGCAAGGGACCCATTTGTGGGTCCCACTGGGCATGCCATAAATGTGATGTAGCAAAGTTTACCCATCCTAAATGATGAAAAATAGAATGATGCAAAGAAGAAAACAACACTACACAACCTCAATATTAGCCTAGTTGAACTCAAACAAAAGAAAAGATAAACATGAAGAGATTTTACCTTTGTTCAAGTTGATCTTTGGTTGGCCCTTTGATTTTCAATAATGTGTGCTCCTTGATGATAAGAGTGCTAAAAGTGGATGCAAAATGATCTTGATGAAATGAAGATTCAAATGAGAGATGTGAGTACGTGGGAAAGTGAATAATATAGATGCAATGAAAGCTTGAAGCTTCAACAATGGAAGATGGATGCAAGTGATTGAAGTTGCTTGAGGGATGAAGTTGTTGAAGGCTTGAATGTGATAATGCATAATGAGAGAATGAAAGATAAATCCTATATATTTAGGGGAAAATTCTCTGGAGAATTCAATGGTCAATATTGAACCAACATGGCCAAGATGGAGGGCTATGGTGAGTTGAGGACTCACAAGCCTCACATCTTGCCATGTGGAGGATGAAATGTCCAGAGGACATGTGATGTGGAAAAAGACATATGATGTGGAGGTACTTGAAAGTACCTTGGGATGAGAGTGATGGTGACAAGTGAGAGGACCATGGGAATGAGAGAAGTTGTTGTTGAAATAAATGTGAATTTTAAATTCACATGAGAAGCACCTTGTGTATAAGACAAGGTTCTTATGAAAGAAGCTGAAAAGTACCTTGTGGATAAGACAAGGTCTTTATAATGGAAGGTTCCTCACTCATGTGACTGATATGACCTCTCAATGATCCACATGGGGAAGAGGAGAGCTTTGGAGGAATAAAAGTGAATTTAAAATTCACATGGGGAAGACAAAACAAAATTAAAAATTCCTTGGGGGATGGGGAGAGTTGACTAAAGAAGGGCTGATTAGACTAGCTAATCAATGATTAGAATACAATTAATGGCTAATGAAGATTAGGAGCCAATTTGCAAAAGTTAGAGGATGTGACACATCCTAATCATGGATTAGACATGTGCACATCCCTAATGATGTGATTAGGAGGTGGATTAGGATTAAGAAAAAGTGATGGAGGATGTGACATTTGAGGAATTAAATAAATGTATTATTTATTTAATTCTTTTGAGGAAAGGGGGATAAAGGGTAAGGTATTTAATTATTAACTAAATACCTTAGGGATTTAGAAGAATTAAGGGTATTAATTAAATAATATCAATATTACTTAATTGATGCAATTAAGAGGATATTTAGACGAACATGGATAAATTTGGACCAATGTAAGTGTCCAAATTTAGGTGTCTACAGAACCAAATAATTCATCCATGGAGAAAGTCTTCAAGTCTCTAGCTTCTTCTATGGCAGAAACTTTAGTGTCATATCTTGTTGTTAATGACCTTAGAATTTTCTTAACAATTACATTATCATCAATATCTTCTCCTAGTTCTCTTACAACATTAACAACCTCATCTACTCTTAGTAAGTAATCAACAATGTTTTCATCTTCTCTCATCTTGAGTCCTTCAAAATGAGCTCTGAGATTTTGTAATTTAGCTTCCTTCACATTCTCATCACCTTCATAAATCTTTTGTAGTTTATCCCAAGTTTGTTTTGCAGATTTATAGTGCATAACTTTGAGAAACTTAGTATTAGAAAATCCACTAAGAATAGCATGCTTGGGCTTGGCATTGTACTCATATTCCTTTTTAGCATCAGGATCAATTGGAGGAATTTGGGGAACATTATAACTATTTTTGAAAATCAACCAAACATCACAACCTAAGGAGGACTAGTAGGTTTCCATTCTTCTACTCCAAAGGAATAGTTAGTGCCATCAAACATAGGTACTTTCGTAGAAGTGGATTCATGCTTAGCCATTGTGTTTACAAATCAAAATCTACCCAAGCTAGAGAAACCTTTCTAACAGGAAACCTAAGGCTCTGATAGCAAATGAAGGAACACAAAGACCACTAAGAGGGGGAGTGAATAAGTGGAATACAAATTTTTACTTCTTAAGCAATATGACAATAAACACTAAAAGAATAAACCAAGAGAAAAAGAAGGGTAACTAAACCAAACTCACAAAATGCATCCCAAAACACATGATATATGAGGAAAACCCAAGATGGGAAAAACCTCGGTGAGAATAGCTGTTAGAGACTATTGCTCTAATCCAGCCTCACAATAAAAATGCTTTTTGATTACAATTTATGGGTACCAACCCAAAGGAACACCAATTCCAAGTTTATGAGCACCAACTCAAAGGAGATTCTACACCTAATATGAGCATCCACTCAGATGATTATACAATAAAATATTTCAAATATACTTTAAGTATCATGTTACAAGTGAAATTTTGTAACTCATATAGATTTCTGCACTTATGAAGACTTTGATGATTTGATGTCCTCAACCAACTTCTAGTATTCAATCATTAACTAACTCTACAAGTATCCTTGATTTCCTCCTTTCTATTTTTTTTCAGCTCACACCAACCTCTGTGATCTCCTCTACATCCACATAATAAGTCTCTTCAAAACTATCACATGCGTTCACACCCTGCTACCGAAATGAAAACATTCTTCACTCAGAAATGCATACTCTATTTTTACAGAGTTTTATTCTCTCTTTCTCTCCACTCATACCCTCTCTCCACTCTTATCATACACACACTCACACAAAATTAATGAATAACTGCATTTTGCAATATATTACTCTTGTGGAAAAAAAATTTATAGCCCTAATCTTCTAAAGAACAAATTCTTCTGCAATTTTCTGACAACAACTTCCTGACATTCCTGTAGCAACTTTCTGCAAATTTTTGATATTCCTGTAGCAACATATGAGATGACTTATCTCTTTCATCACAACTTCTGCATCTACCCTAATCTTCTTTAACAATTTGCTACTTTATATTTTTGCAGAACATTAAAAACCTAAATCTTATCCTTCTTTTGTTATTCCATCTGCAAGTTTTTAATGCTCTTCTTGAGCAACTAAAAGATTCGATGTTGCTTCTCCTATTTAGATGGGCTGCCATTAATTTAAAATTCCTCTTCCTTATTTTTTAATCAAAATAATTATCAAATCCCTTTTGCATCGATGGTTTGATTTGCCCAGTTAAATCGACTATTTACAAATCTGATTTCAACATCTAATCTATAATAAATAGGATACTTTATCTCTTGGCGTCACCACCACTTAATAGACTTTTCAAGAGGTTTGTAAACTAAAAAGGATTATAAAATCTTTTCATTAGGCCCAACTACAGAGAGATACTTCACCACCAAGCAAATAATGACCAAAAATTTGATTTGAGTCAAACCATGTTGACCGCCAATGCAACTAGAAGATAGGAAAAAAAAGATTATAAAACCTAAAGATTGCCGCACTTAAATAAATGAAAATATGATATGAATCAAGCTGAGATAACTGCCTTGCTGAACAAAATTGAAGACAAAACCAAAAAGGTTTCTTTGTAGTCAGTAAATCTAATATGTCGATTTAGGGTTAAACCACCATATCACATGTTGAAAAAGACACACAAAATTCCTTTGTAGTCATTAAAACTTGCACGTTACTCTTTATTGTCATAACATCTGAGCAATGATAGAATAAAACCAATCTCCTTCAGCCATGCAAAATAGAATCCTGTGCATACATAAACCCTAACAAATAAGAAAAGAGTCAATCGGCCAAACCTACACATATTCACCAAGTCATCATTATTCCACATATTCTTTGCCACATGTATGCCATGTCAGTATTCTCTAATCGGTCCAAGTTGCAAAGTTGTCTATTTGCATATTTAAATATTGACCAACATTGACTTTGATTTGAGCTGTGAAGTTTGTCTCATTGTGAAGTTCTTGTAGCTATGTAGTTATCTTCCTATTACTGAGAGGTTCCTGTAGCATGAGTTGCACACAGTGAGATGCCTATAGCATGAGTTTACATCAATGGAAATCTAATGCCAACCAACAATCTTAATTCCAATAGTAACATCTTGTCAAAGTTTGTTGCCCTTTCACACTTTGGCCTCTTAAGTGAAATCATGGGTGCAATGTAGCCCAGAATGTTCCAACATGTTGGGGTGTGAAACAAGACCTTGCATAGTATAAACCTACTCACCTAGACATATTGGAACTATTAGTTTGGTTGCACGATGAACAAAAGGAAAATTACACCTGTATAGGAGCGAATTTGCACCCTACACAAATTCCACTTTTACACATCCTCACCTTAGAAAATAAAATTTGTAGTCAAAAATCCACATCTCCTGGATGCCTTCATTCCACTTGGCATTTGTTTGTTGTGTCAGTGGGAGAATATTTGTCAAGAACGTGCGTATAGTGCATAGATGTCCACACGGTGCACTTATGTCCCTGACAGATTCCTGCATTTGAAGTTGGCAGAGGCATTGCACTTTCGATTGGTGTTGATTTGTAACTGTTGAAAATGGTTTTACTCACAGTAAACAGATCAAATAAAATCTCCATAGACAAGACCACGAAGAGCTTATCCTTCTTGAAAGATATGAAACAAAGACAACTTAAGAGGAAATTCTACATTTACAGAGCAAAGATTGAATTTCGTTTAATCCCAAGTCTTCGATAACTAGGTCATGGTTGCACTAGGGTCACTCTCGGGTAATGATGTGACAATTTGTTGTTAATCTCAAAGGGGCTACAGTTATTTCCAACTTTTCCAGGAATTACTAAGATTTCACATAAAACTTCATTTCATCATCAAATGAGATCATGGAATCAAAAGATTCAACATAATATTTCATGAATAACACAAATTATTTGCTATCACTTAAGTAAATTTAGCATCAAGCATTCAAAAATTTCATGGAAAATAAAATATTTTCAACAAAACTATTTCCATTCACTTATATTTTTTGGAACATTTTAAAAAATATTAAACATTTATTCTAAAGTCAAACATAAAAAATACTGAAAAATAAAAGTTTCTACTGGTTATTCTCCATGGATGCCCCAAAGAATTAACCAAAACAGAGCAAACTGCTTTATATTTCACCAGATTGCTTCACAACTATGTATAAAATGGTGCAAGCTTTTAAATAGGGGGTTTTGTTTATGGACACTGAATAGGTTCTGTATGCACCCTTAAACGGTGCAACATACAGTCTTATTCACCCATACTTACAAAACTAGCCACAAAAGATACTTAGATAGGTAGCTATCCGTAAAGCTTTGATATCAATTAATGTCTACGTGCATACCAAGTTTTACGCCTGAATGGTTCAGAAAATAGGAAAAAATAACAAAACTTAAAAGAAGTTTTCTCTCCTCGAACATCCACAAATTCTGAACTTAAAATAAAAATGTGGGAGGAGATGGCCTTTTATAGAAACAAGGCACTCAAAAGTTCAACTTAAAAGTTTCTCAGAGAATTAGAAACAAAAAATTAAAATTTGTCACATGGCATGTGTCAACTGTCATCAAGAACACTCTAGAGTAAGTCAAAGCTTTGACTTTTTCCACAACAACGCTTTTCTTCATACTACAACACAAACACTTTATCTCCATCAAGGCTACCAACTTCTTTTCAAAATACTAGAATGATAAACACCTATGGAGACCGGGATCAACCTGTAGATTAAAACAATCAAATGAACTCCATTATATTTCTAGTATCTGGTATCTGGTTCTTTCTGTGTTCACTTATGGCTCCTGTTCCAGAATTCCTCATTCTTTCTTTGATCGGTACTCTCAGAAAGCTCTTAATATTTGATGCGTGCATTCTTTTGAAATCCTTTGTATTGCTCTCCAAGTAAGCTTGAGCATGATATATTCTTCAGTCACTTGAAGTATGACATCATTTTTTTGTGCTTTGTCTGCTTCATATTTAGCTATAACATTTCTGCACTGTATTATTTCATCGATGACCTCCCTCATCAACAATTGGATAAGATCTCTGTTTATCCTTTCTATCCATTCCTTGCTTCCTTTCCGTCCTTCCCTAATGTTTGGGGATCAAAGACTTGACGTAACAATATTTCAATAAATTCTTGATTTTCTCTTATCAATCCTCTGCACTCAACGGTGACACTTTCAAATCCTTTAATACATTCTACTAACATGTCACCCTCCCATTTCAATTGTTTCTTCCACTTTCTTGGCAATGAAATTTTAGGTTTTGATATTATATTATTTTGTATTAACTCTTGGATATCTGTCTGTATGAGAATTTCCATATTTCACCTTTCATCAATGAACTGCTCCTGGCGAAATCTACATTCATCTCCAAATATTTTCAATTTCTTTGAACGATGGTATGCTTCCTTGTACTTTCTTATTGCATCTGTAATAAATTCATCTCCCTGCTTTATCCAATATTCAATCCATTCTTCAAACATATTCATTCTATGACGAACTACAACAATAACATCTACTTGCTCTTGTGACATTAGCACCGGATGTTGGGGCCGTTCAGCTTGGTCTTGACCAGATAAAGTCAGTGACTTAATAAAATGTTCCAAGGTAGCAACTCGTTCTTTCAATTCTCTTTTCTTCTATTTATATTTTGAACTTTGACAACAGTAGCATTTAAATTTACTTTTATCTCTTCTAGTTCTTGCTGCAAAGATGAGTGTCCAAGATTAACACATGTGTTTTTATACTCCTTAGGCATTATCTCATGTCTATCCTTGTCATTTGTTGGAGTATCTATCTGGATAGTTCTATTACCATCTACATTCCTCTGTATGACATGCTTTTCCTTTTCTTTGTGCCTAGGTTTAGGAATACTTACTTCCTGTATAAAATTGTTGAGATTTAGAGGTAATATTTCTACTTCCATTGGAGAAGCTAATTCCCTGATTAACCAATCAGGTTAATCATCATCTTGTTGTACCTCTGTAACTCTTTCTTGTCTCTATCTATTACTTGATTCATGAATTTCATCTCTTTGACTTGCCATATTTTCTGAAATGGGAATTTCTTTAGCAATATCTGGCGTAGACTTAGGATTGGTAGGATTTGGCACTGCCTCCTCTATTTGGAGACTTATATTTTCCTATCTATCTATATTTTTTGATTCTTTTCTCTAAACCTTATCTGCTTCATTTACAGTTACACCGAGATTCTTTTCATTTTGAGTTCCATCTCCTATGAATTGTGTAGCTTCTTCTTCTAGAATTTCAGTTTCAACATGGCCTTTATTTGATTCTTCAAAGACCTCTGAGTGTTCATTAACATTTTGCACATTCTCAAAAGAAAATTGGGAATCAAGAGTATCTTCAACAACTCTCTCATCGTTAGTATTTTTCTTTGCATTTTCCCCTGTTTCCATTTCAAGCATGCTAGGATTTCTTTCCTCTAAGGTGAGCATTCCTTGAATAAATTCTTCTTCTTCAATATTTATGGGGTTAGAGCTAGTATCCTAAATTTATTCTATCATTGGGTGTATTATGGGCTTATCGTTGGATTTCTTTTCCTGTACCTTTTTCCACATAGCACCCCATCTATCTACTTGTTCCTTAATTCTGGCCTCATCTTCCTCATAAATTTTCTCTAAAGCCACATGAGTCTTGCCCAGTGATTGCTTCATACTAGCCATATTAACAGAAGGGGGAGAAGTGAATAATGTTGCAAATCTTTGAGATTTAGACCTAGTTTGTGTACCAACATTCCCTGTTGCTCTTGTTCCTTCATCAATAGTTATTCTAGTTCTGGGTCTAGCTATAGAAGAAGATGCACCTTTAGGTCTTGCTTTTGATTTATCTTTACCTGTCTCTGAATCTTTCTATTTTTCTGATAATTTTATGGGAACTTCATTTCTTATTGCTTCAGGGGTTCTTTCTTCAATTCTAACACCTGGAGTAACCTTACTAGTCTTTCTTTTCTTCTTGGTAGGCTCTCCACTTTTAAAAGCAGTTTCATCTCTTTGTTTTCTTCTTTTATCTTCTCAGTAGATGGGTTCAATTCCTCTTTCTCTTAAACTTTTGAAAAAATCATTAATCCAGTGCTGAGTATACCTTAGGACTGGCCTAGTAAAATAATCAATTAATGTCATGTATTTGTCATTAGCACTTGGGTCTGGAATGGGTTCATCATATACCCTGTCATCTTTGTAAAACTGATCGAACACCTGACCATCATCTTCTTCCAATTGGTTTGGGATGTCATAGAGTTTGAGCATTTGAGAAAACACTAAAGTCATTCTTTCATACTTTTTTCCTTTTGACCATGTGCTCGTCTTCACAATTAAGCCAATTATCTTCTAAATGAGGCACATGAACATGAAAACTAGCTATATTTTTAGCAATATTTCCTTCAATATCATAGTACACTCTCTGGAGTGGAAATTCTTCAAAATGGTAGGTCCTTAGTTCCCCCTCACATGAATCAGTTACTTTAATTGCATTGCACTTATAATTTCCTATTGTGATGGGAAATTTAAAAGAGGCCTTCTTGAGAGCATTGCTATAAAGAGCCTGAGATGGTTTTAACTGTCTCACTAATTCCAATAAAACAATTTTATTTGTAGGATATCTAGGTAGCATAAATGGGTGTCCATCAAATCCCTCCACTCTGATGTAGGAGTAAGCTGGGAACTGTATGTACCAGCCTCCCATAGGCTGAATGGCACTTTGTGCTTCTAGGGATAATCTCTTAGATTTATCACCTTCCATTGTTCTCACCAGTTTCATGGATAGCAAATCATTAAATTTTCTATAATCACCTTTATACCTGTGAATAGTGATTTGGGGTAAATGTGCATATATCAAACTATTGCCAACTTGTGTGCCCAAAGTACCAATATGTTTTAATCCTTGTTTATTGGCTCTCATAGCACAAGAATAAATAACATATGATGACATGTAGAAGCATGTGGTCTTGGGGAATGTAGTAATCTATTCATGTATCCTGTCACTTATCAAATTTCCCCAATGCAACTCTACAGGACCTTCTATCATTCAGGATATAATCACAAACATCCAGGGTTCAAATTTGCTTGCATCTCTTAAACTAGCTACTCTACTCAAAAAAGTTATTATGTCTCATATCTCTTGTTTAAACATAGACCTCTAAATTACCTTGGTTTGTGGTGTGATTGGCTGTTGGCACCATTGGGTGCTCATAATTTCTCTATTACACTCTTTAGTGCTCTGATATGTCTTGGCCTTGGCTTTCAGGTCAACATTGAACATCTGTGTGTAGGAGGGGAGACCGAATGTACACAAAATTCCTTTTTGAGACAAGTCTGCATAAGTTCTTCCCTCTTTTTCAACAATCCTTTTGGCTAGATTATAATAGTTTATGCATTACATAACTAATTCTGGAGCTTCCATTGTTGGCAGAAACCATCTTATAGGATGTAACCCATTGGATACAATATTTTTGGTGCATTGGGTAGCATTTTCTTGCATTAGCCCTGAATGGATTTCAATGTCAGAAGACCATCCGATGTGGGTATCTGTGACCACCACATTAATGGGTACTGCTTGTGAATTGCAGTACTTGAATTCATCTTCTACTCCTACGTCAGAAGTGCTTATTTTGGATATAATGTGCTTTGCAATTTTTAGAATATTTGTCTATGTGTGCGAGTTAGGGTTAAATTTAACCAAAAATTACATTTCATAAAATTTAAAATTCATTCTTTGATCAAATTTAACAACTCAGAGAAAAATTAACATTCCAATTTTAGAATGAGAAAATACCATCATCGAAATTTTCTAGCTTGAGAAACTCTTATTAATATATCGGTTATTCAGAACATACTTGGTTCTAGCTAAAAAATGGTGATTCTTTAGAATACAACTTCAAAACCCTTGGTGGCTACGACTTAGTTTCTTGAAATTTTTCCTCTCTTTGCACACCAAAGTAGCTTCGTAAATTCAATGTCTTTAGCAAATTTGTAATATGATGCAAAGTGGAGTGTTGTAAAAGTAATTGCATGCTCGAGGTGGTGCCAAGTACATAGATAGTTTGCCACCTTCACTAATTACCTGTTATGTTGCATTAATTTCTAGAATAAAGGTGTAATCATTACTGATTATGGTTCAAATCAGGGACACCTAGATTTCTGTGTTGGCTTACTATTTGAGAATAAAGACTACACAGTGATTATATGTGGCAATTACATGTCATGCTAATTCTTTGCAAGGTATACGACATTAGAGGTATGTGATTAATGATGACCATTGGGGTTGAGGCTTTTGATAATGCTTTTGAAAGAGATCAAATAACACTGGGATCCAAGAAATACTTCTTGGGAAAAAGAAAGAAAAAATCAAAATAAGAGAATGACCGAAAAATGAAATTGAAAGATAAACTTAATGAAATTTCAAAGCAGACTTTCTAGTTTTTGACTTTTACTTCAAAGAAACAATAAAGCACTAGACTCCGGTAAAAGGGAAGATTACCGAGTTTAGAAAATTCGATCAATGAAATAGCAGGTGGAACTAGTCTCTTGAAGATAAACTCTTCGACGATTAATTGCAAGATTCCAAAATTCTGGTTTTCGGTAAGAGAATAAACATTAAGAGCATACCAAAATGGCTAGGATGAAAAGGGTCATAATACAAAGAGGCCAAGTAAGAATGAGAGAGAAAACCAGCAATTGACCAAGCATCAAAATAACGCTGAAGCAGGTAAAAACAACAAAGCAAAAAGGGAAAAGAAAGGAAAAAAGGGGGTCCACATTTTTTGAAAACAGGAAAAATGGGGCGTGTTGTGAGACTACACAACAAATAGCAACCAACAAAACAAAACAAAACAATAGAAAGTCAATTCCAGATCTAACATCAATGTTCCAACTTTCGTTAGTATTCTAATTATAAATCATGGGTTCCTTATTCCATTTTCAAATCTTACTTTGGTTAGCATGCACAATTAAGTATTACTGAGCTCATGTGTGTACAACTAATTATTTCTGCTACAGTAAACTTAGAAATATCAACCATTTGCATTAATCTACATAATATGACAATTCCTTTTAAGCCAACCAGGGATAGAGCCTTATTTCTAGTCAAGCGTCCATAGCCCTGGTAGAGTTATTTGGATAGCCTAAAGAGTTGATATCACTTTTTTTTTTAAGATATAGCAATGATAGCTCATTTTTCACTTTTGATATTGCAATAATAGCTCATTTATAAACTTGGAACCATTGAAGCACTGCTATTAGGTTGGAAATTACAGTGGTAGCAAAGGTAGTCTTTTGATTTTTCAATTAATACAAACAACTATTATTCCAAAATTTTAGTAGAATGATTTAAATGTATTTGTTTGTAGCTCAACATCAATTGAATAATTCATGCTAATCAGAGTATATAAAATTGAACAATTCTCGAACAACTTATAAATGGAAAACTAATTCTGGTCGGAATAGAGATTAAAGTTCTAGAGTTGATGTTCTATTGACTTGTAAACCTTCAAAAGTTACTAATTAATGTAAAGTCAAATGACACAACACCTAAAAAAAGAAAAGAAAAAAAAAGACTATTTACTCATGACTGAAAATAATGCTTTAGAAACTACCCATTCATAGGTAATGAGATATCTTCACTAGTCAAGGACTTTTGTCTATAAGTGTTGTCACCCAAGATTTTAGAAATTTGGTATGGGCCTGCCCACAATCTGTTAAACTTACCGTGTTCATTTTTACGTTCATGAGCTCTATTCCAATATATGACCAAATTAGATATTCTAAAAGTCTTTAATTTGGCATGCTTATCAAACCATCTTTTCACTATGGATTGATGTTTAGCAAAATGATCTATGGCTCATGTTTGTTTCTCATCTAAATGCATCAATTGCAACAATTGAGCTTCTATTTGATCATGTAATCCAATATATTCTTGTACAAACTGCTAGGTAGGGATTTTTAAGTTTATTGGTAGTATAGGATCTACCCCATAGAACAAATGATAAGGAGAATTCCCTAATACAGCTTTCATCCTAGTACGATCTACCCAAAGGGTGAACCTTAACAAAGAATGCCATTCCCTAGGATTCTTTTCAATCAATTTCTTAATTATATCAAACAAATTCTTATTTGATGATTCAACTAATCCATTTCCCTATGGATAATAATTAGATGAAAATTTTAATGTTATGCCATATTCAAATGCCTAATTTGAAAATTTCAATGAAGCAAAAGCATGGCCATTATCACATACCAATGCGTATGGCATTCCAAACCTGGTGATAATGTTTTCTTCCAAAAATTTTATGACTACGTTGTAGTGCATTTCTTGTTGGGGCATGCCTTTGTCCATCAAGTACAAAAATCTATAGCGGTCAATATTAATCTATGTCCAACAAAAGATGGAGGATTGATATTTCCAATAAAGTCTAATCACCATTGTGAAAAGGGACACATCTCCATCATCGACTGCAGTGGTTGAGCATTGAATCTTCCTTTATCTGACGTTGTATGACATGTATGACAGTGTTTAATATGTTCATAAGTATCTTTAAAGATCTTGGTCCAGTAGTAGCCTCCTCTCAAAATGAGGTGTGCAGTAGCCAAAGGTGCTCCATGAGCTGTTCCAAATCTATCATGTAGTTCTTGCAACACTTTATCAACTTTTGTTCTATTTAAGCACCTTAAATAGATTCCTTCACGATTTCTTTTAAATAGAACCCCTCCCTTAATCATATAACTCTGTGATTTTATCTTGAGAGTTCTTCTTTGATTCCTTTGCATATGATCAGGGAAAATATGGCTGACCAAATAATGCCAAATGTCTGAGTACTAGTCTTCTTGATCTTTTTCATCCAACATGTATTGCTGACTTGAAATTTGGGGATCTATTTCTGCAATAGATTTATCCAAAGCTTGTCCTTGGACCAACCTCATAGATATGATTTCTAAATCGTATTCTTGTAATATGGTAACCCATTTAGCTCTCTTTTCTTCGAGCTCACTCTGTGTTAACAACATTTTGACAGCTGAATCTAGGACAATATCTTTAACTATACTCCTGAGGATATAATGTCTGAACTTGCATACAACTTTGACCAAAGCAAAGGCTCGTTTCTCAACATCTGTGTATCTCAATTCTGCTTCCTTGAACGGAGCGCTCATAAAAGCAATTGGTTTTTCTTCTTTATTTTTTCCTTTCTGTGTTAATACTGCAGCACAAGTATGACCGGAAGGAAATGAGTAAATATAAAAAGGTTTAATATAATCAGGACTTACTAGTACCAGTGCTTTTGTAATTGTAGTCTTTATAGTATCGAAGGTGATCTTAGCTTCCTTTGTCCACTCTATTTTGGCATCTTTCTTTAACATATCATTGAGTGGCTTCACTATTTCGATAAATCCTGTAATAAATTTCTAAACAAAGTTAATCTTACTAAAATATGACTAATTCTTTTCTACTTCCTGAGGGCTGTAATTTGAGTAGTGCGTTCACTCTGTTTGGGTCGATTGAAATACCATGTTCAAAAATGATATGTCCCAATTACTTTCCTTTAGTCACCTCGAAAATACGTTTTTTGGGATTTAGGGAAGCTCCGTAAGTTTCACACTTCTGTAATATCGCTCTGAGATCCTAGACATGATCTCTCTCGTCTTTAGAAAATATCGTAAGGTCATCCATGTAAATGATGATGCATTTGCCTATTAATTCTCAAAAAGCATAGTCCATGGGTCTTTGGAATGTAGCTCCAATATTTATCAATCCAAATGACATCCTTCTGTAAGCAAAATTCCCCCACATAGTGGTGAAATTTGTTTCATCCGATCTTCCCTCGCTATCGTTACTTGATTATATCCCAAAAATCCATCCAAAAAGGACATCATTTGTGAACCATTAACTATCTGTAACACTTCTTTGAGTGAGGGTAGTGGATAATTTTCTTTTTCAGATGCTCTATTGAGATTCTGGAAATCTACACACAATTGTATATCTCCATTGTTTTTCCTTACAGGGACTAAATTTTCCACCCAAGTAGAATGTATGATTGGAAAAATTATCTTGGCTAACAACAATTTTTGAACTTCCTTTTGAATTAAAGGCTATAAAAGTGCATTCATTGGACGCTGTTTCTATCAAAAAGGTTTCACATCAGGCTTCAATGGTATAGTATGTGTAATTATGGAAGTGTCATACATTTTCAAATCTTCATATGTCCATGCTATGACTTTCCAGTAATCTTTAAGTGCCTAAGCATAGCTCTTTTCTCTTCTTCAGTAAAAACCTTCCCTATGAGTATATTTTTAGGATCTTCTCCAGTATTCAAGTTATATAACTTAGATAGTCCTCCTTCTCTTTGAGGTATATCTTTCTTTATGACTATCTGATCAATATTGAACACTCATTCTAACTCAATTATTCCTTTCAGAATATTATTATCTTTGACTTGAGTCAATTCTTCATCTTGAATTTTGCTATCAGGGCGATCTATCTCTTCAATAACTTGTGTTTCAAAAATACTAGAATTAGTAATGAATTCCAATATGTGCCTGTCATCTTCAAACACTTGTAAATTAGTGACATTATCAGGAACTGAAGGTAATTTTACCAATTCAACTATGAATCTTTTCAAATCTGAGATCTCTAAAGGTTCCAAAGTACTAGCAGCAGTAGCTAGAGCATTGACTCACTGATTAAATCTTCTTGGGATATGATTAATATTAAATGCATCAAACTCTTCAATCAGATCCCACATTTTGTGTCGATAATTAGATAATATTTTGTAGTGGCAAATATATTTCTTTTAGACTTTTTTAACTACCAATTCTGAATCACCGAACACTTTGAGGATTCTAACTTTCTTCTTGATTTCTAGGATCAAGCCATGTATAAGAGCTTCGTATTCTGCCACATTGTTAGTACATTGAAATTGTAATCGATATGCAACAAGAAAGGACTTACCTTGCAAGTTGATAAGTTCCACTCCAATTCCAATTCCTTGTTTTTATTTTGATCCATCAAATTTGAGAATCTAAGCTTGATCATTTGTATTCAATATTTTACCATTTTTTGACGTCATCATACAATTTTTTTCATTTTGTATGTTTTGATCTTCATTTTTATTATTTTCTAGTTCAATTCTTTTGACATCATGATGTTTTGGACAATATCGACTCTCAATTCTGTGAATTATCTCCAGACACATCATACAGTTGTTCTCTGAATGTGCAACATTATGCAATTTGCACCAGTCCTACAATAAATTTTTTTTTAGTGAAATTTTACTTTTATTACTCCCTTGAGCTTTTGCAATAATACTCTTCTGAAATTTATCATAAGGATTATTCTCCTACTTAGAGGAATCACAATCTGATTCAATTAAAACATCTATTCCAAGAATTAATTCGTTAGATTTCCTAGCATCACAAGTGAAAACTTCTTCAATTTTAACTCTTGAATTGTGTATTTTATAAACTCCTGGTTCTACATCAATATATAGAACTTCATTTTTCTGATTGTAATCTATGATCATGTATTTCATGCGAGGTTCTCTTTCAATCCTAATTTGATTAGGTACTCCTTTCCATGGTAACCACATGTGTGAGAACTCAATAGAAATGTATCCATTTAATGTTTTAGACCATTCTCTACTTAAAATCATACCATAGGTATCAGGTATTTCCACAATTTGAATATCAATATAATATTGGATTCTAAGATCAGAAGCTAATTGCATGTGGATATTAGTCAACTTTCCTACTACATTTACCTTTATCCTGTCAAGATGAGTGACTTTCTTTAAAGAATTTTTAGGAGTTAACCCCAATGTTTGACATATGGATAACGACATCACGTTAGTAGAAGCTCCAGAGTCTACTAAGCAATTATGAAGATTCTTACCAAATATTCTCAAAGTGAGCAAAAATGGTGGGGACTCTAAATTTCCTTTATAAAAGGCTACTTGTGCGTTAGCTATGGGAACATTGTTCTTATCTTTTGCTTTAGCTTGACTATATTTCACTTGAATGTCCTTGGATTTGCTTTCTTTGGGAAAATCTTCCAAAGTATTTAAGAAAGCTTTCTTGATCATAGGTGTCTTAAGTAGTTCTGACAAAGAAAAGCTGATCTTTACTTTCTTGATTTCTTCTGCTAAATAATTAGTCAAATTGTTTTGATCAGCGGGATCTATCTTTTCACCTTTTGAAACATTTGATGAATTGTAATGAGAGGTCACCTTAGGTAACCCAAGATTATTGCTTGATTTGTGATCAGGTGGAGAATTAAAGTTATTTGCAGGATGGATGTTGTTAAAAGCCCATTGAATCTACCTCCACTGTTAGCATTATTCCTCATGTTGTAATTATGTCCCTTCTGATATTGTTGAAAAGCATGTATTTCATCTATTTCTTCCATAGGCTCATTTTCATCCTGATAAGGAAAAGTGTATGTCTCCAAAGTCTTAGTCAAATCATCATCTTTATATCCATGAGCATGACTTGTGATAGTTGAAGGTAATTTGAAATGTTCATAACTTTCCAGGACTAAGGCAGAGTCATATCCTATCGAAACTAATTCATTTCCTTTAGAAGGTTGAGAATCATAATGATCATTATAATGAGTAGCAGCAAGGAAAATATCTAAAGCGATTTTGAATTGTGAACAAACCACTTTAGAATGAGCATTTGTATTATGAATTCTACACCAAATTTTTATTGCAAGATCAGCTAAGTTCACTTTTGATGTAAACTTTTCATCAGTTGAATCAAGATTATCTAAAGGTGTTGATACTCCCCCATTATTAGGGCATGTATTCCATGATCTAGATGGCCTGGGAGTGTTATACATTCAATTTTGAGAATAGAAATTTGATTTCTTAATTGTGTAACTTTTGTAGTCAATATTTTGAGTTGAGTTGTAAGTTCTTTCATGTCTTCTTTTTCTTCAGAAATTTAACATTTTGATTTTCTTGAGTTTGTGAGGAAAAATAATTTCCATTAGGACATAGCTCTATAATAGCTAGACTAGGGTGAGGGACTAAAGCATGACTATTTCCTAGTTGAAAGAAAGTATTTTGAGGAAATGCCCCATTTTGGACCACTGCAGGATAAATGTTAGGAGTCATGGGATGAACTATAGGGACTCCATTCACATTGGGGGTAGGGTAAATACTTAATCTATTTCTGCCATTTGTGGTTGATCCATTTCCAAGATGTTTCATTTCTAAATTTACACTTACGACTTTAGCATAAGCTTCTGGTAGAGTAGTGGGAGGATTAGCTCTTCGCTTCAGAAACATAGCAGTTAAAGGATCTACTATTGTATAATAAATTGCGATAGCAGACAAATTATCCACTACATAAGGTGCTTGTAACCTAGAGTAAGCCTTTTGAAATATGTCATTAAAAGAAGTTATAGGTTCTCCCTTAAACCTCTTTATTTGAGGGAATTGGTGATATAACAAGGTAGGATTAGTAGGTGTTCTAAACCTAGCTAAAAATTGTGTTTCCATGTCTTGCCATGATCTGATGGAACTACGAGGCAAATTGATATACCACTGGTAAACTTCATCACTCAAAGTATATGGGAACAATCGACACACAACATCTTCATGTTGAATTCTTGCTCAAAAACATGTATCTTTGAATATACTGATACGCTCTTCAACATCTTCATGGAAATAATACTTAGGAAACAACTTGTTAGGATTTTTTGGTAAATCATTATATATAGCAAATTGAATCGGTGATTCCACATTAAAGAATGCCATCACTATAGGAGGTGATGGTGTAACAGTGGTTGGAATATTTGGACTTGCACTTGAACTTGTAGACTTTTGAGGTTTGCATGATGTTCAACCACTACTTGCTCAACTAAGGTCACCCGAGGATCACTAGACTAAGATCTAGTGGTTCTATGGAAATCCAATTTAAAACCTAACAAAAAAAAAACAACAATAATCCCTCCTTCTAGCGCCAGTTCCTGTTGACAATGATTTTACTCACAGTAAATAGATCAAATAAAATCTCCACAGACAAGACTGTGAAGAGCCTATATTTCTTGAAAGATATGAAACAAAGACAACCTAAGAGGAAATTTTGTATTTACAGAGCAAAGATTGACTTTCGTTTAATCCCAGTTTTCAATAACTAGGTCATGGTTGCACTAGGGTTGCTCTCGCATAATGATGTGACAATTTGCTGTTAATCTCAAAGGGACTACAGTTATTTCCAAATTTTCCAAGAATTACTAATATTTCACATAAAACTTCATTTCATAATCAAATGACATAATGAAATCAAAAGATTCAACATAATATTTCATGAATAACACAAATTCTTTGCTATCACTTAAGTAAATTTAGCATCAAGCATTCAACAATTTCATGGAAAATAAAATATTTTCAACAAAACTATTTCCATTCACTTATATTTTTTGGAACATTTTTTAAAAATATTAAACATCTATTATAAAGTAAAACATAAAAAATACTAAAAAATAAAAATTTCTCCTGGTTATTCTCCATGGATGCCCCAAATAATTAATCAAAATAGAGCAAACTACTTTATATTTCACCATATTGCTTCACAACTATGTATAAAATGGTGCAAGCTTTTAAATAGGGGGTTTTGTTTATGGATACCAAATAGGTTTTGTATGCACCCTTAAACGACGCAACATACAGTCTTATTCACCCAAACTTACAAAACTAGCCACAAAAGATACTTAGTTAGGTAGCTATCCATAAAGCTTTGATATCAATTAATGTCTACGTGCATACAAAGTTTTACACCCGAATGGTTCAGAAAATAGGAAAAAATAACAAAACTTAAAAGAAGTTTTTTCTCCTCCAACATCCACAAATTCTGAACTTAATATAAAAATGTGGGAGGAAATGGCCTTTTATAGAAACAAGGCACTCAAAATTTAAACTTAAAAGTTTCTTAGAGAATCAGAAAAAACAAATTAAAATGTGTCACGTGGCATGTGCCAATTGTCATCAAGAATATTCTAGAGTAAGTCAAAGCTTTGACTTTGTCCACAACAATGCTTTTCTTCATACTTCAACATGAACACTTTATCTCCATCAAGGCTACCAACTTCTTTTCAAAATACCATAATTGTTGGAAATATGTGTCTCAATCTCACAAGCTGAAACCTTTGAAAGAGCCAAGTCGGTGTGACATCCATATTGTCTGGCTGACTAGCAGCTTTGAAACCTTATGAAATGTTTAGGTCGCCGAGACCTTGCTGATGTCTTGTTGAATGGAGCCTATCGCTGTGACATGTTGATCGTTGTGACAGTTTCTATCTCTCACCGCTCGGGGAGATCTCTGGCTGATAGTTTAGTTTCTATGATGGTCAGAGAGACTCATGGAAACTAGTGTCATTAGAGTAACTCAAATACTTTGGTATGAAGTCTTATCGATATGGTATGTCTCGCCGATAGGGTGTTACACTTGTGGTCATCAGAGTAACTCATATGCTTTGGTATGAAGTCTTGTCGATCTAGAAAGTCTCACCGATAGTCATACACTTGGAGTCTTCGCGGTAACACAAAGGCTTCGGTGTGAACTCTTGGTGATGGGTGTTGGTCTCACCAATGTTGTGGGGTAGTCTATTATCGATATGACTCCTGGCAATTGTTTGATCTTGGGATGACTTGAAGACTTCGGTAAGAACTCTCAGCGATAGCAGTAAGTCTTGCCGACAATGCAACTTGTGTTTGTTATCAGATGTCTTCGGTATGACTCCTGGTGAAAGGTGGTCTTAGGGTAACATGGAGGTTTCAGTATGAAGTCTTAGCAATGAGTGAAGTCTTGCTGATAATGGAACATTGCGGTGTAACTTGAAGGCATCGGTATGATCTCTTGGCGAATGGCGATAGTCTCGCCGATGAGAATGTTGAAGTCGATGTGACTTGTGAATTCGGTATAATGTCTTGCCGATGGTCAGGACTCTTGGCGATAACTTCAATTAGGTCTTGTGGCATCGGGGAGACACGGTTAGTGTCTCACTGACATGCAAATACATTTTGAATGCCTTTGACCGATTGACTATTCTACGTGGTTTTTCCTTGATTAATCAGGGAGCAGAATGGGAACCGCTAGCAGTTGGACTATTGCGGCCATTACTGAGAGGAAGATCGACAGACCATGGGCATCATGGATATTCTTAGAGTTTGAAGATTGTGTTTGGTTCGATGGTTCGATGAATAGTCGATAATGGTTGGATGAATAGCTCGATGTATGATCAGTGTGAATTTAATTTTGAGAGTATTGTAACTTGAATATTCTGTAGAAAGGTTAATCATTGTGAATTTTGTAAATTGACATCAGAGAGAGTGAAGCCTATACTCTGTATGTAATTTCTGTTACTATAATACAAAGGGGTTTTTTCTTGGTGTGGTGGGTCTTTCTCCCATAAGGGTTTTCCCAAGTAAATCTAGTGTTCATCTGTGTATGATTATTTATCTGTTTTTGTTATTGCTTTCAAGTGTATCTTAATTGGACTGTAATTGAAAATTTAAAAGTATCTCTGCATTCTTCCTTGAGGTTTTGACATTAGGAGAGTTAGTTCCACACCTTAGCTTTCCTTACAAGAATGAGAAACACCTACCGGGACCGAGATCAACCTGTAGATTAAAACAATCAAATGAACTCCATTATATTTTCGGTATCCAGTATCTGGTTCCAAAATTCCTCCTTCTTTCTTTAATTGGTACTCTCGGAAAGCTCTTAATATTTGATGCATGCGTTCTTTTGAAATCCTTCATATTTCTCTCCAAGTAAGCTTGAGCCTGGTGTATTCTTCAGTTACTTGAAGTATGACGTCATTTTTCTGTGCTTTGTCTGCTTCATATTTAGCTATAACATTTCTACACTGTATTATTTCATCGATGACCTCCCTCATCAACAATTTAACAAGATCTCTATTTATCCTTTCTATCCATTCCTTGAAAGCTTTAGCTTCCTTCCTGTCCCACCCTAATGTTTGGGGATCAAAGCCTTGACGTGACAATATTTCAATAAATTCTTGATTTTCTCTTATCAATCATCTGCACTCAACGGTGATTCTTTCAAACCCTTAAATACATTGTACTAACATGTCACCCTCCCATTTCAACTGTTTCTTCCACTTTCCTGGCAATGAAATTTTAGGTTCCTATATTATATTATTTTGTATTAACTCTTAGATATCTGTCTATATGAGAATTTCCATATTTCGCCTTTCATCAATGACTTGCTCCTAGCCAAATCTACATTCATCTTCAAATATTTTCAATTTCTCTAAACAATGGTATGCTTCCTTGTACTTTCTTATTGCATCTGTAATAAATTCATCTCCCTTCTTTATCCAATATTCAATCCATTCTTCAAACATATTCATTCTATGATGAACTGTAGCAATGGCATCTACTTGCTCTTGTGATATTAGCACCGTATGTTGGGGTAGTTCAACTTGTTCTTGACCAGATAAAGTCAGTGACTTAATAAAATGTTCCAAGGTAGCAACTCGTTCTTTCAATTCTCTTTTCTTCTGTTGATATTTTTGTACTCTGGCAATAGTAGCATTTAAATTTAATTTTATCTCTTCTAGTTCTTGCTGCTAAGATGAGTGTCCAAGATTAATACTTGTGATTTTATACTCCTTAGGCATTATCTCATGTCTATCCTTGTCATTTGTTGGAGTAGCTATTTGGATAGTTCTATTACCATCTGAATTCCTCTGTATGACATGCTTTGCCTTTGCTTTGCGCCTAGGTTTAGGAGTACTTACTTCGTGTCTAAAATTGTTGAGATTTAGAGGTAATATTTCTACTTCCATTAGAGAAGATAATTCCCTGATTAACCAATCAGGTGTATTGTCATCTTGTTTTACCTCTGTAACTCTTTCTTGTCTCTATCTATTACTTGATTTAGGAATTTCATCTCTTTGACTTGCCATATTTTCTGAAATGGGAATTTCTTTAGCAATATTTGGTATAGACTCAAGATTGGTAGGATTTGGCACTGCCTCCTCTGTTTGGAGACTTATATTTTCCTGTCTATGCATATTTTTTGATTCTTCTCTCTGAACCTTATCTTCTTAATTTACAGTTACACCTAGATTCTTTTCATTTTTAGTTCCATCTCTTGTGAACTGTGTAGCTTCTTCTGTTGGAATTTTAGTTTCAATTTCAACACGGCCTTTATCTAATTCTTCGAAGACTTGCGAGTGTTCATTGACATTTTGCACATTCTCAAAAGAAAATTGGGAATCAAGAGTATCTTCATCAACTCTCTCATCAGTAGGATTTTTCTCTACATTTTCCCTTGTTTCCATTTCAAGCATGTTAGGATTTCCTACCTCTAAGGCATGAGCGTTCCTTGAATAAATTCTTCTTCTTCAATATTTATGGGGTTAGAGCTGGTATCCTAAATTTCTTCTATCACTGGGTGTACTATGGGCTTGTCTTTGGATTTATTTTCCTATACCTTTTCCCACATAGCATCCCATCTATCTACTTGTTCCTTAATTCTGGCCTCATCTTCCTCAGAAATTTTCTCTAAAGCCACAGGAGTCCCACCCAGTGCTTGCTTCATACTAGCCATATTAACAGAAGTGAGAGAAGTGAATAATGCTACAACTCTTTGAGATTTAGACCTAGTTTGTGTACCAACATTCCCTGTTTCTCCTGTTCCTTCATCAATAGTTATTCTAGTTCAGTGTCTAGCTATAGAAGAAGATGCACCTTTAGTTCTTGCTTTGCCTTTGCATCTTTCTATTTTTTTGATAATTTTATGGGAACTTCTTGTCTTATTGCTTCAGGGTTCTTTCTTCAATTCTAACACCTGGAGTAACCTTACTAGTCTTTCTTTTCTTCTCGGTAGGCTCTCCACTTTCAAAAGCAGTTTCATCTCTCTGTTTTCTTCTTTTATCTTCTTAGTGGATGGGTTCAATTCCTCTTTCTCTTATACTTTTGCAAAAATCATTAATCTAGTGTTGAGTATACCTTAGGACTGGCCTAGTAAAATTATCAATTGATGTCATGTCTTTGTCATCAACACCTGGGTCTAGAATGGGTTCATCATATACCCCGTCATCATTGTAAAACTTATTTAGCACCTGACCATCATCTTCTTCCAATTGGTCTAGGATGTCATAGAGTTTGAGCATTCGAGCAAACCCTAAATTCATTTTTCATACTTTTTCCTTTTGACCACGTGCTCGTCTTCACAATTAAGGCAATAATCTTCTAAATGAGGCACATGAGCATGAAAACCAACTATATTTTTAGCAATATTTTCTTCAATATCATAGTACACTCTCTGGAGTGGAAATTCTTCAAAATGGTAGGTCCTTAGTTCCTCCTCACATAAATCAGTTACTTTAATTGCACTGCACTTATAATTTCCTATTGTGATGGGAAATTTAAAAGAGGCCTTCTTGCGAGCATGGCTATAAAGAGCTTGAGATGGTTTTAACTGTCTCACTAATTCCAATAAAAATTTTTTATCTGTAGGTTACTTGGGCAGCATAAATGGGTGTCCATGAACTCCCTCCACTCTGATGTAGGAGTATGTTGGGAACTATATGTACTAGCCGCCCATTGGCCGAATGGCACTTTGTGCTTCTAGGGATAATCTCTTAGATTTATCACCTTCCATTGTTCTCACCAGTTTCATGGAGAAAAAATCATTAAATTTTCTATAATCACCTTTATACCTGTGAACAATGATTTGGGGTAAATGTGCATATATCAAACTATTTCCAACTTATGTGCCCAGAGTACCAATCTATTTTAATCCTTGTTTACTGGCTCTCATAGCACAAGAGTAAATAACATATGATGACATGTGGAAGCATATGGTCTTGGGGAATGTAGTAATCTTTTAATGTATCCTATCACTTATGAATTTTCCGCAATGCAACTCTATAGGACCTTCTATCATTCAGGATATTATCACGAACATCCAAGGTTCAAATTTGCTTACATCTCTTAAACCAACTACTCTACTAAGAAAAGTTATTATGTCTTGTATCTCTTGTTTAAACATAGACCTTTGAATTACCTTGGTCTGTGGTGTGATTAGATGTTGGCACCATTGGGTGCTCATAATTTCTCTATTACACTCTTCAGCGCTCTGATATGTCTTGGCCTTGGATTTCAGGTCGACATTGAACATATGTGTGTAGGAGGGGAGACCGAATGTACACAAAATTCCTTTTTGAGACAAGTCTGCATAAGTTCTTCCCTCTTTTTCAACAATCCTTTTGGCTGGATTATAATAGTTTATGCATTGCATAACTAATTTTGGAGCTTCCATTGTTGGCGGAAACCCTCCTGCAAGAAGTAACCCATTGGATACGACATTTTTGGTGCATTGGGTAGCATTTTCTTGCAACAGTCGTGTACGGATTTCAATGTCAAAAGACCATCCCATGTGGGTATCTATGACCACCACATTAATGGGTACCACATGTGAATTGTAGTACTTGAATTCATCTTCTGCTCTTGTGTCAAAAGTGCTCATTTTGGATATAATGTGCTCTAAAATTTTCAAAATATTTGTCTATGTGTGCGAGTTAGGGTGAAATTTAACCAAAACTTACATTTCGTAAAATTTTCAATTCATTCTTTGACCAAATTTAACAACTCAGAGAAAAATTAACATTCCAATTTTAGAATGAGAAAATACCATCATCAGAATTTTCTAGTTTGAGAAACTCTTATCAATGTATCAGTTATTCGGAACATACCTAGTTTTGGCTAAAAATGGTGATTCTTCATAATACAACTTCAAAACCCTTGGTAGTTGTGACTTAGTTTCTCAAAATTTTACCCCTCTTTGCACATGAAAGTAGCTTTGTAAATTCAATGTCTTTAGCAAATTTTCAATATGACACGAAGTGGAGTGTTGTAGAAGCAATTGCATGCTCGAGGTGGTGCCAAGTACATAGGTAGTTCACCACCTTTATTAATTACTTGTTATTTTGCATTAATTCCTAGAATAAAGGTGTAATCATTACTGATTATGGTTCAAATCACGAACACCTAGATTTCTATGCTGGCTCGCTATTTGAGAAGAAAGACAACACAATGATTGTATGTGGCAATTATATGTCACACTAATTATTTTCAAGGTATATACCATTAAAGATATGTGATTAATGATGACCATCGAGGTTGAGGATTTTGATAATAATTTTGAAAGAGATCAAATAACACCAGGATCCAGGAAATAATTCCTGGGAAAAAGAAAGAAAAAACTGGAACAAGAGAAAGATCGGAAACTGAAACTGAAAGATAAACTTAATGAAATTTCAAAGCAGAATTTCTGGTTTCTAAATTTTACTTCAAAGAAACAATAAAGCACTAGACTTCGGTAAAAGGAAATATTACCGGGTTTAGAATATTCGATCATTGAAATACCAGGTGGAACTAGAGTCTTTTGAAGATACAAACTCTTTGGGCTCAACGCAGGATTCTGGAATTCTGGTTTCCGGTAATAGAATAAACATTAAGAGCATACGGAAACACCAAAAGATCGGGAAGAAAAGGGTCATAATACAAAGAGGCCAAGTGAGAATGAGAGAGGAAAACCAACAACTGACCAAGCATCAAAACAACGCCAAAGCAAGCAAAAACATCAAAGCAGAAAGGGAAAAGAAAGGAAAAAAGGGGGCCCACATTTTTCCAAAATGGGAAAAATGGGGCGTGTTGTGAGAATACGCAACAGTAATGTCCCTCTTTGACCAACCAACCCTGAAAATGGAAAATTCTTCCCACTTCTCCTTCAAATTCACCTATTCTTCATTCAACTCTTTTTTTCTCCATCTCTCTTGCAATCTCTTCACAAGTTCCAACATTCTCTTCACTCTCAAGCAACACTGCAACACTCCATTACATTAACAACACTCTGTCAACTCTACAAAGCAAGTGTGAAGCAAGCCATAACAGCGTGGGCTTGGAGTCTTGCGAGACCTCCCTTCATCATAGTTGAGGTTATGGTGACCTTGCCAAGTCCTCTTTCTCCTCCATTAGCTAGTGAGATTTTGGTGGGGGTGGTAACATTTCGCTCCTTTCCTTTGTGATTTGGTTGAGTAGCTCTTTACTATTTTGTAGTGTTTATTGAATATTCTATTCTCTTTACTTCTTTATCACATATTTATCTCTCGTTGCTATTTGGCTTTCCATGGAGGTAGAAACACCAAAATAGGGGTCTGACTAAGATAGACCCCTATATAGTCCCAACAATTTTTCCCTCTTTCTTGTGTGTAGGTGGTCGTGCACTTGGAGCTAGCTAGTGAATTGGTGTCTTGGTGTGATCATTTTTGTCACTTTAGCTCTCATCTATCTACTTTGTCATCATCATTTGTACTTTTGATACTTTATAGTTCTATTTTGCTCATTTGGGAGTACTGGCTAGGCTGTCAACTTGTTTTTCTAACGGTTCATATTGTACTTTTTATCCTCTAGTTGTATGGATACAAACACACCTGAGAGACGCTAATGCACTGCACTTTCATCCCAAAACTGCACTTCCATCCTCAGGAAGAGAGTTGTTTGAGGTGCAATATTGAATCTCAAAACCAGCTCACCTAGCCTAAACTTGGATTTCAGGTCTGAAGAGTGATTGAAGTACATTATAGTCCTCATCATTCTCATCCCTTATTTTAGAGAATCCCTTTAGAGTGAGGTAAGTTAGGGCATCCCTCCGCTCTCGACTCTTCCGTGACTTGGAGCCTTGACATGGTCGGTCCCCCTCTCTTACATTTTTGGTAAACTCGACATGAACCATTTTGGTTCCATTTTGCGATACTAAAAGTTCCTTTCCTCATATTCTAGGAGTGTTGTAGGTGTGAGTGTTGTGAGGCCTTTTCCTTACAACCCAACCTACAACCCCTAGTAGGCGTAGTTGGAAGGTTCCGTAAGTGTTACACAATGAAACCTTGATTGGGTCACTATCCTATTATACAACCTTTGGGGGGATTTGTTAGAGTATCGTCCAGTGTATGCAATGGAATATTTTCTGCATCAACCTATCCCCTTTGTGCAACATGTGACTAGTGGTACATGTATAACCTTCACCTCATAGGATCTTCCAATGGGCTTTAATAGGGAACCATCTCCTCTCTACATCCCTACGTGAATCAACGAGAACACTGTAGCAAGTTTTCTTGTTGATCCGACATCTCAAGTGAATATCATAACTGAGGAGATCATTCTAATTAACTTTCTACATAAAGATGGGTATGATGCACCTGTGAGCACCATCCGCATGCACAATGGACTTTTTGTACATCCTCTGGGTAGTATTGTCTTGTCAGTTCTCGTTGGACCTAAATGCGTGAATCTTTTTTTCAAAATAATCCCAGGGTCTAAACTCTTTAGAGTGAAGGTGGGTATCCCATGGCTAGTAGTTATGAATGTAGTTCCCTTGGTTGTGCACAAATGTTTGAAATTCATTCATGAGGGTTCCATACATATGATCCATGACACTAGCTATAGACAACTAGTTGAGTGTGGTAGTTATTCCTTAGATTACTTTTGGCCAACACCCATTGGTCCTCTTCCACCTAGGAAGGACCTCTTGTACTAGACTTATCAAAAGTACAAGAAAGGGTGCTTAACATCGAGAGTGAGATACCCTCCATCACACTATGTTGTTTCACATAGGGACTGTTTAAAAGCTAACAATGATGTTGCCAAGGCATGTAGAAGAGAAGAGAAGCACTCTTGAGATTCTCCTTCTTCCTCTTCCACTGTTTAGCTTGACACTCCCTCTCGCCTTGCTATGGCACCATCAGATTCTACTCTGTGTTTGCGAGAAAATCCTATGGTGTCTGCTTGGCAAAATCCTAAGCGTCTCACAATCGAGCTTCCTATCTTGCCCACGAAGCCTAGGCCCATTCACTATGGAAGGAAGAAAGGTCCCTGAGGGGAATCCTCTATGTCTCAGCCTCCTCAGCCTCCTACTACTTCTACTCCCAAAACAGTAAACAAGAAGAGGCCTGTTGTCGAGGCAATAGAGTTGAATCCTCCCGTTGTTTCTCAACTTGCTCCTCCTACTCCCGTTTAGGAGCCTATCCCTTCGTAGGAAGCGACTATAGTAGACACTCCTATGGCTGAGTAGGAGTCTTCTACTCCTTCGCAACCTCTGGCCTCTAGCTCGAAGAGTCATAGAAACCACCTTGTGTGTGAGCACAAGCGCCGTCGAAAGGCTCTCATAGATGAATAGGCCGCTTTGCAGAGGAAGGAAGGGGAGATGACTACCCTTGCTTTAGGGCCTCCTACTGCATCCTCCTCTCTCCTCCCCTTTTCTTCCATTCAACCATGCTCCATATTGCTTCCAGCTCCTATTGTGAGTGTGCTTGACCCCAAAAAGGTGCATGTGTTTATCGCTCCTTCGGTTGAGCCGCCCTTGTTGATGTCCCTTTAGAATGTCCCTCCTTTCCTGAAACCCGTAGACATGCCAAATACTTCGATGGTGTCTGCCACAAATTTTTCCTCCTCCTTTTCCTCCACGCCTCTTGCCTTGTTTGTGGGGAGTTTGCATCCCATGATGAAGCAGAAGGTAGAGAGTGGCCCTTCCAGCAATGGAGGGCGTAAGAGGAGCCCAACCTCTCTGAAGGGTGGTCCTGCATTTGCTTGTTCTATCTTAGTGGCGAAAATAGCCCTGACTTCCCCTGAGTTCGTCATTGCTCTCGAGTCACTCGGTGAGCCTAGTAGTGAATCTCAGGCACAACCCTCTCCATCCGTTGAGGTATGACATGGCACTCTGGTGATGTGCATGTTTAACTCTCTAGATGAAGTTTCAGCCTTGTCAACGATCTTTGTGAAATCCCTGACCCTAGCACCACAAGAGTTGAGTGGAGGAAACCTTGTGGGGCCTTCTTCCTTAGCCCTTGTTTCAGGAGGGTCAGAAGTTCCTCCCCTTAACATTCCACCATTGTAGGCTCATCTTCCTTCCCCTTATGATGATCTAGAGTGGGAAGCAGACGACCTCTTGGTTGTTGAGTGTTAGGGGGAGACCTATTTTTTATCTTTAGATTAGATGTGTGTGTGTTGTGATGTGTTCCCCCTGTGATCGTGCTATGTGTGCCTGGATGACCCTTGTCACCCTTGTAGGTGCTTGGATACAGGCGTGATTTTTGCACTAGTACAAAAACAAAAATAAATAACTAAAAAAACTACTAAAAATTGGTCATGTGATCAGTAGTTTGGTCATGTGACCATTAGTAGTTTATTGCCAGTCATTTATAACACGACCAAATTTATGACTAAACCATTTTTAGTCATTTATTAGTTATTTTGATTGATCAATTTGGTAGTATATTTATTTATTAATTTAGTCATTTATTATTGTTAACTAATCATTTATTTAGTCATGGTAGTCATTTATTTAGTCATGATAGTTGTTTATTTATTCATGGTAATCATTTATTTAGTCATGGTAGTCATTTATTTAGTCATGATAGTTGTTTATTTATTCATGGTAATCATTTATTTAGTCATGGTAGTCATTTATTTAGTCATGGTAGTCATTTATTTAGTCATTGTCATCATTTATTTTGGTCATTATAGTCATTTATTTAGTCATGGTAGTTATTTATTTTAATCATTGTAGTCATTTATTTAGTCATGATAGTCATTTATTTTAGTCATAGTAGTCATTTATTTAATCATGGTTTAGTCATTTATTTATTTGGGTGAATTAGTGATTCAAGTTACAAATCAAATCTAACTTAATTAATTCTCACAAATTTAAACTTATTGTTGAGCAAACTTTTCAACTCCCTCCCTCCGAAACCAACTTTTGGATTTACAAATATCTAAATAGAAATCCTTTTTTTTTTTTTAAATATTCATTTAATTTGTAAATGTATTTTGTTAATTCCATAAGATTTCCCCACAAAATAAAACAAAGGTTTCCATTATATATTTTAGGTATTTAGTGTTGATAAAATCTTAATGTAGCCTAGATGCAAAGTTTCCATTCTCATTGCATTAAAAAAAGGATGAAAGACAGACTAGAATCTGTAACAAAATAAATGAGAATAAATATTTCATTGAATTTTAAGTCTACAATCTTTCAATGTTTCTTCCAATTCATGGACCAAGATGTAACAAAATAAATGAGAATACATATTTCATTGAATTTTAAGCTTTACAATCTTTCAATGTTTCTTCCAATTCATGGACCATTGCTTGTATTTATGAATTTGTCAAAGATTCCACCCCTAGAATAGCATAATCTTTCCTTGCACTTTTGAAAGTGATCCATGGTTCTCCAATTTGGCGAGTTGCAACCTGAAAATAAGGTTTTGATGAGGCTTTTAGAATATGCTTGTTAAAATGAAATTACGGCCAAGATCCAATAATGAGCACATTTGGGTTTTTACATTATGGCATTAAAAACTTCTTTTGCACACACCAAGCTTAAATGGTGAATATGAGACAAGTTGGGGATTTAAGATTTGAACATGAAATAATAATAAATTTAAACTAAGAAAAAGCATATATTTATATTTATATTTGTTAGTATGTGCAATAAAAAAGATGCCTACATCTATATAAGTTATACAGTTATAAATTAATGCAAGGATTCTATGGGAGATACGAAGGTATATATGGTAGAAGGTAAAGGCCACCATTTTTTACAGCTGCTTTTTGTTGCTTTCCTCGCCGCTATTGGTCTCGACTCCTTCAAACTCTTCCTCACTTTTATTCACCTTTTGAATCTCCAATATGGTGAGCTATAGCCTGAAAACAAGGTTTCAATGAGGGTTTTAGAGTATGTTTATTAAATGAAATAACCGCCAAAAACATAAACATTAACCTACAAAAGCTTTCCTCGCTATTGTTGGTTTCAGCTCCTCCAAAATCTTCTTTGTTGGTACTCACCTTTCACTTCTCCAATTTGGTGAGTTGCAACCTGCAAATAAGGTTTCAACGAGGGTTATAGAGTATGTTTAAAATGAAATTTACTGCCAAGATTCTAATAATGAGTATATTACGGCTTCCTTTACTTGTCGTGTAGGCCTTCATCTAGGTGCCTGAAATCCAACGAGCACACCATTAAACCTACAACTGAGTATTTCCAATGCTAAACCCTGATAGTAACCCTAAAGTGCCAAGTAAAACTGTGAAAGCCCTAATTCATTCATGCAGACTTTGTAGTGCATCTAAAGTACCGCTCTTGGTGTGCGCTTCAAAAAATAATTTTATTATATAACAATAAGGTTTTA
The DNA here is from genome assembly GCA_007258455.2 of Sequoia sempervirens. NCBI lineage: Eukaryota > Viridiplantae > Streptophyta > Pinopsida > Cupressales > Cupressaceae > Sequoia > Sequoia sempervirens. The sequence continues at coordinate 411,889,252 of VDFB02075321.1, forward strand.
ACAAGGGTTTTAGTGTATGTTTATTAAAATGAAATTTTCGGCTCCAAACTCTTCCCGCCCCTCTTTTTTGTTTCCCGCTAGAGGATTTCAAATTTACAAACTCTCGCTTATTGCCCCAATAAATTATAATATATTTAATATATTATAATACATTATTATATAATATTAAATACATTATAATATAAATATAATATATAATATAAATATTATATTATATTATTGTATAATATTATATAATAATAATATAGGGTGGGTGCATCAAGATGGGTAGCCAATTTGTGGACAAATTTTTAAAAAAGTTATGAAAACTCATACTGCGAGTGCGTAATAATGCGCTCGTGTTATGGATTGGTGTGTCGAGCCTAAGGCTTCATCATAACAAGCTCAACATGAGCGCGTTATAACATGCTCGTGTTATGACCTATTAAAACCATAAAACCAATAAAACAAATTCATTCTTGCATTTTGACTATGTTTTTCTTTTGCCCGCGACCAAAACCCCTATTTTTCATGCTCACATTCTAGGAGGAGGTATTGTGCAAAAATATTCATCAACGGTTGCTATTTCATTGCGAGGATGCTGCCACATCAACAAGGAGGTGTGATAGGTAAGGATTGTTTGCTTTTTGTTTTGAATTTTTTAGTTTTAGGTTGTATTTAATTTTTTTTTTTTGAATTTGTAGGAGATGCAAATCAACCTACAAATCCTCAAAATCCTCAACAAGCAAAGCAACAAAATTCTCAACAACAAAATCCTCAACAACAAAATCCTAAACAAAAAAATCAACCACAACAACAACCTCCTCCACCAATCCTTCAACACCCTCTTGGCACTCAACAAAATTTAATGAGTGAAATTAAAAACAACAAAAAAAAACAAAAAACAACATGAGGATTTAATTAGTATGTTGAGCGATCGAAATGGTTCAACCAAAAAAATCATGATGCTGGAAACTTCATTGAAAGATATGTTAAAAAATGTAGATTCAATTAGCAAACAAATAACTGGATGGCAAGATAGGAGGCAAGCGTCTAGGGCTTATTACGTAGATAAGTTATCATATAAAAATGTAAAGGATTTAAAAATTACAAAAGGTGATTTGTACTCCTTATTCACTGACCCATGCACACATCAAAATCTTACCCTCAATGCGAAGAGGTTTGCTATTCATTGGTGCCACCACCAACAGATTAGAAACTTTTTTTTATGATAGGTGGTACATGGTTTTTGATTACCCACCGTGTAAAAATTATGAAGTCTCGCAGTATTTCCTTAGGAAACTATATTGTGAGTTCATATTGAATAAAATACCAAATTATTTTGATATGAGGGACTTCTAGGGGAGAGGTGGGGGGTCGACTCAGGATAGACCCGATGCACAGCCAGATCCTATGTGGAAAGGGAGACAACCTCTCACTAGGCCACCTCATGAGCACATTGTTATCCCTTCCATCGCGAAGGAGAGTGCCTACATAGAGACATTACAGGTGATCAACACTTTGACCCAGAGTGTCATCGAGCATGCTATCCCTATTCTACAACGCCATCTAGGGGAGTCTTCAAGTGGTGGCCTTCGAACCCATGTGTTGCAATCTTGAGGGGTGACTTGTTCATATGACCCCACTGGCACTCAAGATGCTACTACGCAGGATTCGTCTGTAACTATGGAGATGGAGAGGGCAACTGACATTTTGCATCACACATATGTCATTGATTCTCAGGTAAAAGTTAGCATGTTCATTGAATTTAATTTATTAAATTTTGATTTTGAAATGCAAGATTAACTAATTTAGTTTTATGATTTTAATAAAATTGCAGGGTCACAGTGTTGAGACTGGATACACAAGCCCTCCACCTGCTTTTTTTGTAGTACACCTATCGGTGGGGTATGTAACTAGTAAACAATTATAAATTTATTACATGTTAATAGCATTGTTTTAAAAATGGTATTTTAATATGTGATTTTGGATGTTGAACAGGCTAATATTGGAGGTTTTGAGGGAACACCTCCCAGTGCCAGTAGATTTACTTAAACCTACACGTAGGTAATAGAATAAAGAGTTTAACTAATGAATTGTATTTAATAGATTTTTGTTGTTTATATTCATATTGTTGATTATGTTGCATTGCACATCATTCAAACTCAAAGCATTACTTCACATTCCATAACTAATAAATAGATGTTGATAGATGGCAAAATTTCAAATACAATATAGTTGTTTAGAAACTCAACATAAGCAGTGATGCAATTACTTCACATAGCATAAGTAATAAGTCTAGGAGCAGCTTCCAATTGCATTTTCTTGTCATGGAATTCCATGAGACCACTTTTTACTGCTTGACATCTTTTCAAACAGTTCATTGCCTTGTCTATGCTATGGATGCTTGGAAGGAATATATATATATATATATATATATATGAAAGAATAATAGTAAGCAATAGAATAGACAAGGCAATGATTTTTTTGAAAAAATGCCTCAAAGAAATGTGGTCTCATGGTGATGTCCATCACCATGAGACCCAATTTCTTTGAGGAACTTTTTCAAACAACTCACCGCCTTTTCTATGCTACCACATTTTCCATACATGCCTACCAAAGAATTTTATCAAATAGTTTATTTCCTCACTGCTATGGCTAAAAGCTTAAAAAAGGTGCTTTCCAACAAACTATGGATGATTGGAAAAAAAAACTATGGATGATTGGAAAAAATCTATCAAAGCATAATAGTAAGCAATAGCATAGACATGGTAGTTAGTAGTTTGAAAAAATTCCTCGAAGAAATGCGATCTCATGGTGATGGAATGCTATTCCATCACCATGAGACCACATTTCTTCGAGACATTTTTTCAAACAATTCACCACCTTTTCTATGATACCACATTTTCCATACATGTGTACCAAAGAATTTTATGAAACTACTCACTTCCTTGCTGCTATGGATAAAAGCCTAAAATAGGTGCTTTCCAACAAACTATGGATGCTTGGAAAAATTTCTATGAAAGCATAATAGTAAGTAATAATACCATAGAGAAGGCAATGAACTATCTGAAAAAAATTCCTGAAAGAAATGCACTCTTATGGTGATGGAATGCCATGACGTGCATTTGTTTGTAATGACATTCCATCACCACAAGACCCCATTTCTTTGAGGCATTTTTTCAAATAGTTCACTGCCTTCTCTATGCCACCACAATTATCATACATGTCTATGAAAGAATTTTATCAAACGGTTCACTGGCTTGTTGCTATGGGTAAAATTCTAAAAACACATGCTTTCGAACAAGATATGGATAGGGAAAATAGTAAGCATGATAGTCAGAAATATATAGTCTAATAAGTACTCAATTTTTTTTTCATTATCTCATACATTGTAAGTCATGACATGGATCGCTATTGTAGTTTTTATGATCGAATAATTTGTTGTTTTATTTTTGGATGTTGCAAGTAGAAACACCTTCGAATGTGATGAGGGAAATGGAGATCGGTGTTTCATTTGGTATACAATCCTCAATGGCTCTGACAGGGGAGGTATGAGGCAAATTACTAAATTTCAATTTACATTCATTGTTATAGATGTTAGTTAGTGAAAAAGCAAACCATTATTGATTCGTAGTTTAATTTTTGTTTGGATGGTTTATAGAGGGCTTGAGCATGCCTCAACATGGGCATGTGAATATTTCCCTCATGGAAAGTGATCATAAGATGGTGGTAAGTGATTATTTTGTAAAATATATCATTTTTTATAATGTAATTTCTATATATTAATGTCTTTACTTCTTATTGTAACATTTAAAACTTCATCAATAACTAAACACTAGGAGGAGCAATAAGAGCACTCCTCAAGTGCAGCACAAATGAGTGACATACCTATCACCATCCGATCGACAAGCAAAGGGAAAGAGTTTATTTCAAGAGACTAGAGAGCAATGAATTTTAATTCTAGAGCCCTTTGTTGTATGCTTATATGGCATTTTTGTACATATTTTGTATTGGATATATTTGACATTGTATGCTTATGTGGCATTCTCGTAAGCCTATATGGCTATTTTTTACCTATATTTTATACTTATATCGACATATATTGATGTATTCCTACATGGATATTTGGTTAACACAAATCTATATTATTGATGGTATCCATATTTGCATTATAAATCCATGGTTCAATAGATATGAGTTACGTGTTTTCAAGTGTATACTTTACAACTTATGTGCATACTTTGTGACTTACATGTGTTCCAATGTATGCTTTGCGACTTACATGTTTTCATGAGTATGCCTTGTATTCATGCATATACTTTGTATTAATATGTGTATACTATGTATTCGTGTGTATACTTCAAGGCTTATGTGTTTATGAGTACTTGTGCTTCCCTTATTCATATGTACATGCTTGACTTATTCATGTGTATACTTATTAATTGGTTAGCCCTAGCATTGATCATTCTTGTCCTTCATGGTTTGTCTTGAATATTTATTGATTGATGCTAAAAAAAATTATCTAAAAGCAAAAAACACGCTTTCAATTGGTATTCCATGAAATGATTCATAAAAAGATTCCAATATATTTAATCCTTTGATTCAAACAACTCAATTAAGAAAAGGATACATAATCTTCACAACACTTGCAAAACATAATATTCAGAGTAGATGAAGTAGTTAACTTCTTGAGACATTATCATAAAGTTTTGATCTTGATTAGTTTTTAAACATTTTCACAACATAATCTTGATAGTGCAAAATGAATTGTTATGTTCTTGATCCATCACTATATAAACACGTCGAAAGATTTATATGTCAACTTTTTGCAATATTATTTCTTGTATAGGAAATGGACTCAAGAGAAAGGAAGTTATAATTTATAATACAAATAAGAAATGGACTCAATGTTGTCCTAGACCCCCAAATAGGTCTATTTAACAAAACAACACCCTCTCAATCACTATTCCAATTGAAAAAAAACATTGGGAAGTATTTACTAGTTTGTAAATCCACAAAATTCATAATTTTTAGGGTGTGATTGGCCCTCTAACCCCACTATCCTCTAAACCCTCACTTTTCTCAAATTTCACTAGGATTTATTGAAAATCCCATATCCAGACCTCATACAACCTCAAAAACTCTTCCAACACCCTTCATTCTACCTACACAAACTTAATTGACCACCAAATTATGCTGCCCCCTGACTTTACCCACATTTACTCCCTCAAACCTCTCTTTTTCATTCAAACCCCCTCTTTTCCCAACTAGGGAATCATGCCATAACATACTTCTGACCTCCCTTGTCCTTGCAGACCTTTTGAACATGTCAAACTCCACAACCTCACCCTATTTTCAACCTATTCTAACTTATTCTCAAGCAATTTCTTCTTTTCACCTTGTCTAGCCTTGCTTTTAAGGCCTAAATTCTAAATTTTCAAGAGGGGAAGCGTTAGTAATCTCTTCCAATGCCTTTACCAATGCTATTTTCTTATTTGTACTCCCTATTGTACTTACATAATTGACTCAAATGACCCCACACTAATTCAAAACTAAAAAAAAAGATTACAAAATGGCCTATCATGGCCTTATTTGACATTATCATGACTAAAACAGCTAAACTAGACCTTCTTCATTAAATGGAGGAACACGGTACTCTGCACCAATGATCATACTCTTTTTGTGTGGAAAAATTAGACTTCTCAACTGTCATGTGTATGTTTCTCTTTTCAATTGTTTTGCATGCCATCATAAGGAATCAAGCCGATTGAACATAGGTCAGAGCAATTCTGCATGTTTGGGTGTGAAAGAGGACCATGCCTACTATAAACCTACCTATTGAGATGCGTTGGAGTAGTTTGTTTGGTCACACAAATTGCAAAATGAAAGTTGCACCACTTTGCAACTTTACACTACTTGTATTTGACACTTTTTCCATCAAGTAAAAACTGAACACCATAGGAAAATGACTCTGAGATAACAAAAACCGAGAGAGTTTATTGTAGAGGGGCCCAACATGATCCCGTAGGCTCAAATAGAGAGTTCGTAAGCATCATGGTTTTTGAGTAATAGCCTATCAAAGTTTGCTTCCGTTTTGCACTTTGGACCCTAAAGGGATCAAGTTGGTTGAACGTAGCTCAGATTGATTCCATGTGTTTGGGTGTGAAAGAAGACCATTCCTAGTGTAAATGTACCCATCTAGATGTGTTTGAACAATCTGTAAGGTCACATGAGTTGCAGAACAAAAGTTGCACCACTTTGCAACTTTCAACTACTTGCATTTGACAACTTTTTTCCAAGTGAAAATTCGCCACCAATGGAAAATGCCTCCAAGATAGTGAAAAATGAGAGAGGTTATTGTAGAGGGGCCCAACACGATCCTATAGGATTAGACGAGAATTTTTTAAGCTTCATGGTATCCAAGTAACAACATGCTGAAGTTTGCAGCTATTTTGCACTTTGGACTCTTAAGGGATCGATCCGGTTGAACATAGGTTGAAGTGATTCTGCATATTTGGGTGTGAAAGAGGACCATTCCTAGCGTAAAAATACTTATTCAGACACGTTGGAATAGTCTGTGTGGTCACACGAGTTGTAGAATGAAATTTGCACCACTTTGTAACTTTGCACAGCTTGCATTTGACACTTTTTCCATCATGTGAAAATCTGCCACCATGGGAAAACCACTTTTACAGAGTGAAAACTGAGAGAGGTTTTTATAGAGGGGCCCAATGTGATCTCATAAGATCATACAAGAAGTTTCTAAGTATCACGGTATCCGAGTAACAACATGTTGAAGTTTGCAGCTATTTTGCACTTTAGACTCTTAAGGGATCGATCCGGTTGAACATAGCTCAGAGAAATTCTAAATGTTTGGGTTCAAAAGAGGACCATGCCTAGTGTAAAAATACCTATTCAGACATGTTTGAATGGTTTGTGTGGTCACACAAGTTGCAGAACAAAAGTTGCACCACTTTGCAACTTTGCATTACTTGCATTTGACACTTTTTCCATCAGGTGAAAATCCACCACTACGAAAAAACCACTCCAAGATAGTGAAAAATGAGAGAGGTTTTTGTAGATGGGCTCAACATGATCCCATAGGATCAAACGAGAAGTTTTTAAGCATCATGGTACCCGAGTAACAATATGCTGAAGTTTGTAGCCAAATTTTGCACTTTGGATTCAAGGGATCGATCCGGTTGAACGTAGCTCAGATCTATTCCACATGTTTGGGTACAAAAGAGGACCATTCCTAGCATAAAAATACCTATTTAGACACATTGGAATATTTTGTGTGGTCACATGAGTTGTAGAACGAAAGTTGCACCACTTTGCAACTTTGCACTGCTTGCATTTGACACTTTCTCCATCAAGTAAAAATTTGCCACCACAGGAAAACCACTTAGAGATAGAAAAAACTAAGAGAGGTTTTTGTAGAGGGGCCCAATGTAATCCCATAGGATCAGACAAGAAACTCCTAAGCATCACAGTATTCGAGTAACAACATGCTGAAGTTTGTAGCCATTTTGCACTTTGGACTATCAAGGGATCGATCCGGTTGAATGTAGCTTGGAGCGATTCCACGTGTTGGGTGCGAAAGAGGACCACTCCTAGCATAAAAATACCTATTCAAATGTGTTGGAATAGTTCGTGTGGTCACATGAGTTGCAAAATGAAAGTTGCACCACTTTGCAACTTTGCATTGCTTGCATTTGACACTTTTTCCATCAGGTGAAAATTTTCCACCACGGGAAAACCACTCTAAGATAGTGAAAAATGAGAGAGGTTTTTGTAGAGGGTCCCAACGTGATCCTATAGAATTAGATAGGAAGTTTCTAAGCATCATGATATCTGAGTAATAACATGCTGAAGTTTGCAACTATTTTGCACTTTGGACTCTTAAGGGATTGATCTGGTTGAACGTAGCTTAGAGCAATTCTGCGTGGTGCAAAAGAGGACCATGCCTAGTGTAAAAATACCTATTTGAATGTGTTGGAATAGTTCATGTGGTCACATGAGTTGCAAAGTAAAAGTTGCACAACTTTGTAACTTTGCACTGCTTGCATTTGACACTTTTTCCATCAGGTGAAAATCTGCCACCACGGGAAAACTACTTTGAGATAGAAAAAAATGAGATAGGTTTTTATAGAGGGGCCCAACGCAATCCCATAGGATTAGATGAGAAATTTCAAAGAATCATGGTATCCAAGTAACAACATGCTGAAGTTTGCAGCCATTTTGCACTTTGGACTCTTAAGGGATCGATCTAGTTGAACGTAGCTCAGAGTGATTCTGCATGTTTGGGTGCGAAAGAGGACCATTCCTAGCATAAACATACCTATTTAGATGTGTTGGAATAGTCCGTGTGGTCACACAAGTTGTAGAAATAAAGTTGCACCACTTTGCAACTTTGCATTGCTTGCATTTGACACTTTTTTCATCAGGTGAAAATCTGCTACCATGGGAAAACCACTTTGAGATAGCAAAAACTGAGAAATTTTTTTGTAGAGGGGCCTAATGTGATTCCATAGGAGTAGATGAGAAGTTTCTAACCATCACGGTATCTGAGTAACAATATGCTGAAGTTTGTAGCCATTTTGCACTTTGGAATCCTAAGGGATCGATCTGGTTGAATGTAGCTTGGAGTGATTTCGCCTATTTGGGTGTGAAAGAGGACCACACCTAGCATAAACATACCTATTTGGATGTTTTGGAATAGTCTTTGTGGTCACACGAGTTGCAAAATGAAAGTTGCACCACTTTGTAACTTTGCACAACTTGCATTTGACACTTTTTCCATCAGGTGAAAATCCACCACCACAGGAAAACCACTCCGAGATAGTGAAAAACAAGAGAGGTTTTTGTAGAGGGTCCCAACATGATCCCATGGAATTAGACGAGAAGTTTCTAAGCATCACAGTATCCGAGTGCTACCCTTGCATATTTTGATGGAAAAGGGCATGAAAAATGAGGTTTCACCCTAGGGTTTGATAAAATATTGCATGTAGAGGTTGGGTGATTGTCTTTTGAGTTTGTGAAGGTTATTTTAAGAATGTCTGAGGTGGTGGCATGTTCTGGTAAGGTTTGAAACCATTCCTTTCAATAAAGCCTCTTCATACTAGCATAAAATAAGGGTTTTGTGGTTTGGCATGGTGGAGTGAGTTTCTCCTGAGACAAATTGAGGATTTGAGGGTTTGGATACATCATCATGAGATGCAATTTCTATGAGGCATATGCTGCCCCTACCTTCTCAACCCTACCGCATTGGCAAGCTAGTGTGCTCCACCCTAAACACAGTTTTAAGGTTTGAAAGTCATTTAAAATGGTGTATTAACCCATTCCTCTCACTGTGGCCACTATAACTCAAGGAATGGGTCTGCAACATCACTAAAAAGGTGTGGGAATGTTGAGTAAGTATAGGGGAGGTCAAGAGTTGAGTTGGGCATGAAGCATTGTAGTGAAATTTGGTGGTTTCCATGTGAATTTGAGAGTTTTTGACATGCTAAAGTGAGTATTCTGTTAGGGAAGCATTTTTTCTTATTGAATTGAGTTTTTGCAGGCCATTTTAGACCTGTTTGAGGTGGTGGCATGTTGTGATAAGGTTGGGAAGTGTGTTTTATAGTAAACCCTAGGTTATTTGGCTTAAAAAGAGGGTTTTTGGTTTTTTGGTTTTGGTTTTGATTGCAAGATAGGCTGCACCTTTCCCCATGTTACTAATCAAGGAAACATTGAAAATATATCACAGCTAAAAGTGATGAGGTAGGTTTAGTGATGAGGTAAATTTAGAAATAGAGATGAAAACCAAAATAGTTTCTAAGATCTATCAATGTGGGAGGAGTATATTCCAATTTTTTAGAGACATGTATGGAAAATTTGGTAGCATAGACAAGGCAATCAGTTGCTTGGTCTAACTATTTGACAAAATACCTCGATGAAAGCTTCAGAGAGTGGTATCTGCATCCATAATAAAGGATTGAGAAATGATGTTTTATTTTACTTCCTTAAAACATATGTCGTATATATGTGTATACAAAATGTGGAAGCATACACAAGGTAAGTCAATTGTTCAATAACAAAATGCCTCAAAGAGATGCGGTTTCAAAATGTAATTGGCAAGTGTATGGAATTGTACAATTTAAAATGTGCATTGACAACCTAAGGTTATAATGACAAACAAACAATGATCAACATGGAATATGAAAAATAACAAAAATGAAAACAAGCCATAATAGAATGAAAGAAAATGTGTAAAGAATTCACATACCTAAAAACTAGAGTTTCAAATGGAGGAGTTCAACCCAATTATGTAGCCTTAGCCTTCTTTCTTCAAACTCCTCAACAATTTGAATTTTTCAAAAGCTTGTTCCCTTCCAAACTTCAATTGTATATCAGTTTTCAATGGAATTCAAACTTGAATTGATATTATATGTCTTTCAACATGAAAACTCTGTTATTTCATGCAAAGGTGGTGATTTCGATCATGAAAAAGGTGGTGGAATGTGAAAAACATGTATGCACACTTCAAAACATCATCAAAAAGCTATTTTTTGTTAGAGAACGTGCAAAACTAGGAGAATATGTAGACTGTGGGCCTTGAGATCACGAGTATATTGAGTTTTTTTTACCATTTTTAGTGTAGCACAAAATGCGCTCGCGTTATAATGCGAGCACGTTATTTCTTCCTAAAACAACCATTTCTCTACTTCTTCAAAACATGCTCGCATTATGAGAAAGTTGGTTTTTTAATAGATTACCTTTTCTCTCTCTTTGTCTATACCCTATATACCCTAATTCCATCTCTCTCCC
>VDFB02075321.1:411900142-411917090 GCA_007258455.2 Sequoia sempervirens
TAAAAAACCATGTCAAAACTGAGATATAACACGAGTGTGTTATAACACACTTGCGTTATAACAAGTGTGCGTTATATCTTGCTTTGGGAGTCCCTAAGCCTTGGGATTGGTATTTGACTTGGAATACCAAACCAAAGGCTTGGAGGGCATTCCCAATGACCAGAGATGTGTTTTTACAAATTCTACAATTTTTCACATAATTGGGTTTGTGCTCATTGTCAGGATTGCACTTGGTTCAATATCAAACAAATCGAACATTTGGGTAATGTTAGGTTCTATCTTAGCTATTCAACGATGTAATTTTTTTCACTTTCTGAAAATGTTAAGCCTTTCATCCATAATTTCTTTTGTTTATGTCTCTTTTTTTGGCAAAAAGCAGTGTTTGGTGTTTTTTTCATTATAAATTAACCATTCATCAAAATTTCAAATAAATTACATTTTTAGAAACTAGACTCCATTCTACAATTTTTTTTTTTAAATTCAATTAATTTCCAAAATTTGTAGGGGTAGCACAGCCAAAATTATCTTTTTCAGGAAGTGTCCACTTCGAAAATTAGTAAAAAATCAAATATTCATTAAAAAATTATTAGAAAAATTGTGCATCAACTACATACTGTTAGCTAACTTATGATTGTAGCAATTTTAAAAATACTAAAAAAAAATTCACCGTACAAGGGTCGTACAAGAGTTGCTATGTTATGTTTTTTCAGATAAAAACAACACCAATTTGTGTACGTCCCTTGTTTGAACCCCTTAATCTCAACCATTTTAAAAATAAATTAGTAGTTTAGAAAGTAGACTCAGAACACTTCGATCCTTTTTTTTGTTCCATCTCAAAATTTTGAGTGTAACTATCCTCAATTTCACGTCCAAGGTCAATATTTCCTCATTTTAGAAAAAAGTTGTCCACTTAAGTCCGCTTTTTGGGAACCATCTTTGAGCACTTACCCTATAATAATAACATAATATTATATAATATATTATATTATATATTATAATATAATATAATATATTATATTGTAATAGAATCTATTATTACATCATATTATAATACAACCCACTCCCTCAATTCAAAATATTTTTTAATTATCCACTTTAATATCATAGTCTAATTTTTATTTGTATGACTAATTATTTAATCATTTTTATTTGTGTGACTAATTATTTAGTTCTAATTTTTAGTTGTGACTAATTAGTCACTTATGATGATCAAATTAGTCATTTATTTAGTCATTTATAGTTGTGTTGCAAAAAATGAGTAGAATTTAGTCATCTTTAGTTGTTGTGACTAAAAGTTTTAGTTATGTAGTCATTTATTTGTCAAATTATACTAGTGTTGTGTTGTAAACCTTCTATTTGTATCATCATTCTTTCATGTTTGTGTTTGATTTTTAGAAAATTGGGGACAATGCAAAGTGTTGGGGGTATTTAGGCTTCCCTTCCATGTTGACCCAATTTTTTATTTTTACTGTCTTCTCGTGCATTCCTCACATGGTCTAATATAGTAGGGGGTTGATGACAATTTATTTATATACATCTATTATACTTATCTATATATATTTATGAGTTGTTCTGACCCCAAAAAATTAGATCACCACTGTATCTTTTATTTGTTATCTTTCTTTTTCTCTTTCAATCTCTCTCGCTTCTTTGCTTGAGTTATGCCTTTCATGTGTGACAATGCCATTTCTATGGTGCTACAAACATTTCTTTTTCAAAACCGTGTTCACAACTAGTACCCCTAATATAACATGTTTCCTTCATCATGGGTTCACAAAGAAAGATCTTGGAAACTTTCTTGTAAGGTGGAAGCAACTTTGGCCTTCCCCTTGCAAGGGAGCATTTTCTTCCTTTCGAATTCCTTGAAGTGAACTTCTTTTTGTAGACATGGAAAATATACCGACACACTTGATCTTGGTTACTAATATCATTTCGTCCTAAATTATCTTCTTAGCTAATCATCACTCTTCGCCCCTTAATTAAATAAATCAATGTTATTTGATTAACCCTCCTTTGTCTATTTAATTAAATAATTCATTTTATTTGATTAAATCTCTAAAGTCATTTCATTAAATTAAATAAATTAAACCTTGTTTAATTTAATCTAACACCATCCTCTTTAATTAAATAAATAAAAATCCTTTTATTTAATTAAATCTAAATCACATTCTTCTCAACTTTGATTTAAATCAACCCAAAAATCTAAATCAAATTATCACATCAACTAATCCCTCATTAAATTAATCAAATCCTAATTAATTTAATCCTAATCATCCAAATCCTCTAGATATTGCCACTTGCACATGAAAATACATTTAATTAATTTATTAAATCCTTATTTTCTCTCAACATGGCATCTTTAGCAGAATATTCCTTCAAGTTTGAAAATCCCTCCAAGTGGATTTGTCCTTCCAACAAGACATTCATTCCCTCTTACATGTCCTTGTGCATTGAGCCAAGTGGCATTTAAGTCATTCTTTTCTCCCTCCAACAAGTCATTTCATAAATTTGAAATTCCACCTAATAACATTTATTGTGCACATTCATCAAAATGTGATCAAGCTTCCTCCATTCACATCTTGACAAGTGGAACTTGCCCATTGGATGTTGAATGATCCCACATTGCTCCATTTTTATCATTCCTCCATCTTGTCTTTCTATAAATAGAAGACTTTCCTTTGTATTTTGGATCCACAACTTAGAGAAAAGTTACTCTCTCCACATTGAGAGCTAATTTTATCCATTTCATATAAAGTCTTCATCATTTTCATGGTTTCATAGCAAGGTTATGCCAAAATTTCATCAAGGATCTTCAACCATCATCGAATCTTCATCAAGCTTGCATAGGAGTTGGGAAAGGGCCAATTTTCACATCAAATTGGCACCAATTCCCCCATGGGATTGAGGGTTTTCTTATTCAAATAGGATTTCAATCACTTTCTTTGCTTTGTTCTTCAATTTATTTCCTTTTTGAGCATTGTAGATGAATTTCATGGGGAATCTTGATTCTCATATGCATTTGATCTAATATTGTATTTGTTTCTTGTGTTTGTGTAGGTCTAGGATTGGGGTTCTACATTTGGCACTAGAAGGAGGGAAAATCTCAAGTTCTAATCACATTTTTTAACAAAATTATGTGCTTTTTTTTTCTATTTTTTTGGTGTCTATAGGAAACTGTGCCACTATCAGTCTAGCGGTTCCATACAACACCACTATCAGCCCAACAAAACCATACAACAATGCTTGAAACTCCAAACTCGGTCGCTACAACCTTCCCACCCAGAAATTCAAAATTCTAAACTACGACATTGGTTAAATTTTCAAGCGTGCAATTTTTCAAATTTCAAATAGTGTCGGTAATAAGAATTATGTTGCTATTACGCTCTCTTTCCTACTATAGAGTGCCGCTTATAGACATAGTGGCACTATACAACGCTGCTGACTTGCTCAAATAGCGATGCATATGTGGGTTGCATTGCTAGGGTGGAGTAAAAAGTCAAATTTCAATTTTTTTTTGACGTGTGCTTTTTTTGATTTTGATCATTTGGAGTTACTAACTGGTTTTCTACCTCTGTTTTCTTGAATTAATCAATTTTTAGGTGGGAGCAAGGAAGGAGCAAAGAGGAAATTTGAAGTATAACATTATTTGTCCATTGTATCAACTATCTTTAGACACTTTTGGAAGTAATTCCAAACTTAGGAATTTTACCTCTTCAAGCTTCTAGGACTCACTAATTTTCAATTTGGGATTAAAACAAACAAGGAAAAAGGTTAAAAAGAACTTTAGACAAATTTACTAGATTTGGTTTAAGGTTAACAATTGGACAAACAACTTTCATCTTTTGTTTTGATGCTTTAAAACGAATCAAATATTTTTTTTGAGGATTTAAAATGAACATGTGCATCTTTGTTTTGTAATCACTTACTCAAAGTAATATCATCAAAAGACATATGCGCTTCTCTCACACCTTACGACGATCTTGAGAATCGAAAGGTTTTTCGTGACATTAAGTTGCATAAGTTATTGCCTCCACATTTTATTTGGGATTAAAAATTGACAAATCTTTTGAGTGTGAGTGGAACATATCGCGTGTGTTCTCTTTTTGTTTCTCAACAAAGATCGATCGAACTACATATATGTTTGCTCACTTCTTTGTTATCTTAGAGGGTCTGCCTTGTGGGAAAAAATAATCACCCAAGGGAATGACCCAACTAGCAACATGCTAAAACCAAGCGACTTCCAACTGGTATATAAGTGTGGGTACTTGAGGAAAGGAAAGTATCATGAGGATTATTCCGATGAGAAGGGAAACAATGGTCTCTCACTACATGGATGGTCCCCCATGAACGAAATGCCCGCATTAAAACCCTTGTTTAGAAAAGGAAAAAATCCTTGATCTATTTGTTGGTGCAAGAACGGTCGTTCTGAAGTTGCCCCACATTTTTATGACTTTTAGTAGAAATGGAAAGTAGACCATGGGAGATTCATGGGTACTGATGCTTCGTTGACTTGAGAAGCGAGTGAACTATAAGGGGGAGCTTGTGTGGTCACACATCTAACCATTCGCTAAAAGAAGGCATAGTTGGACTTGTCCAAGTGGGGATTTAACAAATAGTCTTTCATATCCATAGGGTTGTGCATGTTCTTGGAAACAAAATACTTTGCTTGATCGTAAACATTGGGAAAACAAACATTCAACATTGTCATCAAATTTCAAACCCTTTAGGAAGCAAATATCTTTGACAAAATTTAAGCGTTATTGCTTGCCTTAGGGATTCTATCCCTAGAGATTTCTAAACATTTGGATTTATATCTCAATTTGCTTGCTAAAGTCAAAAATAGGTAACTTTTTCCTTGATTTCATTGAAGTTCCACATAATATACTTTGTGGGATGAGAAGGAGTTAAGAAATTGGACATCTAGTTCAAAACCTAATCAAGAATTATTTGTGGTAAAAGGAATTCATTAAGCAAAGCTAAGAACAATTGAACCCCACACATGTGTCTCAAATGATTTCACACAAAATAAAAATTCAGAAACCAAATTCAAAAGATTTTAGTCCAAAAGATCATCAAAAGCATCTCTCAACGCTCTACGAATTCATACAAAGATTGCTTTTCAAATTTTATAGAAGAGCTTCAAGAAACAATCCCAATTTGGACTCATTTTATTATTGTCAAAATCTAAGACTTTTTCAACAATTTGAGCATCTTTTTTAGAGTAAAGCGTGTTCTTCAAAACCAAGGTCTTGTAAACAAAAGTATTTTTAGGTACACATAGGATCAAATTCAACCTTCATCCATATTTCAAACATCAAATCAAAATCATCTCACCAACAAATCTTGAAAATATTAAAACCATCCTTTATGCTAGACTTTTTGGAAAAAATCCATGAAGCAAAATCCTTGAATCAAAACATTAAAAAATTTTGTTTGGCTAAGTATGTGTAGATGTATCCTTCTCCATATGATTAGTTGAATTATCATCAAATTATCTTGTTTTGTTAGGTGTAGGTAGATGCATCCTTCTCCCTACACTTAGTCAAATTATCATCTTGTGAACAGGTTTATCCCATAGATAACATCCAACATCTTAGGATCTATTTGTTCATTATCCAAAATCAAAGCAATCCAAAAAAAAATCAAGGTCAAAATCAAAATCCAAGAATCCAAAAAAGTCCCAAAAGTCTAGCATCCCCCTCAAGATCTTCTAAGACTTTAATCATCCATATCATCCACCTTTCACACATTTTACCATCACACCTTTGATCCTTAATCATCCTAGATCTTCTCTTTTGAGCCTCATTTTATGGTTCAAACAAGATCACAACACAAGAGGAACATGGAGAACAACAAAGAAACATCAACTTCAAGTGACCTAAGCCAAACCAATTCTGAAATGAATCCCATTGGATCAAGCAATCTCCTAACTAATCTTCCTTCATCATCACAAAATCCTCAAGAGGAAGGTCAAGTAGAGGATATCACCAATAATTCCTTCGGGATGACACAAGATGAGATCATCGAAATGGTTCAAAATCCCAAAAATCATAGGATTGTCAACATCATGATGAAGCTCCATCCCTCACAATATATGCTTGAATTAGCAAAACAAGGGGCTAAAATCCCTTTTGATTACGATGTGAGCACCATTATGGAACAACCTCTTGGGATCATACCCCTAATTTCATCCACACCTCCAATTTCAACCATGCCCCCAATTTCATCCACACCTCCATTCCAAAGCATCACTGAACCCATCCCCCAAATTACATCATCCATTGCTCCAACTCAACCCATTGTTCACAAAGGGAGTACATTTCTCAATGCACTACAAACACACCCCCTTGTGAATAATCAAGATTTGGACGCAAACACTATCTTGGGGCAGCCCGTCCCCCAAAATCCATTACATCCATATGTCCCCCTCACCTTTCATGATCCCAATGACCCATCATCATCATTTCATGCAACACCTCAAACCTCTCTCCCTATGACCTCACAAGGAGATGGTGACTTATTTGGACCAGGTGGCATCTTTGACCCTTCATCTTCATCATTTCCCCAAGGAAGTATGCCACTCACTTTTTCACCACTTCCACCCTTGCCACCAATATCAACATCAACTCTCAGTTTTGGGTTACCTCCATTGCCGCCACTCATTCAAAACAATCCCCCAATCATCACTCAAAGCATCATACCGAATCCTCCCATCTTGCCATTGATATCACACAAACATAAGGCAACCATTGAAATAACACAAGCAACTACCACATCATCAACCATTCCCCAAATACCTCAAAACATGGTCTCTTAAGGACCAAGCATATCGATCGCACCATCCACTACACAAATCCCAATCATCAATACAATAGTGCCTCTCATCACAACAACAAAAACCATTCTGAATCTGCCACCACCTCCACCACCTCCACCACCAAATAAAAATAAGTCAAAACAATATAGCATCACATTACAAGCTACCTATCAAAAGGCACTCCAACAAATCCAAAACCGACAAGCTACACAACTAGCCGCTCAGCAAGTGCAAACACAATGAGATGCACAACAAGTTGCACAAGCAGCGCAAGCCACTCAAACTACACAAGCCGTGCAAGTCACTCAAGCTACTCAAGTCGCGCAGGCTGTACAAGTTGCATAGATTACACAAGCTGCCCAACAAGCACAAGCCCAGGCTCAGGTACAAGCGCAAGGTCCAGCTCAATACCAAGCTCAACAAGTGTAGACACAAGCACAAGCACATGCACAAGCAAAGTACCTTGCACAACAACAAGAAGCCCAACAACAAGCATACCAAAAAGTGCTGAAGCAATACCAAGAGCAGCAAGAAGCAACCCAAATAGTAGCCAAACAACAACAATTATTGGTACAACAACAACAACAAGCTCAACAATAGGCATTATTAGTGCAACAACAATAGGACCAACAACAAGTGTTGTTGATACAATAACAAGTTCAAGCATACTTAGCACAACAAAATGTGCACACACCAGCCACCCATCCCTCCAACAATTGAACCACCGCAGAACACCTTCATCCCACCTCTTGATCCGCAAGATGACATAACAATGCAAATCAAGTTGCTCTCGCAACAGGTACTTGATCTTCAATCAGGGAAAACCACAAAGACACCCAACAACTTGTGTCCCTATCCATTGGACAAGAGTCTTGCAATAAAACCATTCCCAAAGGCATTTGAAATCCCCAAATTTGATAAATACCATGGAATGAGAAACACTAAAGATCACATCAGGGAATTCCAAGTACATTGCATGGAAGTCGAATATGACGATACATATTTGATGTAGCTATTTCCTAGAAGTTTGGCTGACCATGCCATGGAGTGGTTCTCCTGCCTTCCTCCTGGCATAAAAAAGTTCCAAGAGATAGTAGACGCATTCATAAAAAAATACGCATTCAATATTAGTATGGATGTCAGTCTAGAGGAACTAGCAACTCTCAAACAAGGAAAAAATGAATCATTTGCTTCTTTCCTACAACGATGGCAATCCAAGGCCAATAGGAGCAAATGGGTCATGCTAGAAGAACAAAAAATTTGCACCATCATATCCAATCTAGAAGGAACCTTGGAATTTCATCTCAAGGTGTAGGGTATCACCACATACGACTAATTGATCTCCAAGGCACTTAACATTGAACAAGCCCTTATCACACAAGGAGGGACACCCACATATCCTGAACAACCAAACAATCACCCATCCACCAGCTATAACAACAAACCTTGCACATGGGAAAAAAATAGAAACATTACCAATGATGGTGTTGTCGACGCTAAAGTGGTCATCAGTGCTCCTCGAAAAAACACACTAGTAGCCCAACAACAACCCCAAAACAAAAATTAGAACAATCAACAAGCTAACATCGTGACTCAACAACCAATCAATCAAATAGTCAACAATGTGCATGATCAAAGGGGGCCACCCCAGTGAAACATAAACTCCCCCAAGTGGAAGTACACAACCCTTGGGGAATCAGTTGAATCCATCATGAAGAGGCTGGTAGAGGAAAAACTCATCACAATCCCCACCTATGACAACTATCAAGATGTTGGAAGTGGATTCACTCTGAGAGGGGGGGTGAATTAGAGTAATATAATTTTTAACTTTTGACTTTGAAAGCACAACAAAACTTTTTACTAATTTAAACTCAATGTGGTAGACTTGTTTATGCAAGTGTACATTAACACTTTAAATCAGATTGACATGAAACTTGATTAACATTTACAACTCATGTTAAAAGCATCATATGATATTGTTCAATCAGTGTGTGAAAAATCTTGTATTTGCTTTTGAAACAAAACTACAACTTTTCCCAATGCACTTTTAATTACCTTAACACAAGGCTTTTTAACTTTGCATGACAAACTTTTGAAATAAGAATCTTTCAAGCACACTAAAAGTATCAGAGCATTGACTGAATGAGCACATTAACATGAAACAAAATGAGAGACAAATAACATCACATAACACAAAAATTTCCTAAGTGGAAAAACCCTCTTAGGGTATAAAAACCACTCACTAAAATTTCTCTTTTATTAATCAAAGAGCACCAACTTCATCAAAAATTCAAGATATTGTAACCTGTCAGAACCTTAGAACTGTAATCATTCTTTGCAGTCATAAAATTACAATAGGATACAAAATGATTTTGCAATAATGCCCAATTTAAAAATAATATCTGTAATGCAATCAAAGATGAAAAAAAATATGAGCCCACTCTTCCTCTTTACAGTATGATTTCACAATAATATTATGTCAAGAGTTTTTCTTCTCTTCACATTACACACCTTCAAGTATTTTTTGCAAAGATATATATATATATATATATATATATATATATATATACACTGTTTGTAAAACAGTTATTCATCTTTGTCAAAAAAACCCGTATTCAATAACCAGAGTTTATAAACTGGTAAGAACAATATTTGATCATGATATCAATCAAGTATTTTTAAGAAAAAAATCAATGATATGAAGATGAAAATATCACAGTGAGATGAAACCCTTGAGTTTACACTCGAGTTCAAAGTAGTTTCAGATTAGTTAAGAAATTTGTTCGAAATTGAAACTAAGTTTTCTTTTCCTCTTTTACTTCTCATTTACCATATTTACCTTTGAAAAATCAAAATAATGCATAAATATTACCTCTGTCATGGTGGATTTAACTTGCAAACAAAATCCCTGAAGTTCTTCATGATAAACTGCCCAAACTACCACTTCCAGCTCAAGCGAAGACCACCAACTATCTTGCCATCCATCAAAGACCATCATAACTGAAAACCAAGTCAGAATAGCATAGCTAACATGCTCAACCTACAACTGTAATTGCAGCATGGTGACACTAGGGTTCAAACTTTTGTTTACCCTATTTCTTTCTTCATCGAAACTCCAAACCAAAATGAATGAAATTTGAAATCCTAAAATCATATTACAATCATTTTGAAATCCATGTCACCGACACAATGAAATATTAAATGAGTGCCAAATCATAATCCACACGTGCTATCCAAGTCAACACAGTCAACATACTCATTAAACAATAATACTATTGCTTCCAAGTAAGCAAACCAAGTATAATTCATTTGCTGACAATCCAAGTCTCTAAAAAATATGTATTGACTACTGTGCAATGTATAAGCCCGAAACATGATCGACCTTCAATCAAAAACCAAGGAAATGCCACCTTGCCAATCACTTTAAAAGTGATAACCATAGTGTATATTGTTGGCCTTAAGTGCTAATGCACTTTAAAAACAAATAGAAATGTCTTAATGCCGACCAACTTATATCACAAGAAAACCATATGCCAAGATATAAATGAATATAAAATGTGAAACCATATAACATGTGAAGGCCCAATAATGTCAAAATACTCTTTGTAAGAAATGATATGAAAAGTCTAAGCAATACCATTTCTTATGAAGCTATAGTAGCCAACTCAAGGATACAAGACTAACTTTGTATCAATACAAACATCTCCACCTCATGTATAATGCAATAACCCTTGTGAAGCTATATGTATAGCATGCTAACATATGCACCAAACTAATCTGGCCATGAAGATAAGAAATGAAAAAAACCAACTGATGAGTGTATATATTTATACCAATGATGCCAAATGAAATACCATACTCAAGTGTCAAGAAGAGCATTAGTAAAATTCCAACCCAAAAAGCCATGTACAAAATAATATACCATAATCGAAAATACTAAAGAATTATGAGACATCCATGAAGATCACCAATAGAATGCCATGAAGACATAATGAACCTTGTCAATGATGCCATGATCAATCTAATAAAGAACAACTGAAATAATATACTTGTTGTACAATAAAGAAGTGTCAATCTGTCAAAATGAATTCAACTATTCCAAAATAAATTTTATCTACACATGAAGCTCAACATGATTAGTACCACAATATGTGATGAATAGATGCACCCAAATTCATCAACCCAAAGCATGATCACCAAACTACTGAATATTCCAAACTAAACACAAAGAGCACCAAGTATCATTAGACCAATCACCAATCAATTTTTTCATCAAGGAAAATATACCACAAAGAGAAAGCCAACATATCACACATCCTGATTTCGCTTACTAACACCATTTTCTCACCATTATCACCTAATTCCTCTATTTAATTAAGTAATATCCAATTATTTAGTTAAATTCACTTTTTTCTCCTAATAATTGAATAACTAGGGTTATTTGATTAATTCATCATAATTCATCATTTTCTCCCCTTTTGATTAAATAATGTAATATTATTTAATTAAATACCATTCATCCCACTTGATTAATAATTCCTAATTATTTAATTAAAGATCTTAATTCTTCCAACTTGCACAATTAAATGATCTTCATGAATTGTTTAATTGACTAATTTTCCTCCAATCCTCCAACTTGCACAAAAAATATTCCCTAAGGAATATTCTTTTTTCAAATTCAGATTCTTCCCTCCAACTCAAAATATTTCCAACATGATTCCTAAAGTTAAGGGATATGGTTGTCTCTCATGGATTGTGAGCCCTTGATGTAATCCTTGATCCATGTCTCATGGATTATCAACCACTTGATCAATCCTTGATCCACACTCACCTCCTTAATCTTCTCTCATCCATTGATACTCCAATTCAATCCTCATCATTGATCAATATCTCTAAAATTTATAAATACCAAAGCCTTTTCCAGTTCAATTCATTCACAATATTTATAGAAAATTTATTCTCTTAAATTGATTACTCATTTGTGAGCAATTTGATTGCATCTTTTGTGAATCAACCCTTATCTTCAAACCAAGCTTTTGCACAACAATGGATAATGCATAAAACTAAGCAATTCACATCTATCTCACACTTATGCATCAACCCACAATGGGATTGAGAGGTTTGCATACTAGTTTAGGTTCAATTGCTTTAAATTGTGTTTAATGCTTTTGAATTGAGGCTTTCTAGTATTGTGTAAGTGAATTTCATTAAGAGTATGTCTTTGATCAATTATTATCTTGTAGGTTCTTTGATTTGATGTTTTAAGATCCTAATTGAGCTTTGATTTCATTGTTATTTGATCAATTGAGCTAACATACTTATAGGAAGTATTAATGAGTTGCACACAAAAAATACTAACAACTAAACAAGAATATTTTAGCATGTTAATGAACTTATTTGAGTTATAAATGATCTAGTGATATTACACAACAAAAAGATGTTAAAATTACTAAATCTTCCAATTGCACTTAATATTGAAGTAAACAAACAACAAAAGTCAAATGTTGATTATAATAACAAAAAACTTTGATTAGAGTTGTCCTATTATGCATATACCAACAAGTATGTAAACAACAAACTCGTAGATTTAAAGTGGCCTTCTTAATGGATCTCTGAGAGAAATCATGGATATTATTTACATAATAAGCTCTAAACCCCCATATTTGATTATGTATGTCATTGTAAGATTTGATAACTACCCTCATCCAATATGGGATGAAACAGACTCAATAACTATACCAACACTATCAATATCACAAGGCAACTAAAGACAAATATCACTATCCATGACATTGGTAGTTATTATACACAAATTAAGGTTTGGTAGTAAATTATGCCATAATTGAAATTGGTAGTAGTGAAAGATCAGACCTAACATTTACAACTATATCTATACGTTTAAATCCATAAAAAGACTTTTTATAGACTTGATATGTTCCTTTGACCATTACTACAAAATAAGAAACAATCCTTACACCATTATGTACAAAAGAAAGAAAAGGCTCGCCTATAACTACTCTTCATGTAACACATGCAAATATGTAATTTTCATTTCACTCTCTTTCACATAACTATGGAAATTTTTCATTTCAATCTTTTTTTTTATCCTTATGATTTAGAAAACATTCATTCATACCTAATTTATTATAATATTTGTGAAATTTACAAGTGGATTTTCAAATATGTAATTTTCATTTCACTCTCTTTCACATAACCATTTAAATTTTTATTTCAATCTTCATTTTATCCTTATGATTTAGAAAGCATCCATTCATACCTAATTTATTATAATATTTGTGATTTACAAGTCAATAATTGACAATCATAAATTTTATTGCCACAAAAGATTTGTCCTCCTTATTAAGAATTTACATATTTTTCTTTATTTACATACTTAAGGAAAAAATAAATACTTTTTGTTTAGGTCATATTCTTATAATACCAACAATTGCATTTATGATTTGTATGGAATAATATTTTAATTCAATGTCTAGGAATAACAAAAAAAATAATGAGTAGCTCCCATCAAATTTAATTAGCAAAAGTTTAAGAACACGTAAAAAAATTGAACTCAATTGATCAAGGTATTCCCAAAATGTATAGAAATATATAAAATAAGAATATATTATAAATCTAATATTTTTACTTGTAAATAGTATTCTATATATAACAAGAGACGTATTTGCGTCAAGTTTTGCCTATTGTGGGGTGTGCTTGGTTGTTTTAAATATTTAGTTAATAGAAGTAGTTAGGGGTGTAATGTGATTGTTTATTGTTGTATAATATTATTATTATAGTTGATTAATGTTGCAAAAAAAAAAATCATACCGTGTGCTTATTGTTTTAAACATTTAGTTAATAAAAAGTAGGTAGAGATGTAATATGATCATTTTGTATATATATTATTTTGATAATGTATAGTAATTTTTTCCCTCGCTAAATTCATAAGTATAAGCTTTGGAAAATCTTACCAATTATTACAAATAAAATATGTAAAATACCACCCTAAGTCAACAACAATGTAATTATATTATGATATATATAATAAGGTTCATCAAGTCATTAAAATGAATTTTGATTCAATGAATAAATACAGATGCACATAATTTATATATATATAGTGCTCATGTCATCTGTCATTAGGTTTGAAATTTGATTCAATGTATTAAATACATTGCATTCACAGGTAATACAATTTCAAAAAAGAAAAAATCCCACTTTTGCACGCATGAATTCACAAAAGAAAGATAACGATATAACAATTTAAAATAGACAATTAAAATAGACTATAAAAATTGTTGGTCATTTGATATTCATTGGTTGGACTTCTCACCATCGCTAAAAATAATAGAATTTTATCTTCATTCTATTTTGGTACCTTCTCCTTTAGTCTCCTCCTTCACACATGGACACCTCCTCCTCTCCCACCTCCTCTTGCTCCTTCATCCTACTTCCCACTCAACTTTGTGGGATTCAAACACCTATGGCAGTGTTTCCACTACTTTGCAACTTGTTGTTGCACTATGAAGTCAACCCTATACCTTCTAACATATTACTTAACATAAAATTTCTTATTAAAATAATTATTACACCAGTAAATCGAACATATTATTAAACATAAATTTTCTTATTAAAATAATTATTACACCCAATAACAATACAAAAATTACTCTATACATCAACATACCTCAATCAAAGTGGACCCAAAACATAAAAGGTGGGTTAAAAATACAAAACAGCAAATTTGCACACACATCGAATCCTTGTTTACAATTATCCACACACTTAAGTGTAATTCAAGTCCAATTTGTGGTTAACTAAGATACGGATCCCCCTAAATTTGTGGTAACTAAGCTATGGACGCGCCCCGAACGTTATGATGGGTGTTGTGTGAACAGCCACTCGATAATGTGATACAGGAAATGGTCAAGCCTTATCCGCTGTCAATTTTGGTGGCAAATATGGACCTTTTCTCAGTCCTTTTTGCCGGTGGGTATGTTTGGTCTCAGCAGACGACACGACCAATGTGTCCACTTCACACATTTTTCTAGAAAATCACATATATTTACTAATTTGTCTCCTTCGCTTGCCGGAATCCACCACTCGAAGTTTACAGACAGACAAATCGCCGGCCCCAGGGAGCCAGCAAACCTTCGGGAAAATCTGGGGTAATAAATGAAAACAACGGACAAACTGAAAAGTGCCCAATTTCTACTCGCCACGGAGGCATTTTCTCTAACGGACAAAATATCCATCAATTCTACAGGAGCTGTAAGCTTTAAATTGATCGAGAATCCCCGTGAAAACATTAAACAAGCTCACATAATCTTGTGAATGGCATTCGGCGCCGGAAATATGGGGTAAAAGCTAAAGATACATAATACGTGGTATACGACAGAAGGATGGAATATGGCGAGAATTTGGAATACAGCTTAAAAATTGATATATCATGAATTTCTGGAAAAAAATGCGACAGCGTGTATATCTGAATTTTGCTGCAGACAAGTTTGACAAAGTCAGCTCACCGATGTGCCGCAAGTATATGAGAATTATCCTTAACTTTATTATTAGGTTTGCATTGCTACGGTTTTAATACAGTGGATTGAGATATTCGTGTGAAGGAGCGTTCCATTATGAATGATAAGCACAGGGTCGTGTTCTATTCTTGAAGCAAAAATCATAAATTATAAACTTGTAAGCGAATTAAGGCCTATATGACTTGCAAGATTGAGGATTATGCTTTGAAGTATTGGGAAGGATAGAATTTGGTCATAAATGAGGCGAGAACTTAAGCAGTTGAATCTTGGTAAACATCACGTTACACTGTCGGTCTTGAGTATTGGTCCCCTGCTTCCTTAGGACTTTGAGTCATATCAATTGATTCTTTAAAGCATCTGGAGTCTGCAATATATGCATTTGAATTGAGTTGTACCATCTTCATCTTAAAAAATGGTAAGTAGCATTATTTGCAATATTCAGTTGTTGATTGTAGTTTATTGTAGCAGTATTTAGATAAGTTGTTCATTGTAATTTTTTATCAAGATCTATAGTAGAAGATCCAACATTAAGGAGGATTTGGAAATTTCTTGAGGTCAATTGGACAGCCCCTGTGTCTAGTGGGTTTGTTAGTCTGAGGCCCTGAAGCACTTCTACTTTAACTCTTGGTGCCATAAGCTGCTTGGTCTCATAAAGGCTATTAAAATCTTTCCTTTCACTTCATAATTCCACTGCTTATGCTGGATTGATTAGTAGAAGTTTTCAAGGTAAACATTGGTCATCTTGCACTGAAAGGTAACTTGATGTAAGGTGTTTTGGAACTTTCCTTTGTTCATATGCAGAAATCTGTCTAGATTTTTGTTAAGGTTAGCATTGGCTAAAATCCATGAAACTTTAGAGTACTTTAGTATGGAAGGAAATTGCAAGGCCAATGACGGGTGTACATTCGTTGGTGGGTGTTCTCCCCAAAAGGTTGAAGGCTTTGCCCACCGTTGGATGGGTTGACGGTCAATTGGTGGGCAAACTCTCGTTCCAGGTA
This sequence comes from Sequoia sempervirens, assembly GCA_007258455.2. Taxonomy (NCBI): domain Eukaryota; kingdom Viridiplantae; phylum Streptophyta; class Pinopsida; order Cupressales; family Cupressaceae; genus Sequoia; species Sequoia sempervirens. Next base: position 411,916,495 of record VDFB02075321.1, read on the forward strand.
AACTACTGGACCTTTACTGTTCGTATGGCTGAACAGAGTCTTAATGTAGTTAGCTTTAATCGCCTGGCCACTTAGATTACTTTTCAATGGCGAGCAGTACATATCCTTTGTTGGAGAACTTCTCTGACGGGAGTTGTAGCTAATAAGCATTGGTTTACATTTGAGTCCTGAGCTTCAACTCAAAATCCCAAAAAAATAGCATGTGCTTTAAGGACTCTACGGCCTGCGCCTAGATTTTGTTTGTCAGCAACTATCAAATAATCTATCCACATTAATTTTGGATTAACAAATTACACGAATAGAGCAATAGAGCGCACCATCCAATCCCCATACTTCTCCCAACACAACCAGTCAGGTCAAGAGGCCATTTCACACAAGCTGCTAAATTACACAAGCCTTCTATTGCATCAGAACTCTTCCTCACCGGAAAATGTTTAGGATGAATAAGTTTGGACTTAAATAATAGAAATTTCCTTTACTACCTCCCATATGGCTTTCAGTATCTTATCTTGATTTACTCCGAGATAGTTCAAGTTTCAACAGTGCGTAACACCCAGGTCCCCCACTTCTCCCAACTCAATCAATCAGTTTAAGAG
>VDFB02075321.1:411917190-411946621 GCA_007258455.2 Sequoia sempervirens
AATCCATTACATCCATATGTCCCCCTCACCTTTCATGATCCCAATGACCCATCATCATCATTTCATGCAACACCTCAAACCTCTCTCCCTATGACCTCACAAGGAGATGGTGACTTATTTGGACCAGGTGGCATCTTTGACCCTTCATCTTCATCATTTCCCCAAGGAAGTATGCCACTCACTTTTTCACCACTTCCACCCTTGCCACCAATATCAACATCAACTCTCAGTTTTGGGTTACCTCCATTGCCGCCACTCATTCAAAACAATCCCCCAATCATCACTCAAAGCATCATACCGAATCCTCCCATCTTGCCATTGATATCACACAAACATAAGGCAACCATTGAAATAACACAAGCAACTACCACATCATCAACCATTCCCCAAATACCTCAAAACATGGTCTCTTAAGGACCAAGCATATCGATCGCACCATCCACTACACAAATCCCAATCATCAATACAATAGTGCCTCTCATCACAACAACAAAAACCATTCTGAATCTGCCACCACCTCCACCACCTCCACCACCAAATAAAAATAAGTCAAAACAATATAGCATCACATTACAAGCTACCTATCAAAAGGCACTCCAACAAATCCAAAACCGACAAGCTACACAACTAGCCGCTCAGCAAGTGCAAACACAATGAGATGCACAACAAGTTGCACAAGCAGCGCAAGCCACTCAAACTACACAAGCCGTGCAAGTCACTCAAGCTACTCAAGTCGCGCAGGCTGTACAAGTTGCATAGATTACACAAGCTGCCCAACAAGCACAAGCCCAGGCTCAGGTACAAGCGCAAGGTCCAGCTCAATACCAAGCTCAACAAGTGTAGACACAAGCACAAGCACATGCACAAGCAAAGTACCTTGCACAACAACAAGAAGCCCAACAACAAGCATACCAAAAAGTGCTGAAGCAATACCAAGAGCAGCAAGAAGCAACCCAAATAGTAGCCAAACAACAACAATTATTGGTACAACAACAACAACAAGCTCAACAATAGGCATTATTAGTGCAACAACAATAGGACCAACAACAAGTGTTGTTGATACAATAACAAGTTCAAGCATACTTAGCACAACAAAATGTGCACACACCAGCCACCCATCCCTCCAACAATTGAACCACCGCAGAACACCTTCATCCCACCTCTTGATCCGCAAGATGACATAACAATGCAAATCAAGTTGCTCTCGCAACAGGTACTTGATCTTCAATCAGGGAAAACCACAAAGACACCCAACAACTTGTGTCCCTATCCATTGGACAAGAGTCTTGCAATAAAACCATTCCCAAAGGCATTTGAAATCCCCAAATTTGATAAATACCATGGAATGAGAAACACTAAAGATCACATCAGGGAATTCCAAGTACATTGCATGGAAGTCGAATATGACGATACATATTTGATGTAGCTATTTCCTAGAAGTTTGGCTGACCATGCCATGGAGTGGTTCTCCTGCCTTCCTCCTGGCATAAAAAAGTTCCAAGAGATAGTAGACGCATTCATAAAAAAATACGCATTCAATATTAGTATGGATGTCAGTCTAGAGGAACTAGCAACTCTCAAACAAGGAAAAAATGAATCATTTGCTTCTTTCCTACAACGATGGCAATCCAAGGCCAATAGGAGCAAATGGGTCATGCTAGAAGAACAAAAAATTTGCACCATCATATCCAATCTAGAAGGAACCTTGGAATTTCATCTCAAGGTGTAGGGTATCACCACATACGACTAATTGATCTCCAAGGCACTTAACATTGAACAAGCCCTTATCACACAAGGAGGGACACCCACATATCCTGAACAACCAAACAATCACCCATCCACCAGCTATAACAACAAACCTTGCACATGGGAAAAAAATAGAAACATTACCAATGATGGTGTTGTCGACGCTAAAGTGGTCATCAGTGCTCCTCGAAAAAACACACTAGTAGCCCAACAACAACCCCAAAACAAAAATTAGAACAATCAACAAGCTAACATCGTGACTCAACAACCAATCAATCAAATAGTCAACAATGTGCATGATCAAAGGGGGCCACCCCAGTGAAACATAAACTCCCCCAAGTGGAAGTACACAACCCTTGGGGAATCAGTTGAATCCATCATGAAGAGGCTGGTAGAGGAAAAACTCATCACAATCCCCACCTATGACAACTATCAAGATGTTGGAAGTGGATTCACTCTGAGAGGGGGGGTGAATTAGAGTAATATAATTTTTAACTTTTGACTTTGAAAGCACAACAAAACTTTTTACTAATTTAAACTCAATGTGGTAGACTTGTTTATGCAAGTGTACATTAACACTTTAAATCAGATTGACATGAAACTTGATTAACATTTACAACTCATGTTAAAAGCATCATATGATATTGTTCAATCAGTGTGTGAAAAATCTTGTATTTGCTTTTGAAACAAAACTACAACTTTTCCCAATGCACTTTTAATTACCTTAACACAAGGCTTTTTAACTTTGCATGACAAACTTTTGAAATAAGAATCTTTCAAGCACACTAAAAGTATCAGAGCATTGACTGAATGAGCACATTAACATGAAACAAAATGAGAGACAAATAACATCACATAACACAAAAATTTCCTAAGTGGAAAAACCCTCTTAGGGTATAAAAACCACTCACTAAAATTTCTCTTTTATTAATCAAAGAGCACCAACTTCATCAAAAATTCAAGATATTGTAACCTGTCAGAACCTTAGAACTGTAATCATTCTTTGCAGTCATAAAATTACAATAGGATACAAAATGATTTTGCAATAATGCCCAATTTAAAAATAATATCTGTAATGCAATCAAAGATGAAAAAAAATATGAGCCCACTCTTCCTCTTTACAGTATGATTTCACAATAATATTATGTCAAGAGTTTTTCTTCTCTTCACATTACACACCTTCAAGTATTTTTTGCAAAGATATATATATATATATATATATATATATATATATATACACTGTTTGTAAAACAGTTATTCATCTTTGTCAAAAAAACCCGTATTCAATAACCAGAGTTTATAAACTGGTAAGAACAATATTTGATCATGATATCAATCAAGTATTTTTAAGAAAAAAATCAATGATATGAAGATGAAAATATCACAGTGAGATGAAACCCTTGAGTTTACACTCGAGTTCAAAGTAGTTTCAGATTAGTTAAGAAATTTGTTCGAAATTGAAACTAAGTTTTCTTTTCCTCTTTTACTTCTCATTTACCATATTTACCTTTGAAAAATCAAAATAATGCATAAATATTACCTCTGTCATGGTGGATTTAACTTGCAAACAAAATCCCTGAAGTTCTTCATGATAAACTGCCCAAACTACCACTTCCAGCTCAAGCGAAGACCACCAACTATCTTGCCATCCATCAAAGACCATCATAACTGAAAACCAAGTCAGAATAGCATAGCTAACATGCTCAACCTACAACTGTAATTGCAGCATGGTGACACTAGGGTTCAAACTTTTGTTTACCCTATTTCTTTCTTCATCGAAACTCCAAACCAAAATGAATGAAATTTGAAATCCTAAAATCATATTACAATCATTTTGAAATCCATGTCACCGACACAATGAAATATTAAATGAGTGCCAAATCATAATCCAGGTGTGCTATCCAAGTCAACATAGTCAACATACTCATTAAACAATAATACTATCACTGCCAAGTAAGCAAACCAAGTATAATACATATTTCAAAAATCCAAGTCTCTAAAAAATATGTATTGACTGTTGTGCAATGTATAAGCTCGAAACATTATCAACCTTCAATCAAAAACCAAGGAAATTCCACCTTGCCAATCACTTTAAAAGCGATAACCATCGTGTATATTGTCGGCCTTAAGTGCTAATGCACTTTAAAAACAAATAGAAATGTCTTAATGCTGGCCAACTTATATCACAAGTAAATCATATGCCAAGATATAAATGAATATAAAATGTGAAACCATATAACATGTGAAGGCCCAAGAATGTCAAAATACTCTTTGCAAGAAATGATATGAAAATTCTAAGCAATACCATTGCTTATGAAGCTATAGTAGCCAACTCAAGGATACAAGACTGACTGTGTATCAATACAAACATCTCCACCTCATGTATAATACAATAACCCTTGTGAAGCTATATGTATAGCATGTTAACATAAGCACCTAACTAATCTGGCCATGAAGATAAGACATGACAAAAACCAACTTATGAGTATATATATTTATACCAATGATGCCAAATGAAATACCATACTCAAGTGTCAAGAAGAGCATTAGTAAAATGCCAACCCAAAAAGCCATGTACCAAATAATATACCATAACCGTGGATACCAAAGAATTATGAGACAACCATGAAGACATAATGAACCTTGTCAATGATGTCATGATCAATCTGATAATGAACAACTGAAATAATATACCTGTTGTACAATAAAGAAGTGCCAATCTATCAAAATGAATTCAATTGTTCCAAAATAAATTTTATTTGCACATGAAACTCAACATGATCAGTACCACAATATGTGATGAAAAAATGCACCCAAATGCATCAACCCAAAGCATGATCATCAAACTAATGAATATGCCAAAATGAACACAAAGAGTACCAAGTATCATTAGACCAATCACCAATCAGTTCAATCACCAATCAATTTTGTCATCAAGGAAAATATACCACAAAGAGAAATCCAACACAAGAGCCCTTGGTGAAACCGCTGTGGTATAATGGAAATCACCTTTTGAATTTCCAAAAAATCAAGGGACACACAAGTGCCAGTTGTATGAGGTTGAAAAACTTAATTCAAGACCTCATTGATGATAAAATCATAAATGTGGAACAACCAGCGGGAAATCAAAATCTTAAGATCTACATGAATTTGATGCCCAATAATAACAACAAAGGGAACAATAACAATGATAAGGGGAAGGGTGCATTTAAAAGTGTGAATCTTGTATATGACCATGCCATTGCATCCCTAGATGAGTATTGCACTGTTATCACCATCAACGGAGCCCAAGCTGATTGTGGTGTCACCACAAGAGGCAGAAAAATCATCATCGCAGGGTCATCTCAGCCTCTTAGAGCACCCGCCTCCAACCCGAGATCCATTCCTAGTGGCTATAATGTCCTTGATTAGTTGAAAAGAACCCCAACTCAGATCTCCATCATGGAGTTGTTGAAGATTTCATCAGCCCACAAAAAGATCCTTGAAGAAGCATTGGCTTCATCCACCATCTCTGCCTTTCTTGATGTTGAACAATTCCAAGCTATGGTTAGAAACATCATTACCCCAAGTGTTCTTACATTCTCCGATCAAGACTTTCCCACCCAACCATCACACAATTGTGCATTCCATCTGGAGGTCCTAGTGCATAAGAACAAAGTCAAGAGAGTCTTGGTGGATGGAGGTGTAGGTTTAAACATTTGTTCCCTCAAGCTCATAAAGAATCTGGGAATCTCAGAGGATTCCATTGAAAGACAAAAAGGCATCACAATCAGGGCTTACGATGATCAAGAAAGAGTGTTCCAGGGCACTATCCAACTCCCTATTCAAGTAGGGCCAACAATTATGGAAACCACTTGTTAGGTCCTTGACCTCGATTTGTCTTACAACATTCTCCTGAGATGTCTATGGATCCATGGGATGCAAACAGTGGCATCGACCTTCCACCAATGTGTTAAGTTCACATACCAAGGCCAAGAGGTCACTATCCATGGGGATCTCAAACCCTTTTCTTACTGCAAGAGCCTAGAAGCAAAATATTACAAAATACCCCAAGTGCCTAAGAATGATGAAGGCCCCTCAACTCCATACATTGATCCAGATACTCTTGCCTCCACTTCTACGATAGAAACACCCGCTATCCCTACCATCTCTGATATCAAGGTCATTATCTAGGACAATGGGTGTGGACACTATACAATTCCAAAAAATTCTTTTATGGTGGGAGAGTTACCACAATCTCCTAGGTCATGAGGGCAACCACAATCAAATGATGCTTCCTCATCCCAAACCTTCACAATAGGCTCCTCCAGCTTCAGAAGTTGGGGAGATCTCAGCCAGGAAGTAATAGAAGAGGACCCATCCCATCTCCTGTACCAAGACAATGGACCAGAAATTGATCTACCTATGGATGATAGCAGTAAAGGTTTACAAATGATGCTCGCCATGGGCTATTAAAAAAAATAGAAAGCTTGGACAAAATGACAGTGGGCTTCTAATACCCATCATTCTTGAGACGAGAATGAAAAATATTGGCCTCAGATGTACCCCTCTGAGTATAACCATACGTGGAAAAAATCAACCGGTTAAGGAGGTCAAACCTCCTTAGCAAATGACAGCTTCCCTTCAATTACCTGTATCCACTGGTCTACCTTTAAACAACTTCACCTTTGACATAACCAAGGTTTGTACTAGTAGTGATGATGAGGAAGATGCCATAATTGACTAACCTTTACTTTTTGAGAATTCCTCTCTCCTCATGATTAGTACCATGTCATTTGAGTTAACCAGTCAAACCCATGAAATCAAGCTAGTTTACCCCCAGCTCATCAATTACAACCAATGAGGATCGCCAATTTTGGACACTTTCAAAAATGATGAAGTACTCTTAGAATTCATGGGATTGTGAAGCACGATACTATGCAGAGATCACAAGGCTGGGTTTGATATCATCCTGGACACACAAGATTACTACAGGGAGATGATTAAATCCTTTAGTCACAAAAGCGGAAAATTGAGAATAACCTCAAGGTCTTTGAGTGAAAACCACACTGTGGCACTCTCTGACCATAAAATAGTAAAAAAAAAGGACATATCCAATGGTGAAAACCTCGATAAGGCACTCAAGGATGAAGGATTCAATCTTCCTCTTAGTGCTCCACATTAAGAAAATTCAACGGTTCTAGCCAAGAAGTGCAACCCAGTCAACTTGGGAACAAAGGAAACTCTGCATATCACATTTTATGCTAAATCATTGATGTCAGAAGAACAAGAGCTCCTAGCTGCTTTCTTAAGGGAGAGAAAGGTCAATTTTGCATGGAGCTATGCCGACATGCCCAAGCTTGATCCAGAGATTATGGTCCACCATCTAGTAGTTTACCCCAAGGCAAAGCCCATCAGACAAAAGCTCAGAAAAATGCATCCTCAAATTTCCTTGTTGGTTAAAATGGAATTGAAGAAGCTACTTGATGCAGGGTTCATACGACCAATGACTATCTAGAATGGGTATCAAATTTGGTTCCTGTTTCAAAGCCTGATGGGGGCATCCATATATGCACAGACTTCAGAGACCTCAACAAAGCATGTACCAAGGACAACTTCCCACTTCCCAACATTGATATGATTATAGATATGACCGCAGGACATGAGATGATTTCATTGATGGACATATTCTCTGGGTATAACCAAATCATGATAACCAAAGAAGATCAACAAAAAACAACTTTTACTTGTCCATGGGGGACATATTGCTAGAACATGATGTTGTTTGGCCTAAAGAAGGCTGGAGCAATATATCAAAGGGCCATGACCTTAATCTTTTATCACATGATCCATAAGACTGTGGAATATTATTTGACGACATATTGGAAAAATATAGAAAGAGAAAGGACCACATAGTAGCATTGAGTGCCACCTTTGACAAACTTGAGGAATACAAGGTTCATCTTAATCCAAAGAAGTGCGTCTTTAGCATACAATTAGGGAAGTTGTTGGGATACATTGTGTCTATGAGAGGAATTGAAAAAGATCCTGCTAAGGTAAAGGAAATCCTCTAAATGGAGGAACCTAGACATTGAAACAACTTAGAGGCCTACAAGGTAGGCTCCAATTGATCCTCCGGTTCATAGCTCAGCTAGCGGACAAGTCAATCTTGTATTCTCACCTACTCCACAAGGGGGTAGCGTACAAATGGGATGAGAAGTGTGATCAAGCCTTTAACAAGATCAAAGAATATTTTCTCACACCTCCAGTGCTTATGCCGCCAATCCCAAGAAAGCCCCTAATCCTCTACATATCAGCAACAACAACAACTCTCAGTTCTCTCCAGCTCAACACGATGAAAATGGAATAGAGGGCCATCTATTACATCAGTCAAACCATGGTAGGGCATGAGTTAAATTATTCCTTCATCGAAAAAGCTTGCCTAGCAGTGGTGTTTGCCTCACATAAGTTTAGACACTACATGTTAGCACATAAAATTAATCTCATTGCTAAGATCGACCCACTCAAGTACCCGCTTTCCAAAGAAATACTCACAGGAAGGATGGCTAAGTGGGTCATGATCCTATCAGAATATGACATTGAGTACATGGAATGTAAGGCCATCAAAGGACAAGCTATTGCAGACCAACTGGCAGAAGCACCAATGTATTCAGAGAGCCCGCTAATTTTAGAGTTCCACAATGAATCCATCTTCAACTTGAACATAGAAGACCACTGAAAGTTGTACTTTGATGGATCCTACACACAACACAGATTAGGAGCTAGGGTGTTTTTCATCACTCCACAGGGAGACTACATACCAAGGTCCTACAAGTTGGCATTTCCCTGTACAAACAATATTGCAGAATATGAGGCTCTAACCATAGGACTCAGAATAGTAGTGTAGTGGAATATCATGGCTCTCAAGGTATATGGGGCTTCATAGCTAATAATCAATCAAGTGAATGATGGATATCAGACTAAGGATAACAAGCTAACTCCATACAAGAAATTGGTGGAAAGTCTTAAGGAATCCTTCATCGAGATCACATTTGAGCAGATACCCAAAGAAAACAATAGAGCGACAGACACCATGGTAACAATTGGATCCCTATTGGATATCCTTCACAATGTGCCAAAGCATGAATTCTTGGTAGAGCAGCTTCTCGTGCCTACATTTGAGGTACCAAAGTCATAATTTGTGTGCAAAATCATTGTTCCCAGTGATCCTTGGTAACACGATATATACACTTATCTGATAATAGGAGTCCTCCTAGCTGACTTAACCTCAAACCTTAAGGAAACCTTTGTCAAGAAAGCATCTTGATTTGTCATCCTAGAAGAAACCCTTTACCATAGGAGCATAGAAGGAACCCTATTATGATGTCTAAATGCTAAGGAGGCCTTGATCACCTTAACCAAGGTGCATAATGGCATATGTGGTTCACACTCAAGCAGTATGACCTTGGCCAATAAATTGTTGAGGATGGGGTATTATTGGCCTACTATGGAAAGAGAAGCACACAACTATGTTAGAAGGTTTCTACAATGTCGGCAACATGGGGACCTCATCCATGCACCAGCTCAAGAGCTACACCCTATTGTTACACCATGACCCTTTTTGCAATGGGAGCTTAATCTCGTTGGAAAAATCACCCCCACCTCATCCAGTGGCCACAAGTTTATCATTACCACCACTGAGTACTTCACAAAGTGGGTGGAGGCTATACTAATGACCTACATAACTGGAAAGTAGACATCTAAGTTCATTCTGAACTATTTAATATGTCGCTACGGTGTCCCACAAGCCATTATCTCAGATAATGGGACACCGCTCAAAAATTAGGATGTCCGTGACTTATGCAACAAATTTAAAATCCAACATCACTTTTCTACTTTATATTATCCCCAAGGAAACAACCAAGCTGAGGCTATAAATAAGACCATCCAAAAAATACTCAAGAAAACAGTCAATGAAGTTAGATGTGATTGGCATCTCCAACTAAATCTCGCCCTCTAGGCCTATCAAGCAAGAATCCGCACACCCACAGGTGCCACCCCCTTTTCCCCAGTCTATAGATTAGAAGCCATATTACCCATTGAGATCAAGCTCCCATCACTAAGAATATCATTGCAAAATCTCATCACGGATGAGGAATATCGGGTGTCAAGATTGAATGACCTAGAACTACTAGATGAATGATGAATGAAGGCATTGAACCATCTATAGGTGTATCAGAACCGACTCAAGCAGAACTATACAAGAAGATCGGGAGCAGGACCTTCCAAGTCAGAGAACTTGTGCTAAAAGAGAACCAGAAAAATGTCCCAAACCTAAAATGAAAAGGTAAATTTGAAGCCAACTGGTTGGGACCATTTGTCATCAAGCGAGTTACAAGTCAGGGGCATATCAATTATCAACACCAGAAGGCGAGCCTCTACAAGAGCCCATGAACAACTCCCATGAAATTTTTTTATGCCTAAATATTTTCAAGGTATAGAACCAAAAAATTAAAAAAATAGAAAATGTCCTGAAAAATGGTCACCCTAATGAAAACTTGCAAAATCGTGCATCTTGGTGACAAAAAAATAAAAAAATAAAAAAATCCAAAAAAATCCAAAAAATGGATCAAAAATAGTAAAGAAAAAAATCATCCTTGAGTGAAAACCACTTTGGTGGTGCTTTGGGCAAGTACCTTGGTGAAAACCTGGCAAACAAATGCCTTGTGTAAATAAGCACTTTCCATCCACCAGGATCTTCATGACTTGTTCTGCTTCATCCATCCACTTCGCTTCCATCATTCATCACATTCCATATCCCCATCCATCACCCATCCACATCCGCATCATAGCTTGGTCCTGTGTTCGTGTCATGATCCTCCTAGTATTACTCGGCCCATTCCTAAGGCCAATTTGTCTTGCCTATATCAGAGTAGTCCATTACATCATGCTGGGGGCATGTTCTCGTCTGATCAGATTTATGTTTGTTCATGAAATCCGAAAATTAGAAAATCCAAAAAAATTCATAAAATTACAAAATCCCAAAACATTCAAAACATATTAAAACTCAAAAATAGGTCAAAAAGTGAGTTGAAAAAGACAAAAAATAGGATCATCTTGTCAAACTACGTCATCTCTGAGCTTTGAACATAGGAAAGGTTGATCTTTGATCATCCCCTGAGACACTTAGGTCAGTCCTTTAGGAGTCTATCACAATAAATTGGCAATCCATCTATTCATATTTCATCGATAATCAAGTCTGTGTCAGTCGAGCTACGTGGTCTCTACGTGTATAACGTAGGCAAGGCTAATCTGTTGATGAGCCCCCGAGACCCCTAGGATAGGTCTTTAGGTTAGTTTCTTGGTCAAAATCTTAAAAAACTCCAAAACATTCAAAAATTTTAAAATCAAAACATTTGTAAAATCTTGAAAAATACCAAAAACAATCTCATAACATTTTAGAAAAACATCAAAAACATTCAAAAAACCCAAAAATTCCAGCCGTCTCATCTTGCTTTCACCCACAATAAACATCATTCACTAACAAATCATCGTCATCCTCAACCTTTGGTGAAACAGTCGGAAACAAGTCTAGCCAGTTAAAAATAAAAACTCAAGTGTCAAAGTCTAAGGTCTAGGTTAGTATGTAAACAAGTTGTTCAACTCTTGGTGTCAATAGCCTATCATCCAATTAGTCCCAAATCAATCATCTGATATCATCATGTCCTAGGATGCGTCCTTCCTACAATGGACATCAACATCAGGCATGATCATAGTTTAGTCTTGGTTAGCGGTATGGAAGAACATTAGCTTGTTTGTTTACTTTATCTTTGTCTTTTAACTTATTTTTTTGTGCTCATTTCGATGACTTCTCGATGATGTCCCAAACGAAGGGGTTTAGAGAGAAAGGAATGGGACAATGATCATTGTATTTTTATCTATTGTGCTTGTTGGATATTCTTGTAATATAACCTTGGTCATGTGTGCTTTGTTTGGGTGTAGGGAGGGTGTTTTAGATATCTTGTTGACCACATAGGAAGGCTTGCCTTCCTATGTTTTGGTCTGAGATGTTTAGAATATCTGAACTGCATTTTAAATAAGGTTTCGTATGCTAGGTGTGAACAGGAGTACTCCTATCTGATTTTCGAGTCAAAGTCCATCACACTAGGTGCAACGACATCCTGGTTCTTTATACCTCGATGCATCGTACCTATGTGTGTTATCAAACATAAGGTAATTGGACCTTTCAAAATCCCAACTCCTCGGTAAGAAAATCATCATCATGATCATCATCATTATCATCTCGTGACTTGTTGGAGTCTCTTTCTTTCTTATATCTTCTTTCTGCGCTAACATGGTACCATGACAGTTAATCACAAATCATTATCGCCAATGCATCCATCCTACATCCATAAACTGTCAACATACTACATAATCAAAACCATATCATAAAGAAATCATTTATCATATCACTTACATCATTGCATAATATAGATTGGTTATTTTAAGCATCTCATAAACCATACATATGCATTCATTATATAAGCACAAAAAACAACCATCCCATATGCATTATCAAACTCATATCACATATCTCATAAAACATCCATTGCATAAAGAGAATATCATGTACATCATATACATACCTCATTAACATCCATCACATCATATGCATACATATCATCCATTTGCATTATCATAACATAGGCATCATACCATAAACATCATTCATCATTCCATATATCATTAAATATATCACTACATCATATCACCATCATAACATCATAAGTGCATTGTCATATCATACATGAGAAAAGTACTAAAAAGAAAAAGATTATATCCCATATATTTCATCATCCATTAAGTGCATAATATAGATTTGTTAGTCTAAGCATTTTCATATCATAACATTTTGCATGCATCATCATAAAAAGTGCATAAGAAAAGATATTGAAAAAATAAAAATGCATCCAAAAGATCATTTCATCACATAATCATAAAGTCATACATTGCATAACATCATAGTAGCATACATAAGATAAAATCATGACATCACATATAGAAAGAAAAATCCATCCATAATGCATAAAGAAAATAGAGCACATCATACATCATCAAATCATCGCATCTCATATATCATCAAATAATATACTATTATGGTACAAAATCTGGATCAAGTGCGTATCAAATACATAAAGTACAAATGCCCATGGGGCTATCAAAAATGAGCCTGTAGGGCATAAAAGAATCATGTCTCTAATTAAAAAATGTTCTAACCTTGTTGGCTGCCCTCACCCTTGCAAGGTTGTCTCTCTTCATGGTCCTCAGGGGCTCTGTATCTTGTCTGCTGTGAAAAGTCTGGGACCTAGGATGCTCGAGGCACGGTTTGATGATAGTGGACCCTATAGTAGTCAGCCTCTCTGACCACCTCCCTATATGTACGTAATGAAACTAAACTCTGGGAGGAGGAGGCAGACATATTCTCAAGCTGCTGTCTATGGCCCATCTCCTGAGCTTCCTTAAGCTCTATAGCTTGATCTCTCTCTTGTCGCAACTGGTCTCTCTCTGCCATTAAGGAAACAACCTATCCCTATAAACCTACAACCTGTGCCTATAGCTATTGTATCTGGGCATCCCCCTGATCAAATGGTGGTGGAGGTCCCTAATCTCTCTGTGGAAGTTGGTCCACCTGCATGTCCTACCTCCCCTAGTATTGATCCTATCGCCTTGGGACCTGCTCTTGCCTTTGTTGATCTAGCTATGGATTGAGTTGTTAATCCTATGGGCCCCTGTCCTAAATTGGCTGATGGGGTGGCCCATCTCCTCCCTGGTCCTCGTTCCCATCTTTGTCTCCGCCCCCTCAGCTACCCTAGCCTTGACCTTGACCTCCTCCTCTGCCTCTGGCCATGCGCTGTGTGAATGGTGTGCCTAGTATTGTCAATCAAAGAGGTGACCGAAACCAATCCCTGTATGACTATGTGGTTCCTGGGTCAGCTTGACCCTAATTGTATGGCCATGGCCTGGCCACCAGCTACTTGAATGTATCAATCACCTCCTATGCTAGAATATATCAAGCCCAAGACTCCCTCATAGTATGCACAAATATCGCCACGTACTAGTCATTAGGCCTATCTTGGGGCTCCCCAAACTGTCTTTGCACATGACTTGATAGGTATCTCTCTATCATCATATGCTCCCTACCTTGCATAAGCCTATCCTATCTGGTGAAGAAAAGATGTTTCACATCATCGTACCAAGCGGGCCATCCAAGACATGGCTGCCATGTAAAGGCTCACAGGTCATCTAGGACTTTCCTCTAGTGGGGAATCCTGTGTTGTCCTGTGTGTGTGAATGAAACTCTGCCCTGGTACCTCCAAACAACTGGATCATCTAGTTCCATATCATCTGCAACAACTCTTGGACAAAGCACCACAATATGCTCCTAGGTCTAGATGTGGAGAAGTGTCACACCAGCCCCAATGGATCTACCCTCGCCATATGTGAACTCATGCAAATCTCTATACAATGAGGCCAATAGAACTGGCCCCCAAGAAAATCATACCCATTGCCAGACCATCTGCTCCCAAGTGAGCCCCCAACCAGGATTGAAATAATGGCCCCACCGATCTGGTGTGACGAGACCTAAAATAATGGCGATGATAACCAATTGAAAAGGAGAGATAGTGAGCCTGTATCACTCTAGCTCAATTTGGCCCTCACAAAAGACAATCTCATCGAGGCCTATCACATCATAGCAGGCGTCCCTCCCAACGTCCACATTGTAATCACCTGCTCTTCGTGGATGGGTAATTTGAGTATGTGCCACACATCCTCTAGTGTGATTGTGGCCTTGCTTGTCAGAAGATGGAAGGAGGATGTCTCATGCCATCACTCAACAAGCACTATCATCATACCTAAATAAGTCCTAACTGGTAGTGCATACGCTATGTACCAGAGGCTAATCGCCCCCAGGTGCTCCTGCAGTTGCTCGTGCATCCCAACAATTCTACTAAGAATGGAGAATCTACGCTCATGTGAATGAAGTATCTCAACCTCCTCCTGCATCAAGAAATCCACCATGTTAAGTTTCATGAAAAATTATGATCCTGATTTTCCTCCCTGTACCCAAAACAACATATGTGTCATTGTTTGTGGGTGCGGTGTAGTTTGAAAGTTCCAAAATGTGCTGCTAGGACCCTTAATCATCCAAACTCTACCACCATGGCATAGTTTGAAGCATGAACCTAGACATAAACTTCCAAAATGGCCCACTGCGATGCACTTTTCATATGTGAGTCAGTTTGGAGTTTGAATCCAAACTCTAAATTGCACCGCGGGGCGGGTGCATGAAGCTGGGTTACACTTTTGTGGCCAACTTGAAAAAAAGATTGAAAATGACATAACATGAGCATGTTATAACGTGCTTGCGTTATGTCATTTTAAAAGAAAAAAAAAAGTGAAAGCTATTCATTTTCTCTTGTCTATTTTTCTGCTCTGCCTGCAACCAAAAACCCTCATTTTTGCACTCGCGTTCTAGGAGGAGGCATTCTACAAAATTCATCAACAATAGTTTCTTTTCCTTTGCAAAGATGGTGCCATGATGACGAAGAGGTGCAGGAGGTAAGTATTGTTTGCTATTTGTTTTGAATTTCTTAGTTTCAAGTTGATTTTGTTTGTTTTAGGTTAGATTTG
The DNA here is from genome assembly GCA_007258455.2 of Sequoia sempervirens. Taxonomy (NCBI): domain Eukaryota; kingdom Viridiplantae; phylum Streptophyta; class Pinopsida; order Cupressales; family Cupressaceae; genus Sequoia; species Sequoia sempervirens. The sequence goes on from VDFB02075321.1 coordinate 411,932,608, forward strand.
ATTGTTTTTTTTTTTTAATTTGTAGGAGATGCAAATAATCCTGCAAATCCTCAAAATCATCAACAAGAAGAATAGGAAAATCCTCCTTAACAAAATCCTCAATAGAATCAACCTCCCCCACCAATCACTCAACACCCTCCTAACACTCAACAAAATTTGAGGAGTGAAATTGAAAACAACAAAAGAAAAATTGAGGATCTTATCAGTATGTTGAGTGATCCAAATGCTTCAGCTGTAGAAAGAATGACTAGAAAATTCAATGAAAGAGATGTTAAAAAATTTAAATTCAATAACCCAACAAATAACGGGATGGCAAGATAGGAGGCAGGAAGCTAGGGCATATTATGCAAATAAACTATCATATAAACAAGTAAAAGATTTAAAAATTACTGTAGGTGATTTGTGCTCTTTATTCACTGACCCTAGAACAAATCAAAATCTTAGCCTCAATGCAAAGGGGTTTCCTATTCATTGGTGCCACCACCAAGAGATTAGGAACCATTTTTATGATAGGTGGTACTTGGTCTTTGATTACCCACTGTGCAACAATTGTGAAGTCCCCCAATATTTTCTTAGGAAACTATACAGTGAGTTCATATTGAACCAAATCCAAAATTATTTTGATATGAGGGAGTTCCAGGGGAGAGGTGGGGGGTCGGCTCAGGATAGGCTTGGTGCACAGCCAAATCCTATGTGGCAAGGGAGATGACCTCTCGCTAGGCCGCCTCATGAGCACATTGTTATGCCTACCATTGTGAAGGAGATTGCCAATGTAGAGACATTGCAAGTGATCAACACTTTGACCTAGAGTTTCATCCATCATACTAGCCCTATTGTACAACACCATCCATGGGAGTCTTTGGGTGGTGGCCTTCGAACCCATGTGTGTCAATCTTGCGGGGTGACTTGTTCATATGACCCCACTGGCACTGAGGAGGCTGCTATGCAGGATCCGTATGCTACTACATAGGATATGTATGTTTCTACGGGGATGGAGAGGACAACTGATATTTTGCATCATGCATATGGCATTGATAGTTGGGTAAAATTCAGCATGTTCATTGAATTTAATTTATTAAATTTTGATTATGAAATGCATGATTAACTAATTTAGTTTTATTATTTTAATAAAATTGCAGGGTCACAGTGTTGAGACTGGATACAACTGTTCCCCACCTACTTATTTCTGAAGTACACCTATCAGTGGGGTATGTAACCAGTAAACAATTATAAATTTATTACGTGTTAATAGCATTGTTTTACGAATGGTATTTTAATACATGTGATTTTGGATGTTGAACAAGATAATATTAGTGGTTTCAAGCAAACACCTCCTAGTGCCAGCGGATTCACTCAAATGTACACGAAGGTAATAGAATAAAGAGAACTTAACTAATGAATTTTACTTAATATATTTGTGTAGTTTATATTCATATTGTTGGTTACGTTGCATTACACATCATTCAAACTCAAAGCATTACTTCAAATTCCATAACTAATAACTAGATATTGATAGATGACAAAATTTCAACTGTACAATATAGTTGTTTAGAAAGTCAACATAAGTGGCACGATGCAATTACTTCACATGGAGGCATGTGCTTGCAAAGGTACACCAACACGACAAATTATGGATGCTTGGAAAAAATATATGAAACCATAATAGTAAGCAATAACATAGACAAGGTAGTTAGTGATGCAGAGCATCATATCAAAACAATCAATCATGAGGGTACATCTGATGTAGAGCATCCAACAAACACCATCAACATCATTTCTTCAAGGGATTTCAATCCCAAATAGAATCAGGAGAAGATCAAATATAATTTCATTAGAAATCTACTTTTCATTCAACCAAAATCCACTCAAATTCTCTTAGCCATTCGATACGCCATCATTCATCATTCCACTAATCAGTATTCCAATTGACTCATTCAAAGCAAAAACTATATTAAAGAAAACTTTGACTTAATCAATTAGATTCACATCATTCTCAACCACCATAAAAAACCATAAACCTGATTATTGACACGAGAACAATTCATCCTTTCATTTATTCACCAAGGCAACAAATAAACTAAACCATACCTCACTATTATCAGTCCATTATCAAGCATTGTACTCACCATATTTTGATTGCAGTAGTCTATTTACAGGTTACAAACTCCTGCTACAATAGAATCTTGATTATCATCTTGTGGTTAATCACCAATTTGTTCAAAAGGCTTCATAATACTCACCCATCCAACCATCAAAGTCACCAAACCTGTCTTATACACCTTAACCAAATTTAGTAACATCAATCATATCAAATTAGTTTGATAGTAACCAAGCACTCAATATCATCCTTTCCACTATTTAAACAAACATATTTGTTTTGATCAGACAATATCATATTCCTCTAGTAGGTCTGTCAACCATTGAATCGGGTAGTTACATTCCTATCTCAAAGCTTATTAAAAAACTCAATGCACATTTAGAAACAATTTCGAGCACATCACAACATATCAAAGTTCTTAGACATTTGACATAAAGAAAATCATCATATTTCAGACTATCCTCTAAAGAAAGCCTAGTAGATTAGGCCTATTTTACAAAGGAGACCCCTTCAAAACCGTTCCAAATCACTCAGAACCTGAAAAGAGTCTTCAAGTGTGTCTTATAACTCAAGATTTCACCATTTATAGGGATTGAAAACCATGAAAATGTTTTGATCCAATAAACCCTCATTTATGGAGTGTAAAAGCATAAATCAAGGAGGGTTTTGTGAGAAATACTATTGCAAACCTCTATTTCTCTGGCCACCACCTAGAACATGATTTTTTATGTCTTCCAAGACCTTCTACATCATTTCCAAGCTTCTACAAGTTTTATTTATTCATGACCCATGACTGTAGCATCACTTTGTGTAGGAAAATCCTCTATTTTCCAGTGTAGCAGCAACTCCACCATGGTATTCTTGCTTTTCCCTGCACTTACAATCATCAAAACATGCAAAAAATCCTAACATTAACCTACTTCACTAATTTACTTGACCTACATTGGTGTAGTGAAGAAAAACCCTATTGGACTCTCAAACTTGCTTCTAAAAGGACTCCATTGGGCACTGAAAGCTGCCTCTTATTCTTTTGTTTCCTAAAACTAAGCAAGTCTAACTCTTGAAATTGGAAACTAACTCCTCTTTACATGTATTCACACTATTATTTAACTTTGGGTGTTCCTAAATTACCAACACAAGAAAACAAAACAATGGAGTAATGCTGCAAACTCAGAAACAGGGAATTTTTATTTCAAAATCTAATTACAAGAACACAAGCTTCTATTGTTTCTCACCTTTACATACCTTTTAAAGATATTTCCTTTTCCATAACTATCTTTCCATCGGTTGAAACTACCCCTTTTAACACTCAATATGCCTGATTTCCTTGTTTTTGTCAATTTAACAACTTTGAACAATATTACATTATTGCATTGTTTTCATTTTCCCACTTTGACCACCTAGAACTTACGCATAACCTTAAATACATTCAAATAAGACATCATATGACCTTGAACATGCTTTACATCATTTTTTCATGACCTTTTGTGATTGACTGAATACAAATTTGAACACTCATCCCTTTTGCAAAATTGAAAATTATTTGATGACCTAGGTGCTCCTGCACCAACATCTAACCCAATTGAATCAGGAAAAGATCAAATTGAATAAGCAACTAAAATTTATTTCTCTTTTCATCAAAAGTCACATTGTTTCATTTGCAAACCACAAGGCAACAACAACCGAACTCATTTCAATACTTCTTATCATCCTCAAGCTTCAAACATCTTATTTATCAGCAAAAATGATTGATCTGTGCACAAGAAACCTAATTAGAGTCACTAAACAATCCATTCTTTCATCATTCACCAAGGCACCCTTCCACTCAATTTGCTTTACCTAGGAAAAATAACCAAAAACCAATCTTTCATGTTACAACCTATATCCATCAGATCCTAACACACCTTTGTCATCATCAATTTATCTGAATTCAAAGAAAAAACCTGATAAAGAGCTCTGAATCTTTCAATTCCTTAAACAACTCACCAAATTTTCACTTTTACTAACTAGTTCCTCAAGACCAAGATACTACAATCAATGATTTACATCTCAATCATTTCATCTAACTTCCAAGACATTACTCACATCATGTTTATTGACTAAGCTTATTCTATGCACAAATCAAGCCCTACAAAGGAGGGTTTATTGCATAAGGTACTTACATACCTTAAATACTCTTGCCACCACCACAAAGACCATGGAAATAGCCTGCATAAGCTTTAGAAATGATGTAGAGTGGCAGGGAAGGAAAACTCACAATCACAAATGGCAAAGTCACTCCACTAAATGCTTCTCTCAAATACTCTCATGAGGAGTCCTAATCTCCACTATTCTTTAAGAGATCAACCCCACACACCTAGGGTTCACAAATCAGACCACTCACAAAGCTTGAAAACATTTGGATCATGTCTCATTAAGTCAAAAAAAGGTTTAACAACCCTCTAGCATTTAGGTTTCAACAAACACCCATCACTATGGTGACTTAGACCTAACTCTCTCTTAAGGCTTGCAACCCTTGCCCAGTAGGTCAGTCAGAATAAAAAAAACAAGGAAGATTGTTAAGACACAAAACCTATGGATTTAGACCCCTAAGATGGACCCCTACAAGGTTTGAAAACCCTTCCTCTTCACTATCAAAACATCACTCACAATGGCCCTTTCTACTGCTGCTCCAAAAGGCCTAATTCATAGACCTACACCTAGGTCTTGACTATCTAGGCTCTCCCCTTCACCCCAAAGCCCAAATTTAGATTCCTATAGGATATCCACATCTATTTCCACCATTCCTAAGTGCCTCAAATAGATTCTTAAAAATCAAGCAAAAACTCATTTTTTTTGCTTGTCAATTATGCTTGCCACATAGAGATGTCAAGCCAAAATTCATGCACATCTTCCGAAAATGAGCCTTCCATTCTCCAAAAATTTGAGGAAATTATAGTACAACCTTATATCTTCCATCCCACTGAGATTTAGCAATTTTACACTATGGGAATGGAAGAAATATACATTTTTCACCCAAAACCCTAATTTTAAGGGTTTTCAGACCACCTGATAGAGAAATTGGAATATCTTCCTTGATACTCAATGAAATATCACCACTCCAATTCCAAAGGAAAGATTATTCAATTACCTATCCAACCATTATAGGCTTGGAGCATGAAAGTGAACATACAGTCTGTACCAAGTACGGGATCAACAAATTCTTTAGAAAAACATAGGAAAAACAACAAACTTCTACTGAAACTTCTTCAAAACATCAACATAAACCTTGCCTCGACCAAGAGAGGCATATTTGAAGTCTTACAAACTCCCTTTAACTTCTTTCAACTATATTTTGAAAAGAGAGATGTTGGAAAACAACTAATCTCATGCTTTGACTTCTAATTGCCTAGTTAAGGCAATGTGAGCAACTTCTACCAACTCAACCACAAAGAGCCTTCCAAAATGTGTCAAAGGCATTTAAAACCTTGTAAAAAAGTAAGGTCACTCCCCTCAGGTGTCTAGATACAACAAGGCATCCTTTTTCCTTATTTTTCCAAGATGCACTAGACTTACAAAGGAGGATGGAGACCTTGTTGTACAAAGAAGTTGGTCACCAAGACCAAAAACTCAACCAAAAACCTAGAAGACCTACTACAAAGCATTGAAATGGTCCATAAGACCTTATTCCATCCATGAACCAAGAAAAAAAACATGACAAATTATTCTAGGTCCCTTAGACCCATGGGTGCTCCTGGACAATACTCCCAAGCAAGAAAAAGATCTCAAGTCCTCTTTGAGATCAAGTCTTCTATAGTAGTTCCATGTTGTTTACTATCATTTTATGACATCCATGTTGCATCCTCTTTAGGTAGACCTTGCCATTTGACTAGGTATTCCTTGTAAACCTTCCTTCTAGTCTTCTTTATCTCCTTGGTGTCTAGGATGCATTCAAGAGTCATAGGTTGGCTGGGGGGTAGTTCCTTCACCCAATCTTCATCCTCCATTGTTTTTGTACTTGCTCCATCACCTGTATTCACAAAAGATTTGAAAGGATACAAGTCAAAAATGTTGAAGATAGGAGAGATTGCCACCCCAGGAGGTAGCTCTATTTCATAAGCAATTTGGCTAAACTTGTAGACCACTTTGCAAGGTCCTATCTTCTTCATCATGAGTTTGGTATACTTTCCTTTTGGAAGTCTCTCCTTCTTCAAATGTGCCATCACCAAGTCTCCAACCTTGAATTGGACATTCCTCATCTTTAAATCTTCCTTTTCCTTATACTTCTCAACATTCTTTTGAAGGGTTTCCTTCACTGGTTGATGAATATCCCTGATTGTAACAAAAAAGTCCTCACCTTGAGCACTTCTCTTAGCAAATCCTTGTACATCTCTTAGTTCATAGACCCCTCTAGGGTGCATGCCATATACTACTTCAAAAGGGCTTCTACTAATGCTTCTATTCATGGAGTCATTATATGCAAATTCAGCCTAAGGTAAAATTAGATCCCAAGCTTGTCCATGCTCCTTGGTAAGGAATCTTAAGAGGTTTCCCAATGATCTATTCACCACTTCAGTTTTTCCATCCGTTTGTGGATGGTATATTGAACTAAAGGATAGTTTTTTTTCCTTAAGTTTCTTCCACAAGGTCATCCAAAAGTGACCAATGAATTTAGAATCCCTGTCAGAAACAATGCTTAAATGCAGTCCATGTATCCTAACAACCTCCTTAAAGAAGAGACCTGCCATATGAGATGCATCATTGGTGCATTTTCAAGGAATAAAATGTGCCATCTTACTAAATCTATCAACTACTACAAAGATACTATCAGGGTTCTAGGCAACCCCAAGACAAAGTCCATACACACTCCCAAGGCCTATTGGGAATTGGCAGTGGCTGATAGAGTCCTACATTTGATGAAGTTCCCTTTTCCCTTTGACATATTGTGCAGCCTTCCACATACCTTCTCACATCCACCTGCAATTTTGGCCAATAGTAAAATCTCCTAACTTGTTCCAAGGTCTCGTCAAGGCCAAAGTGACCTCCAAGACTCCCACTATGTTTCTCCTTTATGATATTCTCCCTCATTGAGCATCTACGCACACACAATTGGCTTCCTTTGAAGAGAAAACCATTCTGCAATAAAAAGTTAGAGAATTCACCATGAAAAGAATTCAAATGCTGCTCACAAACATTGTATACCTCCTTGAAATCTGAATCTTCATGATACATATCCTTCAATGCTTCAACCCCCATGCTTTGGATTTGGATCTCTTACACTACAAGTTCCCTTCTACTAAGAGCATCTGCCACCTTATTTGCTTGGCCCTTCTTATGCTTTATTGTGAAAGTATAGGCTTTCAAAGACTCTACCCACTTCATATGCCTATGACTGAGTTTGTCCCGTGCATTCAAAAAACTCAAGGCACGATTATCAGTATAAACAACAAATTCTTTAGGTAACAAGTAGTTCCTCCACTTTTTGAGGGCTTGGACCATAGCATAAAATTCCAAATCATAGGAAGAATACTTCCTCTTTGCTTCATTCAACCTCTCATTGAAAAATGCAATCGGTCTACCTTCTTGGCTCAAAATAACCCCTATTGCTTGATTGCTAGCATCACACTCAATGGTAAAAAAATTATCAAAATCAGGGAGCACAAGTATAGGATGTTGTGCTATTCTTATTTTGAGATATTCAAACCCTTTATCAGCCTCATTGGTCCAAGAAAACTTACCTTTGTTACCTCCTTTGATGGTGTCCAAGATTGGTGCACAAATTTGGCTAAAGTTCTTGATGAACTTTCTATAAAAGCTTGCAAGTCCATGGAATATTCTCACATCTCCCATGGATTTTGGTGTTGTCCAAGTAAGAATAGCATCCACCTTTGAAGGATCCATCTTTAAACTTCCCTTGGAGATGACAAAACCAAGGTAGACTAGTTCTTCCTTCATGAATTCACACTTTTCCATGTTGATCAGTAACTTCTCCTCTTGTAACCTCCTTAGTACCATGTCAAGGTGCTTCAAATGTTCTTCTTTAGACCTACTAAACACAAGGATGTCATCTAAATAAACTATAACAAACTTTCCAATGAAAGGTATCAATACCTCATTCATAAGGTGCATAAATGTACTAGGGACATTTGATAACCCAAAGGGCATCACCAACCACTCATAGAGCCCTTCATTAGTGTTAAAAGTTGTCTTCCATTCACCCCCCTCTCTGATCCTTATCTGATGGTACCCGCTCTTTAGATCAATCTTGGAAAAGTAAGATGCTCCTGATAGACAATCGATGAGGTCCTCCATTCTTGGCATCGAGAACCTATATCTGATTGTGATCCTATTAATGGCTCTTGAATCAGTGCAAAGCCTCCAATTCCCATCCTTCCTTGGTGCTAGGATAGTAGGAACAACACATGGGCTCAAACTCTTCCTCACTAGCCCTTTATCCATTAACTCTTGCACTTGTCTTGCAATCTCCTCATTTTAAGCAGGTGTCATCTTTTATGCAGCCTTATTGGGAAATGTAGCCCCTAGAATCAGATCAATATGGTGGCTTATATCCCTAATGGGAGGTAGGGAACTAGGTAATTCATTCACCATTATGTCCTTGTACCTTTCCAACAATTCTTGGACTTTCGTTGGTGCATCTTCCTTCTTCTTTGTGGGAAGATATGCTTCACTTTTTGGCTTCATAATCAGGAAGAATCCTCTTCCTCCTCCTTCCTTCAAGGTCTTCATGAACTCCTCACCCACCATCAAAACACTAGGCCCTTCATGCTTTTCCTTGTCATCTTCTAGGAGAGGTGAAAGGTTGTAAGTCTTCCCATCCTTCACAATGAAGTATGTGTTCTTCTCCCCATCATGCTTGGTCTTCCTATCAAACTGCCAAGGCCTACCAGAAATATGTAGTTTAATACTTGTACTCAAAATTTTGTTCATTAGATCTCATACATTATAAGTCATGACGTGGATCGCTATTGTAACTTTTTTGTGATAGAATAATTTGTTGTTTTATTTTCAGATGTTGGTTGTGGAAACACCTCCAAATGTTACAAGAGCAATGGATATCAGTGCTTCATCCACTATACAATCCTCCATGGCTCTGATAAAGGAGGTATGAGGAAAATTACTAAATTTCAATTTACATTCGTTGTTATAGATGTTAGTTCTAGTGAAAAATCAAACCATTATTGATTCATAGTTTAATTCCTATTTGGATGGTTTGCACAGGGCTTGAGCATGCCTGAGAATCGACATGCAAATATTTCCATCATGGAGATTGATCATGAGATGGCCGTAAGTGATTATTTTGTTAAATATATCATTTTTTATAATTTAATTTCTATATATATATGTCTTTACTTCTTATTGTAACAATTAAAACTTCACCAAGAGCTAAATTATAGGAGGAGTTTATGGCTTAGAGGTTGAGTAGCTAAATTGTATTTGTTAGAAAATTGAGGGTTTTAATCAATTATGGATTATAGGTTGAGTGATTTTCTAAAACCTATGGAATTGGGAGTTTTGTGACCTATTTGATGACTGTTCAAGAGCTTGTGGGGTTAGAAGAAGTTTAAAGAGCAGTTTGTTTGTAAAACAGGGCTAATTTTGTAGCCTTTTTGCAGGGCAGTTTGAAGGATCTCCAAGAAATTGCAAAGAAACCTTGTATTTTTGGCTTGGGAATGGTGTTGGTGGTTTGAGTAGATGCTATATTGATGATGAGATGGTCCTTGAGAGGCATTCTCTAAAATTTAAGCCATATTGTTGAGTTTCGAAGCCTTTTTGTTGGTAGTTGTTCCAAGATGGCCAAATGAAATAACAAAGGTTATTGATTTACTAAAATCTTATTTGTTTGAGTCTTCTCCACCTTGAATTTGCATCACTAAAGTTTCTCCTGAGTCACCAGTGTAGCTCTCTCTGCATTTTCAGACTCTTTCATTGCTATAGACCGTCTTTGGGATTTAATCATTTGTACCACATGGTTGATGTGCTTTGAATCCTTGCATCTAAAGGTAATTTCATCAACATACATACTGCTACTCTCTGAAGGTTAACAATCTTAATCTCACTAATTGTACATTTACAACCATATTCAAAGATTTTCCTTCAAAAGGTTGCAAATTCAAATATTGACTTAAATAGCCTTCAACAGGCTTTAAATAGCATTTACAAATGATTCTACATCTTTCCAATCACGCCTAACTATTCTTTTTGTAACTAACACTAATACATTTGATTGTAAAATACGATGAAACTGTCCGACGAAATATGTAAAATTCGATGTTTGTCGGGTGCTTGTAAAATTTGATGTGTAATTTCCAATGTGTAATTTCCAATTTTTTGAAAGTTTATCCCCCACTTTCGTCAAAATTTTGACAAACCTGGGGTTCGTCGAAATGTCGGCTATTATTTTCGTCGAATTTTTGACAAACATGAAAAATTAAAAAAAATCAAATTGTGGCCGACATAAAGAAAAGTGAGTTTGTGCCTGATTTATTGCAACAGTGTTTTGCTCTACTTGAGATAGTTTGTGGAGAACTAAGGATGATTTTCGGAAAAAATCCAAAATCAAGAAGCTATCGCCAAGTTGAGGGTAGTCATTGTCTTTTGCAAATTCAGTTGTGAAGTCAGATTTGTAGTTCCAGGTTTGAAAATCATATTTTAAAGCAACATCTCATCAGATTTCATTTTTAGAGGTTAAGGGTTTTGAGAATTTCATGTCTAGATTTTGTTGTGTGGAATCACCATAAGATCACAACGGAGGAACGGATTCTTGTGATTGTAATTATGTGATCCATAAATGTATTGGTCATGTGGCATAATTGTGCTATAACAAATACAGGATGCATTCATGTGTGACCCAATTTCAATGTGGCTATGTTGTGATAGAAATGGAGGCACTCATATAATGTAGTTAATTCAAGTTGTATAATGTAGGTGTCAATCATCATTGGGTGCATTTAGGTTGTCTCAAGTTTAACATGATAGGATGTAATTATAGCATGATCGAAGAGTGATTACCTCTTGCTGCAATAAAGAGCCTATAACTCTAGTTGATATGCAGAGTGGTTGTGTTATATCAATTATGTAGTGTTTAATGGGCTATTCTAGAGAGTGATCAAGATTTTCTAAACCTTATGAATGTTACTTGACATATATTTGCATAATCTGAAATTCCTTCAAAGGCTTTGAAGTATCAATGTATCCTATATAGGGTTTAGAATGATTTATTTTAATTAAAAAAAAATAAATAAATGATGTATTTCCCTCAGAATTAGATAATGTGGAGATCTCCTAAATGCCCTAGCACACTATCCCTTGGCAATCAGATTCACTCTGCCTACTAGGGTTTTGCATGTGACATCTTTAATATCTTCATGACCGTGGCTTTTAAATAGATCTTAGTCTTTGCTTTAATCCTTTCATGGTAACCCTTGAGTTCCATAATCCACCTTCAATCTCTTCTAAGAACGTTGTCTTAAGCTAGACTGCATAGTATGCATATAAAGCAAGTCCTTCATACCTGCCATTGTTCCAAACCACCACTCACTGCCTTGCTTAAAATGTTGCCTCCATAAGCACAATAGCATGTTTTAAAATCATGGTTGCCAGTGATTGACCATTAAGGTCACCACTTTCATCATGAAGATACAATGAGATTTTTGTCTTCAAACTCAAGGCATTATGGAACATAACATTGTGAATTGTTTGTTGTGTACGATTCAATTTTCTTGCACATTTACTGCTTTTCTAACTTCCTTTAAGACCGGGTATTGTACCCTCAGCTGAATCTCAAACAGCTTCACTCACTATCACTTGAAGATTCCTTTCATGAGCATCCTTCTATAAAATCAAACTATGCCCTATAGACTTCCTACTTACTATAGGGGACTCATTGTTTCATGGTATTGTAGTTCTTAAGATCCTTCAACCTTATTGACACTACTTCACAGTCCACAAAGTATTATTCACTATTTTCCCATCTTTGAGTGAGTCTCAAAACACTGCTCAAACATGCAATCCACTACCTCCATTATACAATATTAATGGCTAAGAAGAAATATTGAACCTATGATTACCACATTACTTCATTTGGACAGTCATTCTCTGACAGATTTGTATTGTCTAAACACTACCAAAGTATTTGAAAACCCTCTTAAGGTCGCTAAGGGTAAGGAACTCATTGTTAAAATTCCACTTTACAATGCAAGGTTTGAGCTTTATTATCTTGTCCCTACTTAGCCTATTTTTGACTGTCACATCTCAAGTGACTGCCATTCTTCTTACCGTAGATTGCATTTACAAATGTCACTAAGCTACATAGTGTGCTTGTTATTGGATACAATCTTTAGATTGCAAGATTTTGTTATTACCTACAATGTCTCAATCTTTCTGGTATTGCAACCTCACTAATCCGCTATAGTTATTGTTTATGTTTCTACGGAGGCCTAGGGTTTGTACCCTAATCATGCTCTTACCAATGCTTCTGTTGTTTTTTATTAGGGCTCTCTCAATGTTGAAGGCCCTAGGGATAAGCTCGTCATAAGAAGTGACACATTGCATCTTTAACTAAAAGGATAAATCCATATTGACATTAGCAATGATGATTCTGACTCGTTGCTCCATAGGAATGGGTCACTTGCTCTTACTAGCTCGCTACCTCCATTGTTGTAGGAATTTTGTGATCAAGTTTAATATTCTGATTTTAGGAGTCTTAACAGTTGGAAATCATAGTAAAATCAAAATTTAATAAGTTTTGGAATTAGCATTGTAAAGTGTTTTTTGGGGTCATTAACTTCAGACTATCTTCTCTTTTGCAGGGGTGGTTGCATGCCAAATTATTTTGGTGTAAAATATCAGAATTATTAGACTATGTTACCTATCTATGAATAAAAATTATTGGAGTGTGAGTTTGATATTTTTTGAAGATCTAAATGGTCAAGCTTGGCAAAGAAAAATCATGTCAGATAATATTAGTCCAAAATAAAATGAAGAGACACTTGATAGATTTTGGGCTAGATTGAAAAGAAAGGGTGATGGGAAATGTTATTGTCCTTGCAATAATTGCAAGGGCTTAAAGACGAGATGACTTTTAATCACAACAGCTGAGAAACATTGTAGGCAGCATGGTTACGTTGAAAGGGGGCATAATTATCATCCATTGGTAAGTTGTTCATTATATGTGTTTATATTGATTGAATTTGTAAATGTTTATATTGTTTTAACATTATATATATATATATATATATATATATATATATATATATAATCACGATCATGGTTTATTTGTGTCTATCATTATTATAAAGGTGGGGCGCCCTAGGGCAGATGATATGGATTATCACAGCCCGGAGAATGTGGTTTTGTAAGCAAATGAACATGGAGCTGTGAATATCAAAGATGAAATTAATAATCCTATGGAAGAAGATGATCATGCACCAGAAAACACAGTTGATGATGATGATACGAATACATTGATCCATGCCACATTTAGTGGTAGAGCTGATCATGATGATCAAGATGACTTTGATGTTGTTCAAGATTTACCTGTACTTGACAAGGAATACAAGCCCCTTTATGAAGGCTCTGAAACAACTCCTCTCTGCTGTATTGTTGCTATTGAACTTTAAGGTTATGAATGTTTTATCAAACATAGCAATCTCACGGATGTTAAGGTATGTCATATATGTCATCTTTTTTCATCTATTTTAATTGTTGTTAGTTCATCACTAGTAAATAAAGGATGAAATATGTACCATTAATATTTTTTATACGAACAAATTATTTTTGTTGTAGATTGATTGGTGACTATTTTTTACCACCATCAAATATTTTACCTCGCTCATACCGATATTTATGTGCCATTATGAAAGATATCATAATGGAGTATCAAGCAATATATGCATATCCCAATGATCATATTATATA
>VDFB02075321.1:411946721-411956979 GCA_007258455.2 Sequoia sempervirens
CTTTACCAACTCCCTAATCTTCCTACTTAGATCATTTAGTAAGGTCTGAAAACTTTGCAATGATTTAAATAATATATAAGTAGGCTTCAATGATTGAGGCCTATTATTTGCATCAAACCTTAAGGCTATAGTCATAACATCTAGATTATTTTCCTTAGGGATCCAATTTTGAATTATTGGAATCACTATCCCCTGATCCCTATCAATATTATTTATTGCTTCAGATAGCAAATAATACAAAGAATGTATAGAGGGCAGTTTATTATCTTTAAATGCTCCAAAACAAGAGTAACAATTTCTTTTTCTTTTGAAAGAAAACCCTCCTCTTTTACCCTTAGTGATGTTTGTAATTGATCAATTTCCTACATGAGCTGCCTCTTTGTTGGATCAACAGAGCACTCTGTTTGTTCATCGACTTGTTCTAGAGGAGGGGTAAGAGCAGGATTTTGAATGGGAGACCCTGGTGTAGAAACATTTGGAGAAGCAGGAGGCATTGACCCTGCTGTGGGAGGTGATGTGTTGGTTCATGGAGCATTGGATGTTTCCCTAGTATGTCTATACTTGAACCTTTCTACTTCAGTTTGCAGCTCAACATTCCTCTGTTGCATTTTACTATATTCTTCAACTAAAATGTTATACTTCTCCATTAGGCTCTTTCTTTGACCTCCTCCCACTTTTAGTAGTCTTTGGGCTGGTGGCCACATTCACAGTTAAACTAGTGGCTTCGGTTGTTGTAGTCTCTAAATCCCTCTTTATTAGTAATCCTCCTTTGAAATTTGGATTAATATTAGCAATGTCTGGCTTTCTTCCTTGTGGAGCCAATGCCCAAATTGCCAAGGTCTCATATTCTTCACTGAAGACAAAGTTTTGTAATGTTGCCTTAACTTCTTCAGAATCCTGAAAATGATTCTTGGACTTCATAATGGCACTGAAAGCCACTGCATTTGTGATGTCCCATTCAGGAAAAATCAAAACACCAGCCTGATTCACTAGTTGTCTTCCTTCTTTAGGAGTGATGTTTTTGAACTCTTCCATTAGTTCAGCTTTCACTTCTTCATCATTCTCCTGATCTGACCTGTCAGGCCTTAATTCTCTTCTCTCCTTGCATTTATTTTGATATTCTTCAAATTTCATCCTCCATGCCAATTGCAAGAATACAAGAGTCTTTACAAATGCATTGTCATCTAAGAACTCCTTGCAAGCCTCCATTCTTGCATCCTGCACACTCTTACCCTTCATATCCAAATTAGATAGAACCAATTCAGCTGACCTAGGAGGGGATGACATACCAACCTACATGTCTTGATCAGTAACAATAATTTCATCTGTAAGATCCTCAGGTAGGTGATCAGTTCTTTGCCTCTTAGGGCTTGGCTTAGGTGGTGGTGATGGGGGACTGCGCTATGGTGAAGATTTTAATTCAATGATTTTGACAGCCCCAATTACTTTGAATTTTGGGCTTGGTCGTGAAGGCGCCTTCATTATTTTCTTCCTTTTTCTGTCTACTTCTTCCTCATCACTGCTAGTATCCCTTTTCCTCCTATAGATGGGCCGCCTTTCTATAGGCTGACATACTAGCCTTGTTTCAATTGACATATCACTTTGTCCTTGCATATCCAGACTTAGCCTTAAATTTATCTTTTTGGTTGTCAAGGTGTCCATTATCTCCTTAAAATTTTTTATTAAAAAGTCAATTCTCTTGTGGTATGGAGTGAATTCCATCAATGGATCATACATTGGATCCATTTCATGCACAATATCCAGTAGTTTACTATAAGCTATCCACTTTTCCTTATTCAATTCTTGTCTATTTAAATCCAATTCATTCTTGATCAGGTCCTCAGGGAAATTGAACTTGTGTAAATTTTCTATCTTTTTATTCTTTTATCCAAAAGCATAAAGAAACCGTGACTCAGCAAGTGCTGTCACTTTGACCAAATCCTGTTCTTGATAACCACCAGTTAATTTGTCAAAATGTGTCCAGCCTCCCTTTGAAAATGTAAAGTCAGACACTACTGTATAATCAGGGAATAATGTTCCCTTCCCCTTTCTAGTTAGGTTATCTTCATGAATACACCCCATTTTCCACATAACTTTTGCAAACCCTAGTCTTGGTGGCACATTGTATGGCAGTATGTGAGGGGTTCCTTGAAATCTATATATTCTTAGGATAGTGCTGACTGGATATGGGATAATGTCACCCCAGTTATGTAAAACCCTCAATTCTGGTTTTCTCTCCTTCAGCCTAAGGAAATCATGTAGTTCTTGAGGGATCCTAGGTACATTTACCATCAATCTAGCCCTTAATCTTGTAGTAAAACAATTATCAAATTACACATAACTGGTGCTTTCTTTATTACAGGACAAATCTGCAGCCCATATCTATACTGGCAATCTTTCTCCATTAACTGATTGTCTTAAGTTCATATTCTCAGCAAAGAAATTAGCATTCCTAAACAAAAACATATGCATCAATATGGAATACCAAAATAATTGAGTACCAGTATCACCATTCTGCAGCTTCGACAATCCTTCATGTATCCTCTCCACCAAAAAAGAAACAAAGTCATATGTTACAAAGAAGTTAGTGTGTTGTATTTGTACCCCCATGAACATGTATGCAATCGACATTACTGCACCAGGGCTGAAACCCAAAATCTGACATAATGAATAGAAAGTAGCCAGGAAAGGCTTGAAAAAACAATTCAATCTGAAAGGTTCCTAGTCACTAGGGCTGATGTGAAATTGTGAACCCCCTACCTTAACCAGATGAGGTGGAAGCAGCTTAACCCTAAAAAGAGATTTCAATTTTGTATACTCCTGCTTCATTTCTTCAAGATTAGTAGGAACCAAGTCATCACTTGGCTCACTCAAATCAAAATTCTGTTGGATAATATCTCTGTTAATTTCCAATAGAACCCCTCCATCATTATCTCTGATTACCTGTGTGATAGGGTCATATCTTTTGGCCACTGCTCTAAGTAAGTCCACATCAGGGAACACATTTGGAACAACCAGATTTCCCATATCGTACATCCATCCATTTGAAAAAGATGAGGCAAATTCCTCTATCCATACCATAATTTGAATATTTCTAAGCCTGTGAGTGGAACCCTAGCATCAACAATGTTGGAATTATTACACACCAACCCCTCCCCTAGGATTTTCCCTCACATCAACACCAAACCTTTCTTTCTCTCATTTGTTGATAATGGAAATTGATTTAGGAAATCATCATACAAGTTTCTTTTCAAATACTCAATGTGGCCAGAGTGGTGCTTGGTTGGTTCCATTTTAGATAAACTAGGGGCTCACTACAATGTTACATTTGAAGTGGCTATGACTAAGCAGAGATAGGAAATTACAGAGTAAAAATACTGCAATTCCTCACAATTTATGATTAAACAATAGCCCTAACAAAAGATTTTAATGAACTCAGTGACAAGCATAGTAGACCCCCCTTTCCCAAATTTAGGTGCAGAATGACTGGGAAACAGAGAAAATTAACTAACAACTTTTTTCACACAAACTCCAATTTCTGGCAGCAACTGCTCGCAATTTCACCTTTGGCTCTGAAACTATTTTCACAAAATACTTGGATGCTTTGTGATATAAATGAGATGAGTAAATTGATTTTATGTTGATCAAATTCCGCCAGTGCATGTCTTATCTGCCATTAAAGCTCACTTGTGGGCTGCACGAACGGCTCCAACCATAATTTTATACATATTTAAATTTGAGCCGTTGATCCTTCAGTTTGATCAAATCATCAATGGCCATCTTCAAAACAGGCTGACATAATCACCAACACGACAATAAAGGGGCCCGCTATGTCATACGCCGTGAAGGAATGCCACGTGGTGGTTTCCCGTGATATCACAATCCTTTGATTTATTAGCGTGGGATGGCAGGCATCGTCGATCTTTTTACCATAAAGCCTGCTCCTTCAAAAATGGTTGCCATCCTTTCCTTTAACTGTCGAGCAACTTTTCCCTTAAAATCATAACATCTGCATTGAAATAAAACACGTGCATCTTACAAGTGCATTATTAATCCACCCCGTAATACATTTAAAATCGGCGAACACTTTCTTCACTCCTTAGGCTTCATTAGATGAGACACGTCATAGGCACCTGCGACATCGTGATCCCAAAATTCTGAATTGCGAGATGGCAGGCACCGTCAATCTTGAAGAGACAGCTCATCAATGGTCACACATATTTCATCCTTTATGAAGGGCACGTGACACCCGCCCGTGATATCGCGATCCCTGTAATCGCTGATCGCGGGATAGCAGACACCATTGATCTCGTTCCTTTAACACAGTCGCCATCCATGTCATTAAACTTTGAGCAGCTTTTCTAGCAAGATTATAACATATCCATGGATTTAGAACATGTGCGTCTTGAGAACACTTTAGTAATCTGCCCCTTAATACATTTAAAGCTAGCTAGTGTTTCCTTTACTCTTTAGGCTTCATCGGATAAGACATGTGGTGCCTGCCCATGATTTCGCAATCAATCCAAGCACCATCACGGGATGGCGGGGAATGGCTCAGATCAATGGTAGTTGGTCAGCGATAGCTCAAATTTGATCCCCCGGATAGGACACGTGGCACCCACCCGTGATTTTGCGATCCTTGAATTCCCAATCACGGGATGGCAGGCACCATTGATATCTACAGGAAATTGATCAACAACAGCACTAAATCAACCCTTGAGCTCCTCCAGATAGGACATGTGGCGCCCACTCGTTATTTTGCAATCCTTGAATTCCCGATCATGGGATGGCAGGCACCATTGATATCTGCAGGAAATAGATCAACGGCAACACTAAATCAACCCTTGAGCTCCCTCAGATAGGACACATGGTGCCCACCCATGATTTCACGATCCTTGAATTCCCAATCACGAAATGGTGGGCACCGTTGATATCTGCAGGAAATAGATCAATGACAACACTAAATCAACCCTTGTAAAATAAAACATTCATTAAAAGGAGTAGGCATTACTAGGCAGATGACAAATAAAACAAGAGCTGCAGGGCAGCGAAGTTCCTACCAAAAAGTTATTAAATAGTTATGTTTTAAGAATTTAGGAATGAAATTATTGATGAGGTGAGACTCTTGTGTAAGAAGAACACATGATTAAGTTAAGGATTGTATTTGTTGTTATAACTTTAGTTCTAATATATTAAATTATATTTTAGATGGTATATATGTTACATATATATTGTATATATATATTATAATATTATAATGATATTAAAATTATATATTCGATATTATATATGTTACATATGTATTATATAGTGTATATATTATAATATGTTGTTAAATTAATAATAAAATATATTAAAAATATATTATTTATTTGAATTTGTTATTAGATTATTTTATATTTTTGAATTTAATAGAATGGAAAATATAAAAATAGACAAGCTAAGTTAAATGATTTATATTGGTAACATAGGAGACAAAAATTAAGAGAAACATGTTATCTTCAAAATTATAAAAAATAAAACAATATGCTACTTTATAACACTATTTTTCAAGGAAGACATTAAATTTCAAATAAAAACATAAATATTAAATATATAACATAAATTTTAATTTATTTTAAAATATAAAAATCTACTAAAATGTGGTAATTTGTTTTTGTGAGTTTAGACTTATTCTTATTTTCCTACTTTTATTTATTTTCCTTTGATCTTGCATGCTTACATTAACCATAATTCATTGATACAAAAAAATATAGGAGAGATAATATTTTTTTATTTTGATTAATCAAAAAAGGTAAGTATTAAAGATTGAATAAATTAAAAATCATAATAAAATATTGATTCAAGAAGAAAATTATTAAAATTAAAATTATTTATATTAATAATTAAAATATAAGATAATAAAAAATTTAAAGGAGTTGAGAAATTTTAAACTTAATTATTATAGTGGATGTCTTAAATAATTATTCTTTTGGAAATATCAAAACTAAGAATGAAACCAACATAAAATTTTAATAAAATATATTTCAATAAAATGATGTGTACACTAAGTTAAAACATTTATATTGCTAGTCAAATGGTATGTAGGGAAAACGAAAACTAAGAGATAAAAATATTTAACAAATAAAAATATATACTATCTATAGCAACAATTTTTTGGGGGCTATAAATTTATAAATTATAGGTTGAATGGTAAGGCTAACAATTTTTGTTGTGGTTTGTATTTTTCTTATGTGTTTTGTTTGTGCTAGGCTGTTGCCCATCTGTCTTTCACTCCCTTTGTTTATGCTTGTGTTTCTCCTTTTAGTTGTTTAGTTGTTTTGTGGGTTGAGGCGTCTATGCTTTTCTAAACAAACCATTTAAAATTAAATTATATTAGTAGTCAAATGCTAAATAAATAAATAAATAAATAAATAAAAAGTCTTTACTTCTTTGTAAAATTGAAAACCCACTATTATAATAATGATGAGTTTGTTTTATATTAAAAGAAAGGTAAAGATCACATGAATTATTCATCTTCCAAAAATTGGAAACATCCCACTTATAGCAAATGACATTTTTTTCAATTCTATTAAATACAGTGACTATTAAAAATTCCTAATAAAATAAATAAATATTATAGCATAATAGCTCTCAAATTCTACCAATTTAAAATATTAAAAATATAATAAAAAGAATAAAAATAATTACCAATCAGATACCACTAACCTTAAAATAAAAAAGAGATAAAAAGTCTATTTGTGTAAAAATTGGAAAGTCATTCACCAAACTCCATCTTATAGGAAACCAAAACAAAATATACCTTACTTGGTAAAATTGAAAACCTAATTATTATATTAGCACATTTTTATGTATTAAGAATGTAAAAATTATTATTTTAAAAATATTATTTATTAAAAATTTAACTCCTTTTAATTAAAACAATGAAAAGAATAGTCAATTTATAACACTAATCTAAAAGAATGTAAAAAAAATTCTAAATTATATATAAAATAAATATTTCAAAATATAAAATATAAGTATAAATTTAATGAATAGGTTGAATGATAAGATTAGCTATAACATCTAAAAATTAAGGAAGTTATTAAAAAAAGACTAAAATTTAAATATAAATTTGTTGATTAAACTATAATCTTCTTAAAAATTAAAAATATTAATATCAATATAATTTAACTATTTTAATTTAAAAATATTTTAAATTAATATGAAATATGATTTGTTACAATATATATAAGATTAATAGATGAATACTGGGCATGATTTGTATGAATGGTGGCTTATACAAGGGATAAGATTAATAGATAAATACTAAAGTATGATTTGTTACTATACAAAGATTACCCTAACCATTCCTAATAATCGCTAATGGAAGCAATGGAAGCCAAAAATCGCTTTATATAAGTGAAAATTGTGCACCAATTAGGATTCAAGATAATTGATTTTGAAATATATTCTTTTATATAATTCTCGTGATCTATACATTGATAATAGACAAGCACCTCAAATAGAAAAATTATTCAAGTTCCTTTACATTGGTTAAAGTGAGAGTTATTAATAACCAGTTAAATTCGTGGTGCCTATATCTCTTCCATAGGAATTAAAAAATTATATTTATAGAAGAGAAAATAAAATAAATCTACAATTTGTTTTATAATTTCACTTTTAACTTTAAACGTTCACTCATTATTGTATTTTTAATAACCATTTCTTTATTTCTTTAGATGTTTGTTTATAAAATATAAAGATGTGGCCAAAATATATTAAAAATATTTTTCTTTATATTATATAGCATTCATAACACTAAATTAACATAGAATAATTTCACAATATCACTTAACCAATCAAGAAAAATTTAATCATTACTATGCAACATTATTCTCACATTAAACTAACAAATAAACATTGAAAACAAATTTATTTTTTTATATTATAACATTCATAACTTAAACCTTTTATACACAATATCAAGTTAATTATAAAAATCACATAAAATTATTTATAAGTAATTTAAATTTTTTAACACCTCTAATAAAATATAAATTTTAATATAATTAAGAAAAATTAGCTAAAGAATTATAGATAAATTTATGAAATATTGATTTTATTTATCAAGCAAAACCAATTATAAATTTACTTATTATTATTGATAAATTTACTTACCAATCTATTTTAACCATCAAGAAAAAATTAATCATTAGTGATTGCAACATTATTGGCACATCTTTTAAACTGACAAATAAACATTGAAAACACATTTGTTTTTTAGTTCCTGCCAAGGGAACTATAGGTGACCCCTTTTCCTTAACAAGTTATTAATAACTTTGATTTTAACAAATGAGAACTCAATTTTTTTTCTGTTTGAAAAATATTTGTATATAGTTAAAGTAAATATGCAAGATTTTTAACTTTTCAAATTTCAAAAATTAATTTTCCTCAATTTTATTGGCTACAAAACTTTGAGCAATAAGGGCGGATTTTCACGAAGCATAAACTTTTTTATCACAACTTTTCAAGGTTTTTTTGCCACAAAGACCATAATCAATATATATATATATTTTTTTCACTTGTAATTAATCTATTTCATTATTTTGAATCTTTTTAGTTCCTGCAGGGAACTATAGGCACCACCAAATCTTAACTAGTTATTAATAATTCTCTTTTTAACCAATGAGAGCTAATCATTTTTTCTATTTGATTTGTTTTTATCTATTATCAATGTATACATGCCAATTATATAACAAACCATATTTCAAAATTCAATTCTCTTCAATCTAATTGGTAGACAAATTTCACCCGATATAAGCGATTAATGCGCTTCCAGTACTTCCATTACTTCCATTTCGGAATCTTAACTAATTTTTATGAGTTTTTTTAAACTTAGGTTGTTTATTTCCTATAATTCAATGAGGTAAACCATACTAACTATTTTGAAAATTAAATTACACTATAACGATAAATTATTTTTTATTAAATTACACTATAAAAATAAATTACTTTTTATTAAATTACTTACTAATTACCCCTCACATTGGGTACGTAACATTTATTTACTATTTTCCTTTGCATTATTAAAATAATAGTCATAATTAATAAATTTAAACTTTGAATAACAAATGCTAACTAATTAATCAATATAACATCAAAATTCAACTATTTTTAATTACTTTTAATACTAAATTGATTTGTAGCATAAGTTTAATTGAGCTAATTCTTTCAAAATATTAATACCAATTACTCAAAAATTTTACTTTTTAATATAAATTAATTAATTATTATTTAAAAATAAATGAATACCTAGTAAATTATTTTTATATTATAATTTAAATAAATTAATACTAATCACCTCTCTTTGTCATAAATTAATTCTAAAACAACACTTATTAAACATATATTTAAACTAACAAATTTTCAATTGCTTTGAAATTTGAACTCTAATTACTAAGAGGAGATGCAAATAAGGACAACTTTTCAATTTGTTTCAATGTCCAGTGTAGAGTATCTAAAATTTATTGTTAATTATGAATCTGACATTGACATATGTCATTGAACTAAGATTGATACTACTGTTCTAATTCATTAGCGATAATTATTGGATCAGTGTGAAAAATCTAGAGATTTGTGTTTGACTGCAAAGAGTTATCTCTTGTGATTTATCAACAAATTATTATTTCTATTTGTGGGCTTCTTACACAAGACAATATATTTATGCATTTCTTGTAGAGTCTATTCTAATTGATCATAATAAAAACTTCTAATTTTGAAAATATAACATAGAACCAAATAGTAGTGAA
The DNA here is from genome assembly GCA_007258455.2 of Sequoia sempervirens. Lineage (NCBI taxonomy): Eukaryota > Viridiplantae > Streptophyta > Pinopsida > Cupressales > Cupressaceae > Sequoia > Sequoia sempervirens. Next base: position 411,956,513 of record VDFB02075321.1, read on the forward strand.
AATCCCAAACAAAGATTGTCAAGAGTGTATCTCATTTAGTTTTTATTTAATCTTTCTCTTTATGTCTACAATTTCTTGAAGTTTTTTCTGATCATCCAAATAATTTAACGTTGATGGATATGTAACACATTTAGTTCATTCATGCCCTAGTTCATCATATTTGGCAGAGAGCATGCCCATCTAGAGATGACCTTATAATTTGGTTATGACTTATCCAGAGATAGTGATGTCGACAAAAATTTAAATGAGACAAGAAGATTTGGAAGCTAAGGGTATACACATCAATGTCTAAGTTAAACAATTAATACCCTAGATAAACATTAGTTCACATAGTGATGAGTCAGTAGTACGTAGTTGTTATTCTAGATAGTAGGTGAGCCAAATTTGGTTCATGGTGATTGGTTGAAACCTGGTGCAATACTAATTGATCTTGGCTTAAATGCAGTAGAGGTATGACACCTTCTAAC
>VDFB02075321.1:411957079-412118418 GCA_007258455.2 Sequoia sempervirens
AAAAGTGATCTCAATAGTCACTTGGCTACAAACCTCAATGAAAGAGACAAAATGGTGGATCAAGATTTTAATCCTTTTTTTGTGTGAGATGATGATTAATTGAATAAATTATATGATGCAATATTGTTCCTAGGTTATTAATGAAAATGCAACAAAGTAAGATGATCTCTAAGAAATACAAAACATAAAGATTTAAACAGATTCCATAAATGCAAAGAGTAGAAACAAAAGAACCTAACATATAAATTTGAGGTTGAAATGACTCATCAAGGGCGTGGGATGCCCTAGACTAGATTCCTACTTTTTAGGATTTGATTCCATACTCTTGTAGCTCCTAGTCTACAAGTCCTATTCTCCTAGGGTCACTGTCAGAACTTTATTCGTTACTCTTAAATTCCACTTTCCTTGTCTTGACAACTTGTAGGGTTTGAATGCATGAATAAGCAATTATTCCTCAATCTTCCTCCAATTTTCCTTAGATCTAAAAACTTGCACACATGAAAGAGAGGGAAGGGTTGTGATGTATAGGGTCTTACCTAAGTCAAACCCTATTTTGATATTTCTACCTCCACAATGGCTATGATGATGTATAAAGAGAGCTTACCCTCTATTGGACAAAGGCTAAAAGATAAACAAGTGATAAATTGACAAATTGTTGCAACTCACCACCTAGATTTGTATTCCTTTATAGATTGAAGTCATGTACTTATCACCTTCAAGGAGAAATTATTTCTTTATTTGGAGTGCTGCAAGTGTTAGTACTCACAAAAAAATGAACACATAACATGAACGAACTTACATAAAAACACGATGAATGATTGAAATGATGCTTGACTAAAATAAATGTTGCAATCATCTTGATAATTATGCTCTTTATTGCTCTTGATTGCTCTTAAAATGCTTAATTTTTCTCAATGAATGTGTTAGGATTAAAATGGTAAAATGACTTGTATTTATATGCAATTCTTCTAATTTCCCAAAAATCAAATACAAACAGCCAATAAATGACTTTGGAATTTCAAATAATAAAATTTTGACACCAACATATTCAAAATCGAGCCAAAAAGGGCTAGACAAGGGCATAGGGCACCCTAGTCCAAACCCATCCTTTTCATGGCCTTAAATGTTGGGGGAAAATATTAAATGCTTATTTTCCTTCCCATTGTTTGATTTTCTAAAGATATTTATAAAACAGGAGAGGGTGATTATATTGAAGTGATTTCACATTAAAATTTCTAAAGTTCGCACATAGTATTATCTCCCCATTCTTCTTCCTAACTAGAACAAGATTACATAGCTACTCAGTGTCAAATTGGTTTGATGTTGTCCCCCTGTTTTAGCTTCATTCCTTCTACATCTTGACAAAAAGAATAAGATTGATTCCAGTCTTTGATATTGGCAAAATGGTTTTGCATTAGGTTTAAGAGGAACTATATATTGTAATAAATCTTATCTATTATATTTTATTTCATCATATGACCATGTAAAACACTTCTTGAATGTTTTTGGTAGTGCTATCAATATTTTTTTTTGATTGGCTTCAATTTCTTACCAATGTAAACCATCTTAAATTCAACCTAGATACCAAGATTTACACTTTTCTACTACTTTCATCAATTGGTTAGCTCCTCCTCTTATAATGATCAACAATGTCATAAAACACCATTTCTAATTCTAGAGGTCCTTTATGATTTTTTTTGGTCTTTAGCTATACTTAATTTCCTAATAGCATATATTTACCATCTTCAAGTTTGACCATGGGTTCCCAATTGACTGGTTGTAAACTTATCCATACAATTTAAGAACTTGTAGACGTATTGGTTATCAATGAATGCTTATCAATTATGAATTTTATTAGGTATTCTAGGTCTTGTGAGGGCCTCAACATTGGGTTGATATTGGAAAGGAACTAACTTTAAGTCAAACGCAAATGCATTGATGGGAAAAGAATTGGAATCAACATTTTTTGATAGATCAATCCATTCTAAACCAACTGCATCAAATAACTTAATAGTGTCCCAAAAAACATTTCTACACATTTTCAAGCTTTCATTTTTTTCTGGGTATAAATTCTTTACCTATTGAGGAATAAATTATCAATCTACAAGAATCCTTATTCATTTAGTCCCATGTTTGATAGAAAACTTCAATCCTACCATTAGAGATTCATACTCTACAATGTTATTGATGCATTTGAATATTAACTTAAATACACACCTAAAGGATTCACCATTAAAAAAATGGCCCCTAAACCATCTCTGGAACATGCACCATCAAAGAATATGATCCAAAAAAAATTCCATCTTTAATAGGGGTGGAGGAAGAGGGTGGCCCAATAGTCTCATTATTTTCTTCTTCACAATGCCCAATGGAGTGATAAGGTCCCACATCAATATAATTCACTTCATAAGTTTTTTGTACATATCTTATCACTTTGTAAAAAATTATTGAGGATGAATACAAAATGACTAAGTTACAAAGTGATGTGATGATAAAATTTGGGATCTATCCTATCCCCATATCTCCCCCTTATCTCATTTAGAATTATATTAAGAAAACTAGGGATACCAAATAAGTTTATCTCTTTGTACCTATTATTCCATAAATGTTTCCTAACTATAGGAAATATTTGAGTATGTCTCCTAAATCAGGGCCTCGTATTCATTAGATTATTACCCTACTTCATTTGTTGATCAGGGATATGTTAGTTTTGGATATTATTGGTTAATTTTGGATTTATTTGGGGTTTTGTTGTTGAATATTTTGAACATATTGGTTTTGATTCAACTATTAATTCTTTCAATCACTTTCCAACATAGGTTTAGACTCCTTTTGGTTTAATCATGTGAGAGAAGATAGCCATCATCATTGCCATTAAACTCCTTTGAACTATACTTTGACCTATTGACTTTCTTGACATTGTCCTATAGATAAAATATCCTTATACAGATCTATACTACCCTTTACTATGTCATGATTGTCTTGATTTTGTCATAACAATGTGCTTGATTGATGGTGTTCTTGTATTTGATCATTGTTGTGTTGGTCTTTGTTGAAATAGGTTTAGGTATGCCCTTTATGCTCTTCATGTCTCTGTTACTTGGCAATATAGTAAATTTTATCCCTTTATCTTTGTGCATTATTTTTGTCTCAAGGATTTTCTTCATCCATTTCCATACATAAATCATCCTTGTCCTTCAAAGGCCTACAACTTTTCCCTTACTATCCTATATTGCAGAGTTTATGAAAATTCTCAATCAATAGATCATGATGCTTCTCATAGATTGAACAATAGTCTTTTTTGGTGACTGTGGTCGTGAATCCTAACATGCACATGTCATATGAAGCTCTTTGATACTACCTTTAAGCATAAATGAAGAAGACCTGGTTGTGCTATGTGGGTCTTTCCCTCCTTTTTCACAAGATCAGTGGACTATAATTTATTTCTCCACCGGTTCATTCATTATATTCCTTAATACTTCTGCGCAAAAGGTCTACAAACTTGTCATGTGTACTTGCTCTTATATTCCTTTACCTTCTAAGTAATGACTATCCCTTTTGATGCACTCTGAGTTGCTAACAAATTTCATGAGGATTGTTACCTTTTCCATTTCTTTAGGGCATACAAATTTATTTTAACAAAAAAAATCACTGTCATCTAGATGTAAATTATTTTCCAAGAACCTTGTAACTTTATTCTCAAGGAGATATTTCAATACTTCCCACAAACATGCACCTCTATCCTTTGTTACTTGTAATATGTCTTGCTCAAATTTCATCAAACATTCCCATTTGTCCCTTCATCTTTGAGCATGAAAAATAACAACTTGGACTACTAATAAAGACACACCTCAAGATAGAAAGACAATGCATATACCATTCAACAAAAGGAACTTATAGAAGGGTTTTTTATGGTTGGCAATTCATAGGCTTTGATAGGTTTTGACAACTTTGATAGTAACTAGTTGTTGAAAAGTTTTAATAGTTTTGATAGGGGGTTTGGTCTTCTAAGACATGGTTTAGACAAAGGGCTTACAACATTTCAAATAATCTTACATATTTATTTGCTAGTAGCCTTAGATGAAAAGACAAATTGGAATACATTTTTAAAGGAGATTAGTGATCTTTGTGGTAGGCATACACAATTTTATGGAGTCCAAATATCACTTGGTAGAAGATCTCTTAATACTATAAGACTTAGATGAAACAAAAACAAATACATATACAGACTTTGGAAATACATGATAGACTCCAACAAAGAATTGTCATCTCTAAACAAAGGATTATCTCCTCACTCTCACTATCACCACACAACTACCTCGCATCATTGCCACCTAACACATTCACACATTACTATAACTTTTCTCTTCCTTCATTATTCTATCATGTATTTCTTTCCATTATCACCAAGGGTTTTATCCAAGGTTTAATAATGGTCTTGATGAGAACTTCTCCAAAAACACCCTAGTCACTGTAACCATTTTGACACTCTCAAAATTTGAATGAAGAAATTTATGACAATGGAAATAGCTACCTCATTTTTCCATATGCTCAATCTTTCTAAGGGACATTCCCTTATGTAAAACTCTACTATCATCTTGAATTTATTATTGTCAAGGGTTTCTCTATGCTCTCATGCTTTTTGTATATCACCTTGTCCTTTGTTCACTATCATGGCAGGTATATGCTATATGGCCAATCACATAATCTCTACAACAAAACTTATCTTTTTTCAATTTATCTATGGGAAATGTTGCAACATGTATGGATCATACATGGAGCATATCAACGCTTAATACTTCATACATTTGATACCACATTTGAAAGGAAATGTATTCTTGGTTATCTTGGGTCTTAGTTTTTTTTTTGTTTTTGATATAGATACAAACATGGAAGAACAACTTTAAATATTCATTCAATATTACAAAATACTACTGAATTCAATTCAAAACATAAAGGTTTGATGATTTGGTTCTCATTTTATCTCTATATTTTTATGGCATGGAAATAAAGAGCTATCATAACAAATAAAAACCCAAAGAAAAGATATATTGAATGGTCATTATTATGAATGATACTTGAAGATAGTCTTAAAAGCCTCACATGTAGAACTCAACATTTTATGAACCTTGAAAGTGTCAGGAATGATTTTAAAAGCCTCACATGTAGAACTCAACATTTTATGAACCTTGAAAGTGTCGGGAATGATTTGTCCATGCATCATTTAACTCCTGTAAACTCTCCCTTCTTCCTCTTGCAACGTGCCATACTCTTCTCTTTCTCTAAAATATGGATGAATCTTTCTTCAACAACATGTAATGTGGATGAAACGAGAGTAGCAAGGTGTTGGTCTTGCACCATGTATGAAGTTTTCCTTCAATGCAATGCAACATAAAACACTAACTTTTCTCCCACAATATGAGCGAGGTTACTCAAAATTTGGAAAGGAGACCAAAATTAGACTTTACCCTTTCTCAAGCCTGGAGACTTAATAAAAATAAAATTTATTTCTTTCTCCTTGAGTATTTGGCACCTATAACTCCATTTTTTGGTTTTGGCTTTCAAATTTAAACTTGTAAAAAACCTTCTAAGAACTCTCTAGTGATTATTTAGACTAAGGGAGAAATAAGCTAAAATATTTGGTGACCTCTATGAAAGTTTTCCTTGCTAAACTCATAGACCAACTACCTTATTTAATTCATTGGGCCATGGAGTCAAAGAAACCTAGAACAAAACTTAGAACAAATTGTACAACTAGCTATCAAAACCTTGAAATAGCTAACTAAATATCTAAAAAAAAGCAAAACTTACAATTCCCTAATGGAAAGTAAAATTGTGCATTGACACTTAAAGGAAGACACCTAAAACATTGTGCAACATCACTTATTAGAAAGAAGGAAACTATCCTAATATGTACAAAATATATTTCATCACATCAGTTGTAATACTTGAGGTGTATCCCATTGACTAGGATAGGTAACTCTTCTCCATCCAACTTGGATAGCTAGAAAGCATTATGCATCTCGTAACTTGTGATCACAAAAGGACCACTCCACATAACATCAAAATTGTTATGTTTTCTAGGCCCACTCTTCAAATCATCCTATTTGAGTATAATATCTCCTTCTTTGAACATTCTTGGGACTTTTTTTTGTCAAAAGATTTCCTCATTAGTGTTTGGTGCAACTACAAACTTTGCACTGATTACCTTCTTGTCTCCTCCAACTCTATTAGATTAGCAAGTTTGATCTTTATTATCTCTTCTTCCATCATTTCTATCTCCTTCATAAGGCTAAGTGTTGGTAACTCAAATGAGATAGGAAGCCTTACCTCTTTCCCATACACAAGTACATAATGTGAGTTCCATGTAGACCTCTTAGGAGTGATTCTATCAACTCATAAGGTTGATTTCAACTTGTTGACATGCCAAGTTCTCTGGTTATTCTCCATGATCCTCTTGATGATTATAATTAGATTTTTATTTGTGGGCATAGATTGCTCATTGCCTTGAGGATAGTATTTGGATGAAGTGCTCAAATTTATGTCATTCTTAATAGCCCAATTAGTTATCCTTATTCCTACAAAATTCAAAGCATTATCTAATATAATTGAATCAAGTACACCAAACCTTGTGACTAGTTCTTCATATAAGTTTAGAACTACACTTTAATTTTCTTCTTTTCATGCAATAGCCTCAATCTATTTGGTGAATCAATCTATTGTTGTTAACACCCATTTATGTCCCAAACTTGAGGATAGATTAATGACTCCAATAAAGTTAAGAACCCACCTCATGAACGGTTTTTCTACGTGTATTGGTTTGTAAGGGTGAGGCTACTAGCTTTTTTTCCCTACAAGCATGGCACACTTGTTGCATTTCCTTACCCATGTGTATGAATCATTAAAAAATTAGGCCAATAGTAACTTGCCCTCATTATCTTAAGAGTTGTCGTTCTTGGAGAAAAATGAACTCCTACTTCCCCACCATGAAACTCTTCCAATATTTTTTTAGTTTGATCAAATTCAACACACCTTAATATCACACCATTAAAGTATTTTCTAAACAAGATGCCACCTAAAAGAACATAAGGAATTGTTTATAATTTGAAATACCTTATTTTTTCCCTATATAGTCCCTTAGGGCATTCACTTGTTTGAAGATAATGAGACATTTCACATGTTCAACTTGAATTATTTAAAGGTGCAATAATTTGGTGTTCATTATTGAATACAAGGACAACCTCTTCTTCCATTTCTTGATCACTTTCTAACCTAGCAGCTAGTTGTTCAGAAAGACCCTTGCCTCTTACCAATTTTGTCACTTTGATTTCCACACCATATTCCATCACTTTGGTTACCCTCTTATCACTCAAATCTTTACTTAAAAAAATATTTTACAATTGGGTGAGAGACCATCAAATGAATCTTGTTACTGGAAACCAAATGCCTACATTTTTTAAGACTCCTAATCACAAAAAGTACATGTTTCTTAAATAATGTATACCTTTCTTCATAACCCTCTAGGCCTTGGATAAAGAAGGCTATTGGCCACTCCAAACCATATTCATTATGATGTACTAGCATAGCTAAGATAGTGCCCAAGCTGTCAAAATCATACATTATGAAGTCCTTGGAAAAATTAGGATTTACAAGTGTAGGAGCTACTATGGCTTCCTTTATGGCTTCAAAACTCATTTTACCTTCTCTTGTCCAACTAAAACTCACATTATTTTTCAACATAGTAGTTAGTGGCTTCAATTTTTTTTCTATATTTGGTATAAACCTTCTTACAAAATTAATTCTTCCAAGGAAACTTTGGAAACTTTTCTTATGACTTGGAAAAGGCAAAGAAATAATGGCACTTTCCCTTTCAAGATCAATGGTGATTCCATGTTTTGAGACCACATGACCAAGGATTTTACCTTCATAGATGACAAAGATACATGTATTTGGATTGAGTGATGTCATATTCCCTATACCTATCAAAGACTTGTTTGAAATGAGAAAAATGTTCCTTAACATATTTTGAGAAAACAATTATATCATCAAGGAAAACAAGAAAAATCTTATGCATTAATCCTTGAAAATCCATATCTGTTTCTCTTTCAAATGTTGCTCCAACATTGGACAAACCAAAAGGCATCTTCTTGTATGCCATTTTTTCCCATTTGGTGGTAAAGGTTGTGTTATATTGATCCTCTTCCTTCACCAAATTTTGATTGTAGCCCGAATATCCATCAAGCAATAAAAACCTCTCAAAACCTAAAACAACTTGCAAAAATTTTTCCATAGAGGGCAGCAAGTAATTTTCTCCATAGAGGGAAATAGGTAATGATCTTTGAGTGAGGCCTTATTTAAGTCTTTAAAATAAACACATAGGTGATGAGACCGAGTAATAGCTCGTTTTCTATTGTTTAGTTCATGCTTTTGGGAATTTCTAGATACTCATTCCATATACATTCCTAAACATTATCCATCTTTTTATATATATTTCATGCAACTTGAACCTAGTTTTGATGTATGGAAATATGATCATGATATGTTGTTAATTGCATGATTAATTGTGTGAGTGTGTATGAAATGCAATATGGATCTATGTTTAATTTGTGATCATTAGTATTATGTCTATGTTGGATGAACTAACTCCTTGCAGTCGAGAAACCAGAGCAAGCAGATTGTAGCCCACAACAACTAGGGAGCATAGCCTGCAACCAAAGGATTTCAAACAATGATGTAGGGGAGATTCTAGAATAAGAAGAATGCAATAGTTGTAGAAATAGAGATTTTTGTTAATGAGGATTATTGTGAATCAACATGTCATTTAATAAGACAACTGAAGGGAGAAGTATTTTGCTCTTATTGGGAAGCTAACATGACTACTTCCACAATCCACACTTATGTTATGTCATTAAAATAGAGTTCTAGTCCTAATCATCTTCTTCCACCTTTTCAATTATGTTTTTACTTATGCAGACATTGTCACTCTCTATTTCATAGGGGAGTGGTGATTTGCATTTTTTTTTTTATTTTGAGTTATTGTTTCAATAAACCTCCCCCAAACCTATATAGTTGGATTAGTCGTTGAGAAGTAGATCTATAGCATGTGGATATGTTCAGATAGTGATAGTTTTTATTACATAGACAATATTTATTTTCCAGTTATGCTTTCATGAATAATATATCTCTGAAGATTTTTGTCAGATTGTGAAATCGTGTTATATGCAATGAGATGTTTTTAGTTTATTGTTATGTTAAGTTGATTCAAGGAGTTTAGATTCGAGTTTACTTCATGGATATAGTAACTTGAGCAAGGGCCACTCAAGGTAATTGTTATCCACCATTAATTTTTATTGTTCTAGTAGATGTTTTTATTTATTGCATTCATCTTAATTAGATTCTTCATTTCTTATGAAATCATGAATGATATCTTGTCTTATACTTTATGCTTTGTTTTATCTCAATATGTCAACCTTCAGAGTGAGTCCAAGTCATAGTTAATAGTTTTAGTAGGTACAAAGTTTAGGCTTTAATAATTAACTAGTAATAGTCTTTAGCTGTAGGTACCGATAGCAATAGTTTCAAAATTAATCTTTTTCTTGTTTCACAGTTTTATGTTTTTCCACATGTGTAAACACCTATACTAGATGATATAGGAAATATAGAATCTCTAGATGCACATATAGTTCCAACACCATCACAATCTTATGTTAGCCCTAGTTGATAATTAAATGGAGTCTTTACAAGGGTTTAGTGGACTGTTCAGTTAAGAACCACCTCTGAATTGTGTGTTTATCACCAAGTTTATTGAGCATTAGTTGGGCCTTACAATAGCCTTATCTCTCCATTTTTCTTCCTAGCAGGTACAAGGTTATAAACCCACGAGGTGTGTTTGATTGGGACTATGATGTTGCCCTCAACCAACTTATTTAACTCTCTCTTCATAAGTGGTTCAAGTTTGGGGTTCAATGGTATTTTTTTTTGCCTCACTCATTTTGCATTGGGTTCAAGATTAATGGTGTGTTGGGAAATTTTAGGTTCAAAAACTTTCAAATCAAAATATTTCCAAAATTTTTTATCATGAAATTCTTGAGAAAGTAAAATAAAATACTCTTTTTCTTCCTTAGTGCATACCTTTTCCAACTTGAGAAGCTTACCTTTAAATATTTTGACTTCCTTATAGTGTTATTGTTTGAATTGCATGTTGATTTTCCCCCTTTTGAACTGATCATCCAAATTGAAAATAGACTCCAAGGTGACCAATCCTTTAGGAAACTTATTAGACTTCAGTTGTATGATTTTTTCACCATACTATTGTTGCAATTTTTCTTGATTAACAACAAAAAACTCGGCCTCTTGTTGAAAAAAATTACAATTTTCTAATTGTTAGAAATTAGGATCTTAGGATACTAATCATTATATACAAAATATTAAACAAATAAAATGAGAAGCATACAAGCATATATTTTACACATTACACAAGATATACATGGGGAAAACCCTTTCAGATAAAAACCCCATAAAGCATCATTTTATTAAAACACTTACAGAATAGTCTATTAAATGAATAGACTAAACTTGGGAACACTCCTCTACATACTTCCACATGGCCAATAATACCTTATGTGCATAGTGATATAATTCACTATAAAACTCCAAATTTTACGTCTCTCAAATTAGAGAGAACTTCCTTAAATATACAAGAAAGGGTGACATAATACTTGAAAGGGTATTAGTCACATTTATTCAATAACCCCCATTCATAAATAATCAATAATCTAATTATTAGACTATAATTATTTCAACTGGGATATGCCTAATAAGCATATAATTTATAAGGTTTTATAACCTTATATTAGAACAATATATAAATATTATAAGAGTATGACCCCTAATAACATTATGTTCTAACACTCCCCCTTAATGTTAATAGGGGCATCACATGTCAATTTCTATAAAAGGAAAAATGAAGTACCCCAGTAACATAGGCCTTCTTTGACAGTGATAAATAAGGACACAAATATATGCCAAGATAAAAGCCATGCATTTTGGACTACATGAAATTTATCTTGCCATAATTTATAATCCTAGTATTTTAAAAATTATGCTATATATATGAGGTCTTATAAAGATTTTTATTGGAGCCCAGGTCTCCTCAAAGCAGCCTCAACCCAAGTTCATTACATAGTGCTCGTAGAACTTAATACGATGCTTTTACAAGTGAAAGATTTATAGAGAGAAGAAATTTAATAGAAGCCCATAGGACTTATACATCTAGGATTTAGCCACTAGGTGGTGGTATTGACATGCACACTCCCCCTCAATGGCATCATCCATGGGAAAACATTTTTTTGAATTTGGAGTATATAATACCAAAAGGTCTTATATTATGCTTGTTAGGTCTTACATCTAGGATTTATCCATGAGGTGGTGTCATGCACACTCCCCTTCAATGACATCACCTAAGGCCAATCATTGCACAAAGGTTTTGATAAGTGATGGTTAAAATTCCAATCTATTTCTTCTTGATCATAGTACACACTAGATATTTAGATGAATAGAATTGGAGAGAATTTTTATGATGGAATACTTTTTCTTGAGTCAGGTGGGCATGATCTTCAATATTCTTTTCTATCTTTTGAAATGAGATTCTTTAGTAAGAGTAAAATAACTCTAGTTATCATATAGTAATATGGTACTTTTAAGGTATCTAGTTGAAGTCTTCCATGAATCTTTGAAGTCACATTGATTCTTCAGTAGCTACTTTTATATTTTGGGATTTGATTAAAAAACCATAGAAGATATCTTTTAAAGAGTATTACACCATTCATATAAGAGCACCTACAACATTTATTTTGAAGACATAGTCTATGATATATTTCTTGTCAATGGAATCATCAACAAAGTTAGTAACACAATAATCAAATAAATTTGATCCTAGGTGTAGAAAAATATTTTTAATATGTATTTGTCAATTGCCAATGAGCATATAGTATTCCTCATAAATCTAGAATGTAGTCAATAATTTGATGATGATTAGTGAGTAGATCAAATCATATTTTCTTGAATATAAACACGAATAATTTATCATGTTTCTTTTAAGGAAAAAAATGTCATTTTATATAAACAATCCATAACAAAAATTTAAGCAACGAGTGAGCTATCCTTTCCAGGCTTTCTCATCAAACAAGTTTATTAGGGTACTATAGCCAACCATTATAAATAGGTGATATTATTTGGTTTTAGATAAATTTTATCCATTTCAATAATCAAGTTTTACTTAATTATTATAAATTTGTGTACAACTATCTATATTTTCTTGTAAAAGGTGGATGATGACACACTCTCACACGCATAATGAATACACAGATAAAGCTCGATTTCAAATCATCATTCAACAAATAACAATTGCTAATAAACTCTGATTTCAGGAATTTAGATTATAAAAACTCCATTAACGATCAACTTCAAATTGGCAATAACATGTGTCGATTTCAAGCGCTACAAGATTGCACAACAATATTACCCAAATTTTAAAACAAATCAAATAACTTTGTTTAATCCAATTTCATGAAAACATACATGGGCAGAATCACCTTTGTTTTCGTCTTCCTCTATCTTTGTTCTTCCTCTTGTCTTCTCAATACCATTCATCTGCTACTATTCCACGTTTCCCTCACTCCGACTGAGTTTCCCCTTCAGGAAACACATTAATGCATTCAATGTCTTCTCCCTTGGCGCGATTGTCTTCACCACAATCTTTCATATTTTTCCTTCACCATTCAATCAATCAGTAATATAAGAAATATATCAAGCATTCCAATATTTTTTTATGAAACCAATAATTAAAATTCGAATAGACTTAGAGCACCAACTAATGTTTTGTCTTGAGATATTCCTCTTCGAGCATTGAATAGAAAATTAAAAAATATGCACAATCAACTTTGAGACTTACATATTCTTAGTTATAATCCAAAACTAAGGAAACTATAATATGTCATATGTTTTGAGAAGGTTAAAGAGTTATGGTTCTATATGTGTATGTTCAAATTGCTTATGAATATGATCATGTATTTTGAATATTCATAAGAAATGATTTCCATGAGGATAAATTTGAATGTGAGATGCCACGCGAACATGTATGTGTCTTTCATTATCTAACTTCTTTTCACTTCTATCTATAATATATGGTTCTAAAATTTAACTTTTATACTTTAAGTTTTCTAAAAAAATTGTTCATGTGTTCAAATATTGGTTGAATCATTCACCATTCTTAAACCTAAACACACATAGAATAGGTTGATTGTTGTTTGAAAACCAAAAGATAAATAAGGAAAATTTTAGTCTTGAATGATCATAGAATTTTGAAAAAAATCAAAACATGACAAATCATGACTATTTATCATTGAGATTATTCAATTAAATTTTATATTCTAGTGGAGGGTCCAACATTCTAATTGAATTTTCACTTTGATTTAGTGTTTTAGAGATTATTTCAATAGAAGTTATGACAACTTTCATCCAAGGAAGTTTTATTTTTCTATTAACCTTATACCTAGAATTGTAGCTCCATCAACATAACTTACTTTAGAATGGCTATGAAACTCTTCAATCTTATGGTAAATTTTTTATGTACAACACCTCTTTCTATATGAGATAAAAAGGAGGGGTGGAGGAATGGTGAATACTATTCACTACTTTAGAATTTTCATCATCTAGCATGTTTTTATTGGAAGAGGTTTTGGAATATTTAATGATTTATAGATCACTCTTGTCTCATAATTTTTTATGAATTTGGCGTTAACACAATGACAACCTGGAAATATTTATTTGTTCAATGACTTCATGTGTAATTTTACTTGGATTGCATGATGTCAAAACTTCATGATATATGTTTGTCTTATATTATTTATCATTCAATGATATGAAATAAAACAATGTCATACAGTATAATTAACAACCAATGTGATTTTTTTTGAAAGGGGTATAGTGTTGATACTAGTAAAATAAATATATCTAATTTTTTTGATTATAGAGAAAATAATTCTAGCTATTAAATAGTTTTATGAATACTTATTAAAGCTATTCAATATTGTCCATAGATCTCATGGCCCTTCCAATATGATTTATTGATCTTTCACTCAATTTAAAATTGTTATTTGCCAATAGTGGCATGGTGTGACGGTTAAGTTGTATTGTTATTCTTGTCATCAAGGTTCAAACCCCATCAGGGTGTAATTGTCGAGAATTTATATTGGGGATGAGGTCCCCCATTTGTGACCTCATTGGTTCATAGCTCCGGGTCAAAGCATTTCACCCTCTTAATACAAATAAAAATAAAAATTGTTATTTAATATTTTGAATAAATTGATAAATGATAATTAAAATATATATTATTCCTAAAAAAACCTCCTTGTCATTGTTGATGGGTTCAGTTTATGGCTTTTTTTCTTCATTAGTTTATGTCTTTTATTATTTCAATTTGCCAAGGTTCATAGACATTCCTAAGACCTATACATCTTTTATACCTTTTATGCACTTTAAACTAGACTTTAGTATGTGGTAATGGAAATATGATATGATGACATTTGTATGAGTGAATGCATGAATGTTCATGAAATTTAGTATGATTTTATGCTTAATTTATGGTTATTAATGATGTGTGTACTTTAGAATGAAAATAACCTCTTGCAGTTAGATGAACTGTAACCCGCAACAACTAGGATTTCCAACCCACAACATAAGGACCATAAGCAATTGTAGGGGAGAAGCTAGAATGACTAAAGGGTGACAACTCTAGAGAAGAACGGGGGTGACCATTGAATGGTCAACTATGAGTCACTATAAGCATGTTGAATAAGATGTTTGAAAGGAGTCAGTTTTGAGTAGGAGTAACCTATGACATGACATTTCTTATGAAACATGTATCTATCATTATGATTAACTGTTAGTGTAGAGTTTTAAGTTAGTTTGTCTTCTTCTACTTTTTAATTATGTTTTCATGTTACACAACTAAGTCCTCTCCCTATTCTTGAGGGAGAGTGGACAAATACATTATGGTTTTATTTTTAGTCCTAAGATGAATAAGACTCCTCGTGGACCCTAATAGTGGGATTTGTTGTGAGGAGCTGATCTAGTTACTAGTTATCTAGTTTGTTTTTAATCATTGTTAGTTTCCTATTATTAGTTGAATAATGGATATGTATCCCTAAATAAGAAATATTGATTAGATTCTTGTCAAAGTTTAGAGTTATAATGCAATAAGGGAGTTAATTCAACATCATGATTTGTTTTTTATTAGATAAGCAGGGAAGGGCCCTGATCCTATGATTACGACAACTAGCAAAAAGGAACTAGAGAGAGGTGGGAAACAACACCGCCATCAAACCAAAAAACAACATCAGTATTAGCATGCAAGCCAACATTTAAAATAGTAACCATTGTCCATACAGTACTAATAAAAAATAGTAAGTTTTTAGCAATATACTTAGTTCTACGTAAGCCATTAATTAAATCAACAACATCCCAGGTGATATTCCACCATAACATAGAGATCATAAAACAACAGTCCGAGATGATAAAATAACAAGACAAAAAAAACATGAAAAATAACAAAGAAGCTGCAACAAGCCATTAGCTAGATTTCTTCAACAAGTCCCCATACTCTCCCATGAGAGCAATGTATTCTCTCCAATCAGGTCCTCATCTAGCAACTTCAAGGTATCAGGTTTCCCCTATTTCTTTAGTTTCCTAGTAATTTTTTTTCCCCGGAAGCCACACCCAGCATCGCCCTCCTCATCAATCTGTTAGTTACCATCATGAGAGTAACTAACGCCTTCTCCATATCTTTGAACTATACCTACAAGAAGGTTAGCCTACTCTTTAAAAATTCATTACTTAACTCCTTTGACTTGTTAACCATACCCAGATGCCCAACATCCTATCCTAATTCTCCAACATCCTGAACATTTTCAACCTCAAACTTCTTGGAAGGTTCAATTTTCTCCTCCTCTTCCTCTTCCTTATCCTCCTTTGAACCATCTTCCCCCATCTCATATGCAGTGTCCTCAAAGTCTATGTCCTATGAGTCTTCTTCCTCCTTGGCTTTGAATTTTTCATACCCTAGGTCCTCCTCCTCACTCACAGACATTTTTTAATTTCCTTTTTTATCTTTTGATGCAACTTTTTCCAAGTGAGCCGACCTTCTCCCCCCACTACCACCACTCCCTTGTCCTTGTAAAGTTTTTATTACCTCCTCATTTTGATTCCCTTCCTCTGTGATATTGGTAACATCCCTAGGATTTGTCTCTTTTTTGTTTCTTAGGCTTTGGGAGTTCCAACAACATCGGTAAATGTTTCCTTTTCTCAGGCATGGCTCTAAGGAGCTCAATCTCAAAAAAAATGTTTTCCTCACTCTTCTACGACCTCAGAGTTGAGGGGTTTGACACATTGGCCACAAGGGAATTACTTTTAGTAGAAATAAGCACACACCTAACAACAATTGCAGGGCATGGCGAAGGATAGGTTCCTCTGTCAGGATTTCAACAGTAGCAGGGTTTCCCTCATCAAGTTGTTCCTCATTATTTTCTTCAAAAAGATCAGGGTTCACATTTCGGCCAACTAAGGGGTTGCCATGAGGATTCAAATCCTGGGCATACTTATACCTGGGGTAAGCATAGGACCTTGGCTAAGAGCAATACTGACACCTTTTTCGATATTAAGCTGTAGGGAGGACAACAAATAGAAGGGAAAATTAATTCTCTTACCATGGCAGATGTGGTTTAGTAGAGGGAAATGGTACGCATGTACTGACATATACCTACCCTTGAGAGTAAAGTATATCATAACAAACAAGCTAATGAAAACAAAAGGAGAAGGGAGTTCCAGTCTTGCATAGCCGTTCTAAAATCTCTTGAGATTCTCCCCATCATGTAGGAATTTGTCAATAAATCTTTGATAATCCGCCCCACTTTTCTTTGCCACTTTAAGCCCATTATTCTGTAGACCCATAGCTTCAGTAATGAATGCAGTGGTAACCTCAAATTTCACCACGCCAATGGTGACACTTCCTTTCTTCCAGGAGTTCATAAACTTAGTAGTTAGGTTTTCATTATATCCTTTCAAGGATTTAAAGAACGAAACCATACTAACATTCTCAAACATTCTCCATAAATCCACATTCTTTTTTAGGGCTTGACAATTTGGAGGCTTAGTTCTCTTCCTTAGTCCTCCCATTTTACTCTACAAATTCTTTTGTTGTGTCAGGATTTTCTTCATAATCACACACATAGTCTGCTTCTTTCCCGGAATACAACAAACATTCTTATGCCAAATTACACACATAACAAATACAAAGTGGCGAGTCAAGAAGTTTCTCAATGAGAAAACCAACTGCACATTTCCCAGTACGCAAGTCTCATCATTATTCTTCCAAGGATTTAAATCCCGATTAAATTTCATACCTTTTCCCATTTTAGAGATATGAGGATTGCTGACACAATGCATTTTGGCATGCATAAAAATGACCACCCTTAGCAAATTCATTAATTTCATGTGATTTTTGGTCACTTTCTTGAAAGGGGAATTATTAAGATTACCTCCTGCCAAGATCCTCCTATACAAACCCATACTCCAAATGCCATCATTACACGAAACGCCAAAGGGCACCACTTGGTACTCATTTTTTTTGCATAAAACAAACCTTTCATTTTTGCATATGATATTCATTCTTAATTTTTTGCTTAGGATTAAGTCTCTTAAATAATTCGACATGTTACCATTAGTCCATCGTGTCCATCCCCTACAACTCAGTGCCACATTGATAGCACGATCCACAACTTTATTTCCTTCCCTATAAACATGTTGCACCTTACAGTTATTGAAATACTTCTTACTAACATTGCATTTTTCTATTATATTTTTTAATTCTCGTGGTGGCACAACTTCTTCATTTAGAATGTCCATAATTAGCTTAGAGTCCCCTTCTAATATGACATTTTTGTAACCCAGCTCCTTTAGAGTATTGAAACCTCCAAGAGTAGCCATAGCTTCGGGTTTATTGTTAGAGAAAACACCCATGTTCACTCCAAAGCCTGCAATACAATCACCTTTATGGTTTCTTACCAGACCCCCTTCTCCAGCTTGACCTGGGTTTCCTTTTGAGCACCCATCGAAGTTACACTTTATCCAATTTTCCTGTGGAGGGCTCCACACAGTATCCATTCTCTTAAGCATCTTTGACCAATTGAGTTTGGTTAGAACCTTCCTTATTCCCCAATTCTATTTAATCCGCATTTCTTTGTAGTTAGGCTAGGTTTTAGAAAAGTTGTATCTTCCAACCTCTATGTTTTCCTTAATTTGGGATTTTATAATCAGACTAGCCTCCCAGCTGCTTCTCTCAACTTCTCTGAATATTCTATTATTCCTTTCCTTCCATAAACCCCAGGTGAGAAATGGAATAACTTTATTCTAGAGATCAACAATTATATTATGTGAGAAGGGGCAATTTGACCAACTTTCAATAAAAAGCCTCATTGAATTAGGAAACACCCAGTCTAAAGACAACAACAACAAGAAACAGGACCACACTTTCCTTGCAAATTGGTAGTGAAAAAAGATATGAATTATTGACTCCTCTTCTTGTTTACAGAGAGAACACTTATTAACCAATTGGAAACCCCTCCTAACCAGATTGTCAATAGTGAGAATTTTGCCACGAGCCACCGTCCACCAAAAATAGTTAATTTTAGGAACTAGGTTCTTTAACCACACCCTTTCCCAAAAATGGTCTGGGATAGCTACTTGAGGCCTCACCATTTCTTCATAGGTCTTTTGACTAAGAAATAACTAGAAGAGTTGCCTTTCCAAATCCACTCATCACCCCTTTCTCTATCAAACCACTTAGCCTCCCCAATCAGGTTATGCAGTCTATTGAGGGTTGGGTCCCAATTCACCAGTCTTTGGCCTCTCATATTGTTCCTCCTTAGAAGCAAATTGAATTCCTTCCATTTAGGTTCCTCCATATCCTAGTTAATATAATTAGACACCTTTTTACCACAAATCCTGTTTAGACTAAGTTTAAGAGGATTAAGTTCTTCTAAGGAGGACAAAGTTGAGTTCTCTATCCAAGGGTCCTTCCAGAAATCAATATTATTTCCATTCTCAATTCTCTTTCTAACCCCCATCTTCAACACATTCCTTAATCTAATAAGATGCTTCCATAAAGCTGAACCACTAGGAAAATTAGATATTGAAAGAAAACAACCAGAACTCCTGTTCGCCAAGTATTTTGCTAGGAAAATTTTTACCCAATCTTTAGAGCCTTCCAGAAGATTCCAACCATTTTTAGCCATTAAGGATTTATTTAGCATGGATATTCTTCTTAGTCCCAAATCTCCACTTCTTTTGGGCATACACACTTTTTCCCAGTTGACCAGTGACAATCTATTTTTTTTTTCATTTCCTAACCATAAAAATTTTCTGTGAATTTGCTCAATCTTCTCCCCAATAGAAGCAGGTATTTTGAAAAGAGAAAGGTAGTAAATAGGGATATTCTAAAGGGAGGCTTTAAGGAGTTGATTTTTTCCTGCCAGGCTAAGAAGCTTCCCCTTCCTACCAACAAGTTTTTTTTGGATCCTTTCTATCAATTGATTCTAGTAATTATTTTCTAGCTTTTTAGAGATCAAAGGGAGGCCCAGATAAGCATTAGGTAAAACAACTTCCTTACATCCCAAGATTTTTATCTCTATCCTTAATCTGCTGGTCAGTGTTGAAGAAATAAAATTTTCTTTTATCATACTTTATACACTGACCAGACCCCATTGAGGCTTCTCCAAACATTAGAGTATCATCAATGAACTGTTGGTGGGAATTAGGCATGAGAGATGAGGCCATTTTAACACCTTTTAGAGCTTTTGAGTCCACTAATTTTTGAATGTTCTTTCCAAGAACTTTAACAACAATAATAAAGGGGTGGGGAGAGAGGGGATCACCTTGCCTAAGCCCATGACCACAAGAGAAAAAACCTTGAGGGACACCATTGACTAGAACAAAACACTTAGGGGAGGTAACACATGCATAAATCATTTTTAGGAATCTTCCTTCTATCCCAAACTTCTTGAGAACGACAAAAAGGAAAGGCCAGGAAACCCTATCATAGGCCTTTGAAATGTCAATTTTGAAGGCCATCCCAGGATTTTTAGAGTGATCCATTGAATGGATAATTTCATGAGTAGAAATTACAGTGTCAAGAATGTTTCTACCTTGAACAAAACCTTTTTGGTATGAGGAAATCATTTTACCAAGCATCGGTTTGAGTCTTAACACCAATATTTTAGAAAAAAAAATATAGATTGTGTTGCAAAGACTAATAGGTCTATAATATTTTATGGCTAAGGCTTCAACATATTTGGGAATAAGAGCTATGGAAGTATCATTCATTTGATTCAACAGCCTGCCTGACCTAAAGAAATCACCAACAACATTAAAAATAACAATTTTAACTATGTCCCAAAAGGTTTGGAAAAAGGCAGGAGGGAACCTATAAGGGCTAGGAGCTTTAAAGGCTCCAAATGAAAAAAGTGTTTTTTTTTACTTCTTCCATAGAAACAACATTAGTCATCATCTTTAAGTCAACATCAAAAACTACATTAGGGATCACTTCAAGAAAGTCATCATTTACCTGAGGAGCATTGCTAGGAGTCATGTGATAGGAAGAGAAGAAGTTAATATCTTCTCGAGCAATATCTTTTTCATTGGTCACAGTAGAGACATCCTCATATTTCACAAGCGATTTGATTTTATTGCTGCTTCTATATTTCAGAGTGGATTGATGAAAGAATCTAGTATTCCTATCCCCTTTTGTTAGCCATTGGACCCTTGACTTTTGTTTCCAGTAGATTTCCTCCTTTTTGTTTATCTTATACCATTGTGATACGAGGTCTCTTTCCTTGGCACATATCTCTTCATCCACTTGGCCAACCTCCATGATGTCCTGAACCTCTTTTATACTTTTTCCCAAGCTGTTCTTTATTTCAAAGATGTTGCCAAAAGTCACCATATTCCACCCTTTCACCTTTTTCTTTATTTTTCTTAGCTTTTCCACTAGACAATACATAGGTGTGCCTATTATAGGTTCCTCCCATCAAGTTTTAACCAAAACAACAAAATCTGGGTGGAGACTCCACATTACTTCAAATTTGAAAGGGAAGGGTCCCCTATTATGACCCATATTTCTTTTTAGCACCAAGGCACTATGATCAAAACCTAATCTAGGGAGAGTGAAAAATGAAAGGAATTGAGAAATATTCCAATTAGTAGAGATCAAAAACCGATCCAGTTTAACTTGGATTAGATGGTTTCCATTCCTTCTGTTGGACCAAGTATACTTAGTTCCTTGGAGGGGGATATCTATAAGACCTACTGAATTGAAGAAGTTAGCTAGTTCCATCATATTGTTAGAATAATCATCCAACCCACTAGAATTTTTTGAAGGAAGGAGCGAATAATTGAAGTCCCCTCCAAGCAACTAGCGGTCATCCTTCCTTATAGAAATATCATCATATAGTTGTTCCCAAACCTGAACTTTGTCCTTGCTCAAATTTGGTGCATAAATGTTTATAAGATTCCATTTCTCTTGAGAAGCTATGTCTTCAAGGGTAATCAAAAGGCTATGCTTACAAGCCAAACAAAGAGTGCCTTTCAGTTTAGAAGGATTCCAAAGGGTAGCAATACCTCTTGAAGTACCTTCCACCTCGCTAACAAAGTAATTAGCTCCTGGCCATATATTCAAAATAGCTTTATCAAAACTCTCTTTCATCTTTGTTTCTTGTAGAAGGAGAACATCCACTTTATTGTCAAGAATGCAAGATTTCACCAAAAACTGTTTATATGGGCTATTAAGGCCCCTTATATTCCATGAGAGGTACTTCATTGATAGAACCTAATTTGACCCCACCTCCACCCCAAAACCGCATCTCAGGCTACTTCTTCTTGGGATTCGATCCTATGATTGAATCCAAGGTTCTCTATTTGTCTGCTGCCACATCCCTCATAGTATCTTTAGTTCTTGAGTCCTTTTGGGAGGGTCTTTCCACCTTATTACCCCCTCCCACATCCAGTTTCTTTTTCTTTTTAGCTTTTGTTGAAGCTTGGGACCATCCCTCATCCTCCTCCTTATCGATAGACCCTCAAGGGAAGCCAAGAAGAGCCAGTGAGTCACTTAGGTTTCCTACTCCAATTTGAGAAAAGGAGTTCACAACCTCTAGAAACACTACTGTATCAGCTAGAACATATTCACCTTCTTCCAGGTCTTCACCAACACTATAAGTCTGCTCCTTCACCTTCAGAGCCATCACATTTTCCTCTTTCAAGGGATCCCCAACTTGAACCTTCTCCATATTTATATTTTCTCCTCCCGTAACCTCCTGTGTAGGAAAGCCTAGAGTTGGAAGGGAAGAAGCAGGGGCTACCACTTCAGGGTTTAGGCATACCGAATCTTTTACTTCAACAAAGGGAGCAACAATAGACTTCATGTCCAACTCTAGATTATCCTTCAGGAGGGGGACCGACACCTCCTGAGAAAAAAAAGGAGTAGGTTGCATGCCATAAGCCATTTCATTGGCCAAGTGGTCCTCTTCTAATTTTTTTCCTTAGCCTTAGAGCCTTCTCTAGATTTATTCCCACAAGAGTTGATTAGATGGCCAAACTTCTTACACTGCTGGCAAAAGAGGCGGGCATTTTCATACTCAAGAGGTTGAGTTCAGCTACCGAACTTTGACTTAAGTAGGATTGAGGAAGGGAGGACCGTATTCATTGCCACATTAACACACATTTTTGCATACACTAGTCTTGTTCTCTCTTGAGTTATCTTATCTAAAGCCAAAAGGTTCCCAAAGGAGTTAGTTATGCCCTTTAAGATTTCCTTCTCCCAAAATTCTAGTGGAAGTCCTAGGAGGCACACCCAGGTTGGAGCTAAGGCCCCCAAGTCAGCTGACGAGTCAAAACCCGGTTTCCATTTGCAAAGCGAGATAAATTTTTTAAAGCCTGAGTCAAAATCCCAGGGACCCCCAGTTAAAATTTTTAGCATGTCTTTGTAAACCACAAATGAAAAAAAAAAAACCTTTAGGCATTGCATTTATGGTTACACTGCCTTTTAGATTTCAAGTGGAAGTAGCCCATTGACGAACTAGTTCAATATTTGTCTTGTACACCAAAAAATTTCCAACCAAAGCCATTTTGAGGTTATACATCGCCTTGAGCATCAAAACCTTAGGGACATCTACTTCCTAGCCAGTCACCGAGTAGGAAGCAAATTCCAATAGCCCTTTACTTGAAGCTGGTGAGTTAGACCCCACCAGTTTTTCCACGTAGGAAGCTAGGCTTCCTTTGAAAATAAGGAGTTGAGCCCAAAATATGGTGAAATGGGTGACTTTCCAGAGATTCCCTCCGTCTTTTCCCTAGGGGAAAGGACTGGAGTATGAGGCAAGGACGTCATATTGGGAACAACCAGACTAGTTGCTGCCACCGCAGGCACAGTGCTAGGAAAAGGACAACATCCTTGGAATGGGGAGCCTTCTCGACCCCCCTGACTAACCCATGAAGCAGTCAAATCACAATAGTGGCCAAAAATTTAAAAAGCAGCCAGAGTGGGAAACATCACAACAGAGTAGAACAAAGTAGGGTATATTTGTTATCACAAGACATCATGATTTTTTGATTAAATACTAAGTGTTGATATCTATAGTGTAAGTAGCAACTCAAGAAGGGCCACTTGAGGTACTGCTATCCACTCTACTTTCTTGTTATTCAATTAGTTTATGCATTGTTGAATTAAGATAGTTTCTAGTTACATGCATGTGGATTTAAAAATATGATTTTGTAGCTTTGTTTCATACTCCAAAGTGACTAGTTACAATTCAGTCTTAGAAGTTAGTAGTCATAGTCTTAAGTGATAAGTACTTGCAACACAAGTAACAGTTTATGTTATTTCCCCTATTTTTCTAGTTAATGTTTCATTTTTTCTAGTTTTTACCATTTTCTGTACAGGTGTAAATCACCTATACTCATTTGATATAGATTGTGTAAAATATATGAATGCACATATAGTGCCAACACTATCAAAAGCTTATGAAGTCTTGGTTGATAATTAAATAAAGCCTCTCACAGAAGATGAATTGTTCAGTTAGGAAGCCATCCTCTAAATTGTGTGTCTACCTATAGCACCAAGTTAATCAAACATTAGAGAGGCCCTATAATTGTCCTTTTTATCATTTATGCTTACCTTTTATGTTTATTTATGTACATTCAAGATATAGAAGAGGTTAACATAAATTTTATAATATTTTTATGGTTTCGTGTAATAAATCTTAACTATTGCTTGATAATCATAATGTTTGTGTGATATAGCAACACACACAAAATTATTGATCTTTATGATCGCTACATTGTACATAGAGTTTAGTGTATTGATCATTTCTAATTCCATATGCAGATTCAAATTGAGATAAATATCATGTAACATAATTGAGTTTGAGGTGTTGTAGAATCAGTGAATGATTAACCAACATGCATAAGAGATTAACAATAGCACCACCTGTAGTGGAGGATTTTTGAGTTCAAGTAGATTCAATTCCATATACGTAATTGTTGCCTCAATTTATTTGGTATTTCATCTATGGTTGATGCTTCCACTCATGTTGGTGGTTCCAAATAAACTAAGTCAACTAAAATTCCTATTACTATAGGACTAATGGACCTTTATGACTTGACTGATAGCAGGATGAGAAATAGAGCATTATATATGAAGTAGTGGAGGTTAGTGTTATTGGAACAATATATGTGACAATTTCTTTTATCATGTGTGATAGCCATAAAAAATCAACCAAATATATGGGAGGATTCTTGTACTTAATGAAGATTGTAAAATTGTTTAGAGAAGACTATTGCATGAAGTGCGAAGTTGTTTATATGGTTTTGACCATTATACAAGGATTGTCATGAATTAATATGCTTCTAATTTTCATCACCCATGAGAATATTATCTTTCTTCACTCATTTGAAAAAAGGAATAATCCTCCTTACAACAAACTTCCAAGAAGACTGCTTGTGCAAGTTTTGAAAGTGTGTTTGTTTGGAAGAATATGAACCCTTGATTCTTTTCTTGATACATGTGATCATTGATTCTCATCCATTGATGAGAATCCTTGATCCATGTTTCATCTTTCCTCCAATTTTGACTATTGATTAACTTCTTTAATCTTAACCCTTCATTTCTCATTTGTCCTCCTATAAATAGGTCACTATTTGGAGACAAATGGATCCATCATTTAAGAGAAAAATTATGTTGTTAAAATCACTTTCACTTGTAGTCATATTTAGCACTATATTTAGCATCTTTTAGGTTAATTTACTTGCATCAATAGTTTAGAGCTTCCATTAATGGCTTCCATGGTAAAATAGTTGTTTGCATTTAGCATATTTTGTAATAAGGGTTTTAATCTTTTAAATCTTGCATACATTTAGAGTAGATTTGCATACACCCATACAGATCATCTTAGTATTCATAATGTTAATTTAGCATTTAAATCATGTTTTATCACACATATTTCATCAGTTTTGTCAATTCTCTTCAATAGAATTGATCGAAACAAGGTCATTTATCCACAGGATTGGGAAAGGGTCGCCCCTCCACATCAATGTGACACCACTTCCCTAATAGGATAAGTTTCAATAGATTAGAATAGGTGTTTTTAAAGCTTTCATATTTTAATATGTTATTTTTAATGGATTATTAGTTTAGTTTGCATTGAATGATCTTATTGGACTAATTTTTAGTGGCTTAAATATGCTTCAAATCCTCATGGATCAAGTGTAGTTAGCCTATACTAAGTCATTGGTCACAGAGATGAATTAGATGACAAATAGCCTCCTATTTTCACTATAGTATATGGAAAGACACAAGGCAAAGTAAGGTGGTAGGTCTATTACATAAACATCTGGAGGAATAATAAAGTTTGGATAAGAATGCAAAGTAAGACTCAAACCTTTGATAACTCCTATAGTATTTATGGTTGTTCCATCTATTTGCATACAAGTGGATCATATTGAAGACCCAACCTATCCACAATCTATTTTAGAAAAACTGAACTACTAGCACACAAGTCTTGTTGGCTCCACGGTTGTTGTTGCACCAAAAGATTGACCTGTTAATTCCCAATATAGTCGCCATAGTTAACAGATCCATGGGAGGTGGTTAAGCAATGTCATGAATCTCAAGGGGAGCATTGAACATCTACCAATAATCTCCCCCTCAGCGTTACCCAAGGGGATTCAAACTCGACACCTTTGGATTTGATACCAATTATTGGCCCCATGATTTTTTGTTGCACCAAAAGATCAACCTATTAATGCTCGATACAATTTCCAAAGTTAACGAATCCACAAGAGGTGGTTAAGCCATGTCTCAAATCTTGAGGGGAGCGCTGACCATATGCCAACAAGTCTACCATACAATTATTGATGAGAAATAAGCAGGTTCAAGACTGATTGTTGGAAATTCAATCTATATCCAAAAATGACTTTGGATGAGATACAAGGCTTGGAATACAACATTAAAATCTAAAACTTATATACAAATCTGAAAATTAAATTTCCTTAATATGGAAATACCATGATTAGATCCATCTTCTTTATGATGACGAAAATCAGCCAACATAACATGCTTATAAACACTACCTTATGTGAACTCATAACATCAATAAATAAAGAATATAGTCAACATAAGATAGTAGCAATGAGGCACAAATCAACCACATAAGAGCATCACATAACATAGGATTTAAGTGGAGAAACCCTTGCGGGAAAAAACTCCACCAAGAAGAGAGGCCAAGTATGCATTATCATCAAATAAATGAGATTACAATATAACCACTTTCATTCTCCTCTTTTCCTCCAACATGGAAGCACCTGTGAAAAACCTCCTTATGCCTCCACATGTCCTTGTTCGTACAGAGTAACACTACATTCAACTATTCCTGTCTCATTCTTATGCACCAAACATGGTGCCCAAAGATAAACCTTCATTCCAAGCATCCCCAACCTTTGGATTACCTCCTTGAAATATGAAAAGACATTGATTTTGGTTCCAATACTTTCCCTCCAACTTGGGCACCCAAACTTGAGAAGATAAACATTACATTAATTGTAATAAATGATGGAAAACCAAGTGACACGTGTTTCCTCTTTCCAAACACCCACTTGGAGAATCCCAATAGTCACTTATTTACCATTTCCTTTATCTTTTATTATCCCATTCTAGGCATCCACATGTGGGGAAAACAATATTAAATATTTATGTCCACAACTCACCTTTACCGCTACTAGTGGACCCATCACCCCTTATGAGTATATTATAAATAACGGTGAAAATTAATTTTACAATTCCCAATACACCCTAAGTGCCTAGAGACACTTTCCAAGGATGTTGGAACCATGATATATGACATAGGATTTATAAGGTGGATGGTACCTAATCCTAACATTCTCCCACTTGACATCAACATTGTAAATACACCCATAGGAATCACAAACAAGGGAAAAACATCCCTTAACCATTCATGTACCATCTGAATCTTCACCATGATCTCATGCTTCAACAAGATACCTACAAAAGCAACCATTATAACCACCATCAAGAAAAAAATCCTTCACATCCTCCAACATGCCACCTATGGAAGAGAAAGGAACATGTAAAGGTGAAAAATATCAGCTGTCACTGAAACTTGCACCAATCTTTACACAAACACAAGAATCACATTCAAATGATAACAAAGGCTCTAACACTAGTAGGATTTGGAAAATAAATGACTACGTGACTAACACTAGTAGTATTTGGCAAATAAATGACTAATTTGGTCATTTATAAGTGACTAATTTGGTCATCGGGTAAAATCACAACTAAATGACTAAATAATTGACTAATATCAAAAAAATAAAAATGACTAAATAAGTAACTAAATAAATGTGCTCAATATTAAAATCTTGGCCATAATTTTCATTTTGATAAACATACTCTAAAACCTTCGTCAAGATCTTATTTTCAATTGTAGCCTGCCATAATTAATAATAAAATATTACAAATAAAATTACTAATAAATATTTTTTGTGGAATAAATATTTTGTTTTGTGGTGTCATCATATGAACACCAAAGTTTTTTCTAAATTGAATTCCCAACTCCTCAAAGGGCCCAACTATGTAGTGTGGAAGATAAATATGCATACAATTCTCAAATATATAATAAGCTACTTGTAAGTTTACATACTCTACATTTACTAGAGGAAAATAATGATATTACAAATAGTTTACAAGTATGATTATATAAATTAGTTAAATTGTAATAGAAGAGATAAAGATGAAGATAAAAAAAAGAGAGATAGAGACAAAGAAATATAGAGGTAGAGAGATAAAGAGGAATAGAGATATAGATGGAGAGAAAGATTGAAAGAGAAAGGAATAGAAAAAAGAGAGATAATACAAGAGAGATAGAAATATAAGAGATAGAAAGGGAAAGAGAGATAGAGAAAAGAAAAACTAACTTTTGATTACTTGTTTCATGCCAAAAATCCAAGAATGGTATGTGTCATTGGGGAGTTATGCTCAAGGTAGCATGACGCTTGATATAGACAGACAAACTTATAGAGAGAGAAAGACATAAAAGAAAGAGGGAGATAGAGATAAGAAATATAGATAGAAAGACATAAAATGGAGAGGGAGATACAAATAAGATATAGAGAGAGAAAGACATAAAATGGAGAGGGGGATACAGATAAGATATAGAGAGGTGGATAGAGAAAAAATAAACTAAACTCTTGTAGTAAATTTATTATTACAAATATATAATTTTGTCTAATGAAAAATTGTATTTAAAACATATATTTATTGAGTGAATTCTAATTGAGACCTTTGTTACATAAACAACATCATTTGCTAAATGACCTACCAATTGACCTCATGTACTACACATATGTTTGAAAAAATACACCAAAATTTTCTCTAATTGACCTTTCATACCTCTTTGACATACCTATTGCACACCAATGTGCAATTGCTAGTAATATATATATATATATATATATATATATATGCATGTCAAAATGTTAATGATATCAAGTTTCCACAATCCATATCAATTAATCTTGCATACATTTCTGGATTAGATTGCGTTAGAGTTTTTTGCATCAATGTTTCGGATCACACTCCATGATCCATCATCAGGATGAAAGAGCTCAAGGAGAAAAGTATTTTGTTGCAAAACAAGAACAACCTAAATAGGAAAACCAGAGGGGAAGGAGAAAAGAGGGAGAAGGGAAGGCTACACAAAGACCAAAGAAGACAAGACAAATAATATTTAAAAATTAAGATAAATAAAGAACAACAGGGAGACAAAGAAGTAACAAATTAATGAAACCAATTAAAAGGAAGAAAAACAAGGACATAGAAAATACAACACAACATAGGAAAAAAGGGGGAAATAAATGGTGGAAGAAAAGACAATAGATAAGAAAAGAGTGTCAAAAAAGAGAATAAAAACCAAGTTGAATAAATTTAAGCCAATTGCAAAATATTAAAACAAAGGATAAAAATTATAAAATTATAAAATTTAAATTTAAAAAGACTATACAATAAAAAGAATTAAAGAATTGAAAAATTGCACTAGCATTTATGTTATAATTTAATTATAAAAAATTAGACTGTAACATAAATGTTAAGGAGAAGGAAAAATTAAAAATCCAAATGTGCTCATTATTAAAATCTTGCCATAATTTTTATTTTAATAAACATACTCTAAAACCTTCGTCAAGACAGGCATAGCCCGCTAAAATGGAGAAGTGAAAGTCAAAACCTTATTTTCAAGGTAGCCCACTAAAATTTTCAATTTAATAAACATACTCTAAAACCTTTGTCAGATAGGCATAGCCCGCTAAAATGGAGAGTCAAAGTCAAAAACTTATTTTCAAGGTAGCCCGCCAAAATGGATAATAGACAATGTATGAACACTTGCATTCTTTATATGTGATAACAAATAATCTATGAACACTAGATTGGAGGTGCTTGATGTCTCGGGTTGCAGTGACTTGATGCTTGAGTTCTGAATGCATATTTATCTTGTGTTGAGTCAAATCAAACCTTACAGGAGAGGATTGGGTGATTCAACTTGAAAGGGAATCTGGCAGTCTTCAGAGAGAGGTAAATCCTATTATGTATGCTTACATGGTACAATAAGCAATATTTTCTTCTCATAGCCTATTTTGAGTTTTGTCTTTAATGTTGTATATTGGGATCATGGATTCCATGATGGTTGTAGCTGCTTAATTAGAGCTCTCTATTTATCATTCAGGTTATTGAGAAGTTTCCTCACATTGAAAATTACAAGGCTATTAAATTGTTAGTTGGTGTCAATGTGAAAGAGCTTGTCAAATCTCAATTAGCAATTGCTTGCATTGATGGTAAAGATAAGCATCTCCCAGGCTTTTTTCTTTGCATTTTTTCACACTTTGAGTATCGAGAAGCCAAAGTATGAATTGCAATAAGAAAAGAAGAAAAATACATCAAGGTTTATAGACAATAAGTTAGGGCAACCATACCACTGATTGTATCAATTTATAGTATAATTTTAGAGAGGAGTGCTTAGCACATCAAGGCTAAAAAAATTAATAGATCATGATAAGTGTACATTGATACAACTTATCTTGCAGCTTATGGAACTTTGATGGATGCTACTAGTATATAGTTACAGGGTGTTTTGGATGATCTCTTTTCCTATGACGGTCCACTTGGAGCCACATTTACTAAGGATGTTGTGATGGTTCATCTTTGGGAACCAAAAACTCAAGTATTCATTTTTTTGTTTTATCTTTATTCTAATTCTTCAACTAAGAAACATTCTTGCATATCCTTATTGCAGGAATCATGTATTCATTGTTTTGTCATATCCTTTTACTTCTTCAATGTTTCTTGTGGCATGGAACTAATCTAACATGTTTTAGAGTAGTGTGTGTGTGTGTCTTCATTTATTCTAGTCCTTCAAATGGTTCACCTTTAGAAACAATTCAACTCAAAGAAGATAGTGGTGTTTGGAGCACTTGTGGGCCAAGAAGTTTGGAGGGCAAATATTACTTTTATGAAGTCACAGTATTCCATCCTAGTAGCCAACATGTTGAAATTTGTATGGTAAATGATCCTTATTCACGAGGGTAATTCTTTGCAACTATGATGGTTGGACAATCTTTTGTTGTTTCATTCTTAGCCGCTGATTTGGACTTAATGTCTTGGTTGTTTTTGATTTCAACATTATTAATATATTCATGTTCAATTCTATAATGTGGCAAAAAGACTTTCAGCAAATGGAGAAAGATCTTTGTTTGTCAATCTCCAAGACTCAACATTGAAACCAGAAGGATGGGAAAGCTTGGCCACTGAAAAGCTGCATTTAGAATCATTTGCTGACATTGCTATTTATGAGTTACATATTAAGGATTTCAGGTTTGTCTTGTTGATTGTGTATATTTTTTTAATTACTCATTTCTAATGCTAACATCCCATCTTTATGGAAAATTATATTAATAGCTCTTCAAATCAAAGTGGACAAGGGTAAACAGACTATAAATCATTGACTATGCTTATACAACATGGTCTTGAGAAGGGAAAGGGCATATTTTTTGAAGATCATATTTGAAGGCTAATGGTCATCTATAATTAATAAAGCTTGTCTTTGGAGAAGTGAAAGCGCGATGCCTAATTTAGGGTTTCAACCTCTTCCCATTTTTTTTGCATCAAACATGATTTGTGCAGAATCTTGTGGTAAGTCACTTTACATGGTTTCAGTTAATTTTACTTTTCAAATTTGTACGTGGTCAGGCCATTTTTTATTGTGTTAAGAATGATTTCTCTATAAACTATGACATATTAGATAATACTTTTGATTTCATGTATGCTGCATGCATGATTGGGTAACATACCAAATTGTTGAGAAGCTTGTCAAATCTCGATCAGACATGGTGTTTTTTATTTTTTTGTTTTTATCTACATAATTCAAAGAATGGAATAGTGGTGAAAATGTCTTAAAAGTTCTTTTTTACCACCAGATATTTCAATTCAAACACTAAACTTTGGGCATTGGTCTTTACAATTATGGGTATGTTGATATCCAATTTGGTAGTTTCTAAATGTGGTTGTTCTTGTGAAATAGCTAGAGTTACAGTTTTGATGTAGGATTTTAGTCAAAATTGCATGAGTCTAGAATCAGATACTGGTAGCAGACTAAGTTGTCTAGTAGTTACGAGTCCTATTTTTTTCTCCTCAAACACCAAGTTGTCCCATTCTTTTGTCCATTTACATTGTCACGCATGATTCAAAAACTTTTGCATGTGGTTTTGCTCCAGTTGTGACTTTATTCAAGTACACAAGCAACAAATTGAGTTGTTTCTTGTCTTGAGCATTTGGGATTGTTTGAACACTAAAATGTACATTTGTGAATTAAAGCTTATTTGGATCCCATCATAAATGATTTTCTTCTGTCATCTAGTTGGCAAGAGTGCAATGTCCACGAGACACTCATTTTTGGGTGTATTCTGATGGTACATATGAGGAGGAAGACCAAAACAATATCAAAGGAAACATATGGGGCAAGGTGCGCCTTTTATTTCTGGAAAAAAAATATTTGAGCTTTGTTTTGGTTGTGTAATATGTTCATGCTTTCATTTCCTCAAGCTCTTTACATTGTTATTGTTAAAATTTTATGGCTTTGGTTGTGAGTTTGAAGCATCTGGTTTATGATATTTTCTAGGCAGTAATTAGCAAGGTTGATATGCTCTTTTCTCTCATTAACCACTCCTCGTGGGAGTTACAATGGCTCAAGAGAAGATGTGAATAACCACTCAAGCATATCTATCCCAGATTACTTGGATTTCAAGATTCTATTACCAGTACCATTTTTAAATAGGTAAATGCCTAGTACTTGAAGAATCTGATTTCCATGACACTTTGATTCATTAATCTCAATTGATTTTGTAACTATTGGGGGCATTTTTTGAATGATAATCTTGAAACATTGCAAAATGAAAGTTGAATTGCAATGGGTAATGTTTATATTAGTTATATTTATTTACTTGGAAAATCTTAAAGGAAATCAATTTTTGCTTCTAACTTTAAATTTTATCTTCCTCATCATATTTCAAGTTGTGTCCTTTAAGAAATGGAGGACTTTGGAGACACAACTTGAAAATGAATTTATCATAAAGAAAGGTCAAAGCAAAAGAAAATTATAAGACTGAACTCAATCATATGTTTCAACCACCAAAGTTATAGAATTTGGTGAAATTAGTAGATTTAAAAGCTAAATGCTTAGAAGTACCATATAGATTGGTTTTGCGACATGATTCCCCTATGTGGCAAGTTGAACATTCATTAGTCTTGTGACTTTTAATTCCTATTGGAAAAAGAGGACATATTGTTAGGCTTTTAAACACTATTTAGAAATTATGTTATTCATTAAAAGAAAATTGGTTGACTGTTGTTATCTTTCAACCTATTACATATGGTGATACTTAGTATGTTTGAAGTTTGGCCCCTTTTTTGTCACCATTACTCACTGAGACTCCTGCTCCTAGTTCCAACTTGTCTTCTGAGGTACCTAAGATTGGAATTGACACCATGCCAATTCCCACTTTCCATTCTAATTATTGTCTAGAATGATGTTTATTTTTTGAAAGCAGTATAGGTTTAGCCTGAAGTATAGCAGATTGGTGTATTTGTGAAATGTTGATTCATGGAGGTCTTAGGTCAATTTGAGTTTTGAGTATAGAAGTCTTTAATAAGGTCATGATTGACCAATTCATAATGTATCAAGTCATGTTTGATGGTTTTAGTGGTCTTTAGGAGGTTGGGAAGCTAATTTTTGCAAAATTAACAAAATTGCCAAATTCTTGTCAAGGAAAAAATGTAAAAAGTATACAATAAGGAAGCCCAATAGTCATGGGAAAACTAGATTTAGTTTATTACATGTGAGTCAGTTATTTTTGAGTCACCTAAGAGGTCATGGTGCTATTTTTAACCAATGTGCAAAAAGATGTAAAAATTGACAAATTGTTGTTAATCAAAAAGTTGCAAATTTGTCTAAGTTGGAATACCAACAGTCAAGGAAAGCAAGAAGTCACTTGGAGTTGGTTGATTCAGTTCATTCAAGAGGGAAAAGGATTTAAATTTTTTTTGGAATTCATTGTAAAAGGACTCTAGATTGGTCATTCAAGAAAAATAAAGTTATTTTCCTCAAATTTCTCAGTTTTCTTCTCAATTTTTAGTGCAAATTCATTGTTACAGGGCTAGTACAAATATGTACAATAGCATATTCATCTAAAATCTTGTGAATTTATTGGAGGGGTGTGTTAACAGCAAATTAAATTTTATTTGAGTGTTTGATATTGTATTTGAAGTGTTTTACATTAAAAATTTTATGACTGACCGGTTATACCTTGTTTAAGGGTTTTGAGGTTTTTGTAATGGAATGAGCTCATTCCACCTTCTATTTTCTCTATTTCTAAGTGGAATGAGCTCATGAAAAAGGATCTAGGATGGTTAAGTCGTAGGATTAGCTTGAATAAATATTTTGGAGAAGTTTGATGACTGTCTTGTGGTGTTTTAGGTGAATTTTAAGCTTGATAGTGCTAGGTTTATGAATGAGTTGGATGAAATATTGAGTGTAAAGGCTGCAAGTTGGTTTTTTAAGCTTGTTCAAGCTTATTGAAGTTTATTGGAGGTTGTGGTAGAGCTATGAGGGGGTGGTAATGCCAACTTTCAATAAACCCTACTCTAAATTGGGGAAAATGAGGGTTTTTAGTTAAAGAGGCTAGTTTAGGGTTAGATACTTTAAAGGTGGTGGATTTGGGCCTTTTGTCACCTAGAAAAATATTTTAGCAGCTTTTGAGTGTTGGTTGAAATATTTTAAAGCACTTCCTTTGAAAAAGTGGCCTAATTGGTCTACTAGGTCAGCGCAGTTGCATGATTTTGTGTGAGATGGTCCAAAGTGACCCATGATGGTTTTAAGGTATGTTATAGATTGCCTTAAAGGGTGTCTAAAAGTGTAGAGTGATTGGTTTTTGAGTGGTTCTTTTTGAGATAAATTCAAAACTTTGGGTTTGTAGACCTATTAGATGAGTAGAAGAGTTTTTGCAAAGGAGTGATTTGGAAGAGTTTTGTGAATCAATTGGTTGTTTGAACTAGCTTGTATTGTGGTGATTCGATCAAATCCAAATTTATTTGCATCACATATCCCAACATTAATTGATACTTGATTCCAACCATTGCATCTACTCACTGAAGTATAGTAAATATGGATTGTTTGCAATGGAATGTGGTATGCATAGTTGATCGGTTTTCCATTGCTAGATAATTATGTGATTTAGGCCCAACCTCTTTTGTTAAACAATGTACACCATGTAGTGAAGATGAAAATAACTTTTTCCTTTGTTTTGTTCTTGCATGCAATGTGATGATTCTATTTGCAGTGTATTTCATGGGGCTTCATTTGCCATATCATATGTATTTCATTATGTTCAATATAGTATGCTTTCTATATGAGAGCTCTAATGTCCCTTGTGAAGCTAGCTAATTGCCCATTCATTGGTCCTCTTTTCTTTGTGTTGGCTAAGTGGGACCAAAGGATTTTGGATTTGGTCTCAACACGGAGGAATTCAATGCCTTTTGTCTAAAAAGATTTGATCATCTCTATTTTTATGCTCATGGCCTCAACCATTTTGTTTGTATAGTTATTTGGCCCTATGGAAAACCAAAGCTTCATCATCCCTTTACTATCTCCATAGAAAGTTGTTACTTCAATACTAGGATCACCTTCAAAGCACCATCTAAAGTGAATTTTTAGAAACCTCTAAGGGTGTGGGATTCACATTGCTGGGGAATTCTAAATTTAGGAGCTTATCATTGTGAACTTCTTATGCTTTTCTTACTAAATATTTGACGTATTTTGATTCATTATCCTCATTCTGAATTAGTTTTGGCTGCCTTGAAGTTGCATAATCATATGTTTGTTGTTTTTGTATTGGATAGTTGAAATTGATCTTCATGGTCAACTGTGTAGCATCTCATGAATCACTTGGCTATATTTCTTAGTTATTGAATATCTATAATTCACTAAAGTGAATGAAATTGTAACAAATAGGTGAGTGAAATTTTAGCTGATCTCTATATTGGATATTGACAGGAAAAATTTCTCTACAAAGATGACAAATTTTCTCAAGAGGAGCTACAAAGTATCAAGCTAATGATATAGAGCAACTTATACAAGTACATCAACATATTACTTGAGGGGTGTGAGTGTTTTGAGGAGGAAACCCTAATGAATTTGAAAGGTCATGAAGTACATGAACAAATCCAATTCTTACATAATGGAGGGGATTTTTTTTTTTTGCACAATATAAATTGATACATAATATATTTATAATTTGCTATATTATATGTTTTTCCTTGGTGGATTCACTATAGGTTATATTCTGTTAGTGTAATTATATGTCTTGTACCTTGTCTTAGGTCATGATTACACCTTAGTTAAGTTTACTTAGGGACCACATAGGAGGTTGTTGGAGATTTTCCACCTTTGGTGGACTTGACATGTCATTACCACATCACCTCCACCTTTTGTTGACACATCATGTGATTATCTCTCCACCTATTGTGGGTGATCCACCTTTTGTGGTGATTATCACATTATCTCTTTCCCACTTTAGGTGAAGTGATAAATTTTCATTGTTGTCTCATGTCATAAGATTACAACACTTGTCATAATCTTATGCCCTTCTATGTTCTCACCTTGGCTATATAACCAAGTGGTCTCTCTCATTTGTAATCAATCAGAATCCTCTCATATCATTGACATTGAATACAGTTTATTTTTGTCATCTTATTTCTATCTCTCTTATTCTTGTGCTTTCTATTAGGTCTCTAGATCTTGGGTGGCTACCTTCATAGCCAATTCTTACATGGTATCAGAGCTTTTGGAGTGCCTTTAGTTAGTCATTTGGAGAGATTCTTGGAGGGTTCCATTTTTTTGGCCTTGTATTGTAGGTGCATTTTGGGAGCTTGTTGCATCATATCTGAGCTTTCCATTGTGTTCGGAGTGTCTGAGATAGTCAGATTTTCCTTTTGTTTCATCTCAGTTGGACATTGGAGGCCAAATCTACAAAGGGTTGAAGATTGGAGGTGGTTGTCAGATCTAGGACCTAGCTACCATTTTGGAGCATTTTCAGCTAGAAAGGACATCGCCATTGCATTCAGAAGGGCCAAAAACCCATAAATCAACTGCCAAATCGTTGAATCAGACAAGTTGCTCTCAAGGCAAAATTTAGCGGTGATACGACCTACCTGCATGCGATTTTCAATTAAAAATAAAATAATTTTTTTAATTTTAGAATTTTAAATTAAATCTTTAAAAAAAATTCAGAATTTTTTTAAATCAAAATTCTTTAAAAAGATATATAAAAATTAAAAGGGTTTAAACCTGCCCTTGTTACCCTCGGCTGCAGCCACCCACGACCATGGTAGGACGGTGATAGGACCCCTATTACCCTGCAATTTTTAAAATTTTTTTTAATTTTTTAATTTTTTTTTTTTAAATAAAATTTTTTTATTAAAAGTTTTTTAAATAAAACTTTTAAAGTTTTTCTTTAATTTTTAATTAAAGTTTTTTTTAATAAATAAAACTTTTTTAATTAATTTTTTAATAAATAAGAACTTTAAAAAAGTTTTCTTTAATAATATTTTATTAAAGATTTTTAATCATTTAAAAAAAATTCTTTATTAAGCTTTTAATAAAGTTTTTATAAAAAAAAATTAATGTTTTTTTTTTATTTTTAATAAATTTTTTTCAATTTCTTTATTATTTTTAATAATAAAGTTTTTTAAATAAATAAAGTTTTTAAATTAAACTTTTTAAGTTTTTTTTAAAAACAAATCATGCAATAACATGTAAAATTAGAGAAATTATTTTGCCTCCCGATCGAGCCTTGCCTTGGACCATTTGTTTCTCTAATCGACAGTCAAATGGGGGTCAGTTACTCCTACCGACATTCACCTGAAGGGCTTTTTTCATGGTCTTCAGCTTTGGGTTCCTTTGGTTGGCTTCTTCATCAACATTTCCAGTTTTGCATCATGTTGATTGTAGTTCTCCTCTTCCTAATGTTGTAATCGCACTAAAATAAAGTGCCACAATCTTCTATTTCAGTGTACTATGTCATGTTCTGTATGCTTCTTTGGATTGATCTATGTATCTAGTGTTAGTTCCTATATACTCAACATATGCAACGGCTGGTTACCCATGCATTTCAGTGAGATGGACTAATCACCATATAGACTCCTATTTTGGAAGCACTCTACTTATCTTTAGAAGTTTGGTTCTACATCTAGAGACTTGGTGCATGGCTCCAGTGAGACTTGGATTGTACAAATTGTGCATGGCTCTAGTGAGACATGGATTGTACCAATCTGCTATTATTGAGCATTCAGTTGATGCTCACACAGTTGTCTTCTTGGTTCTGACCTTATTCCTATTGCAGTGTGGTCATCTACAGTTCTTCATTGACAAATTCTGTAGTTATTCTTGAGTTGACAGATTCAGCTTAGTCACTAGTTATGTGGCATCTTCTGTAGTTGTACCTGATTTTCTCTATCAATGCTTTGCACAGTTTGGCATTTCTTTTGGAACAACATTTGGAGGACTCGTCATCATCCTTGGTCCGCTCTACTTCAGCTTTCACATTGTTCTACATTCTCTCCTTCTTCAGTTCAGATTGGGGATTCTTGACATTGTGACTTTTGAGCAGTGACTCTCCATTGAGGGGGGGTTGCATGGACTACTTCTTATTGGGGGGACTTTTTCCTCACTTGAGGTTTTATCCTTCCTAGAGCATGATTCTTGTTTTGTTCTCTCTTTTGGGGAGGAGTTTTGTCCCTCTGGGTTTTTTCCTTTTCTCCACTTTATGAGAGATTGCATTGTGTGTACATGGGTACCTAACATGGCCCAGTAGCTGGGACCCATCTTGCATTGTTTTCTTTTGTGAACATTCTCCCTAAGTTGCACTTAAGGGGGGGTGTTGGTGTAATTATATGTCTTGTACCTTGTCCTAGGTCATGATTACACCTTAGTTAAGTTTACTTAGGGACCACATAGGAGGTTGTTGGAGATTTTCCACCTTTGGTGGACTTGACATGTCATTACCACATCACCTCCACCTTTTGTGGACACATCATGTGATTATCTCTCCACCTTTTGTGGGTGATCCACCTTTTGTGGTGATTATCACATTATCTCTTTCCCACTTTAGGTGGAGTGATAACTTTTCATTGTTGTCTCATATCATAAGATTACGACACTTGTCATAATCTTATGCCCTTCTATATTCTCACCTTGGCTATATAACCAAGGGGTCTCTCTCATTTGTAATCAATCAGAATCCTCTCATATCATTGACATTGAATACAGTTTATTCTTGTCATCTTATTTCTATCTCTCTTATTCTTGTGCTTTCTATTAGGTCTCTAGATCTTGGGTGGCTACCTTCATAGCCAATTCTTACATATTCAATTCAGTTTTTTTTGTACTCTTTTGCATTGGCAAAATCCTTTCCTTTTCAAATTTAGAATAGGAAATTTTGTTTTCTTGCATTTAATAGGTAGAAGGGAAATATAGTTGAATTGAGAGCTATCTATTATTCAAATAATATAAGTATGCATGCCATAGTTTTTTATACCATAACCTTCATTATCACTTTTGGCATCCTGGGTTCAAACAATGTTGAAATTGAGAACAATTGGATTTGTAAATAACATTTGCAATGTAACATTGATCATTGAATGATAGGTCGGTTTATGTGATTGGCAACATTTTACTGCCATGATGCACTTCTATCTTCCTACTATAGTCTTTAGTGAATTATTTGATAATTTGATAGATTAAGGCTTCCTAACATGCTTCGTGCTCTTGGGCTTAGATGTGGTGAAGTTAGGGCATGCCCCTGTTTAGCTGTCATGGACAATTTCTATTATAGTTATCAATTGGCTAACTAAATATATGGCCAACTTCAAGCCTACAAGCAATCCACCATCAAAACATAAAACTAATTAACTTCAATTGAATAAAATGTAGATTTCCCAATTTGGTTTGTGTATATATGTTCATATTTAGGATTATGATCAATTTATGTGATACCTCTTAGCTCTGATACAAAGATTGTGCATAGTTCTTCTCAGTTTATTCAATTTGGTGTTATTATTTTTATCCTATGATTCAAGCTTCAAATTGACCCCTCTCATTAGTATTTGTCTTCCAAAACTGTTTAGAAGAGGGTAATCAAAATCAGCACTGGAATGTCTGAAAGTCAAATCCTTTCCCTGAAATTGAAGCTTTGTTCTAGACAAACTAGAGCTGAGACGAGCCAAGAACTAGTGGAAGGGAAGTTGAATGAAAACTAAAAGCAACTAAAATCCTTCCTAAGAAAAGTTCCCTTTCCACTATAATTGTCAGTTCTAGTGTCTCCTTGTTCATTTTTTCTGGCATCTCCTCATTATTTATTTCTTGATAGAGAGCTTCTGAAAGATGTGCAAGATGTTCTTCAATCTCAACAATCAATGTTGAGATAAAATGGAAGCATTTCTCTTGCAAATAAGGTGCTAAATCATTTATGCTTGAAGGAGATTTATGTGCATGAAGAAAACTTAGGAGGTCTTCCAGAATATTCTTGGACCCCTCATCTATGGTATCTTTTATTTGACTAACCTCAGTTCCAAAATAAGCGTTAAGGCTACCAAACCAGTCTTCATCATTTGTCATCATAAATCTAAAACTCAACCTAGGTAAATTGACACTTTTTAGGTCCCCTCTCTTGACAAGCCAACCCTCACTAGTAGTTAATTTGTCCAAATGGGTTTCAACATCTTTGTAACTTTCCAAAGATGTAACTTCAAGGCATTTACCAAACTTAACTCTCTCACACAGATCTACAAATCCATCAACTATTATTTGTTTCATCCTATTAACAAACAGGCTTTCAAAAAGTTCATCCCACTGACTCTTTGAGTGCTTCAAAACAATCTCACACATGCATTGCTATGGAAACTCAACATTTGAACCAAAAACCATTTTTAGCCACTCCAAGCTCCCTTCAAATGCATCCAAACTGTCCAATGTTTCTCTGATCAATGTCTCATTCTTTGCAAGTTCCTTGCCACTTTTCCCAAGATCAAGCAAATACTTCCCCTAAGCCTATTTGTAGAGAGAATATCATATGCACATGTCTTAAGCCACACCAAGCAAGACTTTAATATAAATTCGCTCAGCAAAATAATCATGGTAGCTTGTAGCTTCTCTCTATGAGATTTCCACAATTGTACCTCATTGTCTACATTTGGAATCCCACCAAACAACTGTGATCGAGGTGGCACTACCAACACAATCTTATAAAAAAGAGGAAAATCATTTAGAACCTCCAAGAAGAGTTCCCTAGCCTAACATAACATAACCTGTATGACTCTTACCACATTACATAAAATGGAACTGACTGCCCCCACCTTATTGGTCTATTGGTCGGACATGTCTTCTAGTTCTAGCAATGTTTCGATGATTCTATTTTGTCATTGGTGTGAGGATCTTCTATCGGTGGGATGAGGTCTCCTATTCCCGTGATGGTCCAATGGGGATGTCATTAGTGGAGTTTGTGCCTATCACTGGGACTTGTGTGGTGGTTCCAATGATGGGTCAATGTTGGTGCTCATGATCTAAGTCAACACCAATAAAACCAAGGTTTTGGTCTTCTTGTGTTGAAAGGATAAGAAGTAGATAAGCTTCATATTTAGTTGAACCCATTTGAGATAGCCTTTGAAAAAAAAATTGTGGGGCTTGATTTCACTAACAAATGGAAAATGAAGATGCTCATAGCTCAATTGAGGACCAAATCACACCAATTGAGATGTGAGGCGGGTGTTGAAAACCAATATAACTGATCTTTTTGTGGCTCTATGTGTAGCCTTGTTAAACTTGCTAGATAATTTGACCAATAATGATTTAATAGGATTTGGTTTGTTTGTGAGGAGTTCTAGAA
Source organism: Sequoia sempervirens (assembly GCA_007258455.2). Taxonomy (NCBI): domain Eukaryota; kingdom Viridiplantae; phylum Streptophyta; class Pinopsida; order Cupressales; family Cupressaceae; genus Sequoia; species Sequoia sempervirens. The sequence goes on from VDFB02075321.1 coordinate 411,999,236, forward strand.
ACAAAATAATCTTCCACTATAATCAAATTTTACATAAGCTTTATCTAGTACAATGTGCTCCCACCTATTATGTGGTTGGCTAAATCCTTTTCCAAAGCATTGGTTCCTTGCCCCCATTGGATTTTTAATTCTTTGCTACCTTGGTTGAGTTCTTGAGTTGCGTTAATGGAAAATTGGTTCATCAAATTTATGTGAAGGCCAAGAACTTTGCCTCTGCCTTCACCTTTCTATTATATTCTTTCATTGACTTGTTATAGGAGGTTATATTTCATTTAAGTGATTTGATCTTGTTTGTTTGATGATTGGATAATGGTCCCATAATCTTGGTAGACCGGCATGGTGGGTTCAATATCCATATATTGATTTTCCAAAATGGTCTCTATTGATAGCATGGGCATCTCCAACATGGAGCCTAATAGCAATCAGGAGCACCATTCAACCTCACTTAGACAAATTTCACAAAAAATAGAATTCAATCTCTCAATTCCTTCAATCCTCAAGCATTGTAGACAAGATATAAAACCATTTTTAGATACCCTTTAATGACTTATAAAACATATCCCAAATTCACCATAGGTTGTTTTGGAACATCCCCAAAACTCATATTTTCCCCTAAAACTAGGCCTAATTAGGCCCCTTTACAAAGGAACCCTTCTTTAAAATGTTCCCCAACCTCAAAACTCGATGGGGCAACACTAACCAGGTAACAACAATTCAAAATCCACAACTTCCACTTGATGAACCATTCTCGAACATGACACCCACAAAAACCCTCCTTTTTAGCAAGTTTCATGGGGGTTTATTGAAAATGGGTATTCCAAAATCCTAGCACTCTTACCAATGCTTCAAACACCTTCCAACAGGTCTGATCATGCTCCAGGAACTCTCTTACAACCTTTACCAATGTTTCTTCTTCAAACTCTAACCATAATATCTAAATAAAATCCCCCATCTATTATGCTCTGATGGATGTTCATACCCTACTCCAAAGCTCCCATTTTGGAATAGGCAAGGAGGATGTTGGCATAGGTTGTGGAATTTGGCTTCACACCTACTAATTGCATTTTCTTGAAAGTTTCTAAATCCTTTTCAACAAATCCATTTTGTGCATATCCCGCAATCATCGTATTCCACGAGATGACATCTCTTTCAGGCATTTTGTCAAACAGTTCACATGCCTTGTTTATGCTTCCACATTTTGCATACATGTCTACTAGGGAAGTTGCAACTACAACATCTGAAAAAATTCCTCTATTATTTATGCTTTGATGGATGTTCATACCCTGTTCCAAAGCCCCCATTTTGGCACATGCAGGAAAGATGCTGGCAAAGGTTGTGGAATTTGGCTTTATACCTGCCAATTGCATTTGCTTGAAAGTTTCTAAAGTGTTTTCAACAAATCCATTTTGTGCATATCCAACAATAATTGTAGTCCAAGAGATGACATGTCTTCAAGGCATTATGTCAAAAACTTCACATGCTTTCTCTATGCTTCTACATTTTGCATACATGTCAACCAAAGAATTTCCAACTATAATATCAAACGAAAATCCCCCTTCTATTATGCTTTGATGGATGTCCATACCTTGTTCCAAAGCTTCCATTTTGAAACAAGCAGAGAGGATGTTGGCAAGGGTTGCAGAGTCTGGCTTTAAACTTGAAAATTGCATCTGCTTGAAAGTTTCTAAAGCCTTTTCAATAGATCTAATTTGTGTATATCCTACAATTATTGTAGTCCATGAGACCACATTTCTTTGAGGCATTTTGTCGAACACTTCAAGTGCCTTGTCTATGATCCCACATTTAGCATACATGTCTACAAGAGCAGTTGCAACTACAATATTTGACAAAATTTTTCTATCCTTTATGCTTTGATGGATGTCCATACCCTATTCCAAGGCTCCCAATTTGGCATACGCGGGTATGATACTAGCAAAGGTTGTGGAGTCTGGATTTACACCTGCCATTTGCATTTGATTGAAAGATTCTAAAGCCTTTTCAAAAAGTTCAATTTTTTTGTATCCTGAAAGCATTGCAGTCCATGAGACCACATTTCTTTGAGGCATTTTGTCAAACTGTTTGCATGCCTTGTCTATACTTCCACATTTTGCATACATGTCTACAAGGGTTGTTGCCACTACAACATCTGACAAAATTTCTCTATCCTTTATGCTTTGATGGATGTCCATACCCTGTTCCAAAGCTCCCATTTTGGCATAGACAGGGAGGATGCTAGAAAATGTTGTGGAATTTGGCTTTACACCTGCCAACTGCATTTGCTTGAAAGATTTTAAAGCCTTTTCAAAAAATATGTTTTGTGCATTTTTAGGAATTCTATCAAATACTTCATGTGCCTTGTGTATGCTTTCACATTTTGCATACATTTCCACTAGAGAATTTCCTACTACAATATCGGGAAAAACCCCCCCTTACATTATGCTTTGATGCATACCCATACCGTGTTCCAAAGTTCCCATTTTGGCACAGGCAAGGAGAATGCTAACAAAGGTTGTAGAGTCTGGTTTGACACTTTCCATTTGCATTTCCTTGAAATTTTTTAAAACTTTTTCAACAAATCCATTGTATGCATATCCTGCAGCCATTGCATTCCATGAGACAATAGTTCTTTGAGGCATTTTTTCAAATAGTTCATGTTCCTTCTCTATGCTTCCACATTTCGCATACATGTCTACTAGGGATGTTGCAACTATAACATCTAAAAAAGTTCCTCTCTCCTTTATGCTTTGATGGATTTCCATACCCTCTTTCAATGATCCCATTATGGCACAAGCTGAAAGTACATTGGAAAATGTGAATTGAGCGGATTTGTGGATGCTCAACTATTGTGCAAGCTCTTTGATAATATGACAATGATTTGATTCAAATATTCATAAATGGATTAGAGACTTTTTCAGAATGCTCCTTGAATTTTTAGAAGGAATGATGGATTTATAGATTTAGAGGTGAAAATATGAATGGTTGATCAACCTTGAACACCTAATGATCAACTATATATGTAAATTGTAATGCAATAAGGGTTACTGATGTGTGAAGTATGTGCAGCCCTCATCCACTAAATCTGCATGACTACATGCACCTAGAACCCAAGCAAAGCTTACATTGTTAGGATGTGTTCCATAGTGCTTCATTTTTTGCTAGAGTCCTCCCTGCTTCAATTAATCAGAGTTATACCATGCACTGATGCTTCCCTTCACCTTGAGGATATTCTTTTTGATTCTCTAATCTTCCTACCTAAGTGTTTTGAGGACAAAACAAATCATCATACTAGGATATTGTTGGCAAAAAAAGTTGTAAATAAGATTGTATAAATTAATTGGGCACAAGTGGTTGCATTGGGATAGAAAAAGTAGTTGGCCCTAGAATAAAGCATTTAATGGGTGTGTGTAAAGCAATTAATGCAAAGGAGGGTCTTGCGAATCTATATAAGCATGCTTGCTATTCACTTGAGAGCTTGGCTGCATAATGTAGTAAGATTTGTTAGATATGTTGTGGTATAGAGCAGAAAGGCTAGTACATATGTTGTATGGTTGAGCAATGCATGCAAATGATGGATGAATAGAGCAGCTCTTTTGACATTTTTTTGTCTTATACTTGTTGTGTGATGCATGATATGTTATTTTTCTTTGTTATTTTTTGCATGCCATGTGTAGGCTTAATAGTGGGTTATTGACCTCTCACATGAGCTGATATGCTAGTGATCTAGGTTTTCTTAATAAAAGCCAATTGGTCTAGCATGTTTAGATGAATTTGGCTAACATGTTGTGTGCCTAACCATTGAACTAGACGTGTAAGGTTCAAACTTATTCTAGAGAGCTTGGGAGGCATGTAGACCATCTCATCCCTACATGTAAACATTAGCTACATTTTCTAACTGTGCAAGGCCTGAAGTGCATGTTTGTAGTGCATTTGTAAGGAGTTTGTATTGTTCAATCTATCAAAAATAGCTATGCTCTTGAAGTGTATTTTTAGAGAATATTGTCAACTATTGTTAAATTTTTGTCTTTGACCGGTCCAGTGCTTGGTTTCACATCAATTATTAAAGTATGTGAGGCAACTTTATGAAAGTTGGCTAAGGGAATTTTGTAGAAGATGGTAAAGGGTTTTAGGGCAGTGGGGTTCATGTCTTGAAATATGTTGAGGAATCTTTTGGCTAAGTCATGATTTTTTTGAAATTTGTCTAATTAATACGTGAAGAAAGAATCTAGGTTGTGAGTGTGGTGAGTTTAAAGTCTTGTATAGGTCACATGATACTATTTGGAGATTGCATAGATTGTATTTGAATTTTTTTATAAGCTATTGGATAGACTTACTTTTATACAATTTCATGGCATGTTATGGTTTACCCCTCTATGCATGAACATAATGTTGAAATACCAAATACAAGAGAACCATTTCAGTAATTTTAAAATTTAATAAGAGAACATAATCTATCAAAGAGATGTAGAGACTAGACTCAATCAACCTTCAAGTTTGAGTTTTGAAAGAAATACCATAAAATCTATTAGTTTCTTTGCATAAATTTGTGTTTTCACGAAATCTACTACTACAAGCTGAATTGCTCATCCGTACAAAAGTACCATGGCCCAAGGTGATGGAATGTGTTGAAGGAATGAGTTAGATCTCCATTGGTGGTGATTTGGCTTCTTTTCATTAAGTTTGGTGAATTTAGTAACCTTTTCCTTGTAACTGCCCGGGTAGCCCTATTTTAAGGGTTTTGATGTTAGTGTGATTGTAGGAGCAAGGAGGCCAATTTAGTGTTTTGTGTTGATGCCCTGGTGGCATTTTACATGGTTTTTCAAGTGAGACTTGGTTCTAGAAGTTGAGTTTTTCCAAACTGTTGTTGTGGCTAGCTATTTAATGAATTATTAAGCATGTACATACTTGTGTTAGAGTTTTTGAAGCATTGGTCTGGGTAGGGAAGCCATGGAGTAGTGATTTTCAATAAAACTCTTTATTTTTACATTAAAAAGGAGGGTGTTGGAGTTGGCCCTTTTAGTGACACTTTCTTTGTCTGAAACTTGTTGATTCCCTCTATTTGGAGTATGCCTAGGAGGTCTGAGTGGTTTTGGTGAGTAGTTTGAGTGTTTGAGAGTGGGTTACTTGGAAAAGTGGGTTAATTTTCCCTTAAAAGTGGAGGATAGTCTATTGTTCCCTAAGAAGTTTCAAAACAAGTCTATGCAAGTTTTTGATATGTTGAATGGGAGGATAAAAGGTGTCTAAGAATGTGTGGGTTGTGACTCTGTTATTCCTTCTCCAAAAGTTAAAGCTGAAAAAGTGAGTTTGGATTGCTACTTAGAGAACAAGTGAAATTGGTGAGGAGTCATTGAGTTGGGGACTTGGAAATTGAAACCTTGATTGAGGTAGGTTGGATTGGGATTGTGGAGTGACTTTCCACCCCATCATTGTGTAATTTATCCATCAATGACATCTCTTTGAGGCATTCCATCAAAGAGTTCACATGCCTTGTGTACGTTTCCATATTTTGCATACATGTCTAACAAAGCATTTCCAACCATAATATTTGACAAAAATCCCCCATCTATTATGCTTTGATGGATGTTCATACCCTACTCCAAAGCTCCCATTTTGGCATAGGCAGGGAGGATGCTGGCATAGGTTGTGGAATTTGGCTTCACACCTGCTAATTGCATTTACTTGAAAGTTTCTAAAGCCTTTTCAACAAATCCATTTTGTGCATATCCCGCAATCATCGTATTCCATGAGATGGCATCTTTGACACCTTTCAATGCTCTCGATTGTCTGAAAATGATAAAGAACATCCTTGCCTTTCTATGAGAAGTTTTTTGAGCCACTGAAACTTCACACCTGCTAATTGCATTTGCTTGAAAGTTTCTAAATCCTTTTCAACAAATCCATTTTTTGCATATCCCGCAATCATTGTATTCCATGAGATGGCATCTCTAACACCCTTCAATGGTCCTAGCTATCTCCAAATGATAAAGAACATCCTTTCCTTTTTGTGAGAAAGTTATTGAGCCACTGAAGCGTAACATCAACCATGTATGCAGTTTTATTGAGACAAATATCACACATGGACATCCATTGAAGCATGATGATCAGGGGAATACTTACCATATGTTGTAATTGCAAGTAGTTCTGAAGCAATCATTGGGAGGACTCTTGCATGTCACTGGGAGTCACGTCAAAGTCCCACTGATATCCCAACAACACTCAAACTCATTGGTGAGAGAGGTGGACATTTAGAGGAAAAAGATTGTGGTGCCTTCGATGGAACGAAAAACATTGAGGGACTTCATCAACGGGAGAAGCTTCGATGGGAGATAGAGTTAAGTCCCTCAAATGCCCCGAAAAGGGAAAAGATCAGTTTTAAGTTTCCATCGATGGGAGACATGAACATCGACAGGAATTATCTTGAATTCCCCCTGATAAAGTAAAGTCCCCCCAATAGAATAGTATGTAATAATATTTTGAGGGAGTATAATATTTCTTATAGGGATGTATTGTCTATGCATTGATGGATAATTTCAAAGCTCCCAGTTTGGCATATGTAGGGAGGATGTTGGCAATGGTTGTAGAATTTGGCTTTACATCTACGAATTGTATTCACTTGAAAATTTTTAAAGCCTTTTCACCAAATTCATTTTGTGCATATCTATTGTAGATGTCCTTAAGCTATATGAAAAAGGTGTATATACAATTTGAGATCAATTGATAAGCTGAGACATGTAATGTTGATTTGATTTAAATTTTACTTAAGATATAATTTCATTGCGTTGCTGAATTTCATAGTTCAATAATTGGGATTCTTAATGATCTTGTATACCCAAAGTGTATGTGATAGAAAGAAATTAGGTAGTCGTGTCGATTAGTTTGACAATTTGAATGATCTTGAGTTCTTAAGTATATAGTGATAAGTTTTGACAAATAATATAATTTCTTGTTGCATTTATCACATAAACAAAGGCCTCTTTTGATTGTAGCAGAGGATGTAGAGAGTGAAGCATTGGCTACTTTGATCTTTTAAATTGATGATTTTCTTACTAAATTGATAATGTTTGAAGTTTCTTTTTCTTTCTTAGATGTTGAGTCTAATTAATAAGTTTAATGTTGTGTTGCAACTTGCAAGTGAGTATGTTGATATGATAAAGGCTAGCATTGTCGATCCTCTAAAAGTTATCAGAATTGCATTAGTTGATGCAAAAAGGTAAAACTATTTATCTTTATTATAATTAGTGGAACTTGCAACTACAATATTTGATAAAAATCTACTTCCAAATATGCTTTTGATGGATGTTCATATCCTCATCCAAAGCTCCAATTCACACACAGGCAAGGACACTTTCAAGCGTATCAATTACAAATTTATAATCAATAATCAAGCTATTGATCAGCTGTTTAGGAATAAGGCAGTTGTATATCACTAATTGAATATTATCTATTTGTTTGTTGTCTTGCATGAATTCATCTTTTTTAAAAATTGTAAGAGATAACTAGGGAACATTATATCTAGTGCCTAAGTTTACGGTGCCATAGTTGGAAAAGGAAAAGAAACTGTTTGAATTTTATCCTTTGTATTATTTGACTTTTTTGAGTTTTTGATGTGCAAATTTCAAAACCTTATTTTCAGGTTGTAGCTCCAAATTGGAGAAGTGAAAGGTGAATACTAGCGAGGAAGAGAACTTGGAGGAGCAAAAACCAATAGCAGCAAGAAATCTATGGATTTTTAGGGGGATTAAATGGGTCAAGCCCCTATAGGAGGTCGTTGCCCTTCCAAAAGGATTGCAGTTAAGGAAGGAGGAAACAATATAAGTATATGAAAATAGGAGTATTATGTTTATATAGTGTCTGTAAGTTGTATAGTGTCTATAAGTTGTACAGTGTCACTAAGATATTGAATGTAACCAATGAGATTTTGATTTTCCAATGAGGCTTAATGAAGTAAATTTTCAGAGTGGTTTATTCTCCATTCATAAATACTGTGTTGTGGCTTCTCTTGATTTATAATTTGTTTGTGTTTGTGTCTGATCAATCATATTTGTTCAAGCATTTTAGTCTTCATTTCATGGTGTTCTTTAACATTTGAATATCTATGATACTTGAAGTTTATATGAATAAATTTGTGAGGATTAATTAAGTTAGATTTGATTTGTAATGACTAAATATATGACTAAATTAATAACTAAATAGATGACTAAATTAATAACTAAATATATGACTAAATTAATGATTAAATATATGACTAAATTAATGACTAAATATATGAATAAAGTAATGACTAAATAAATCACTACCATGACTAAATTAACGACTAAATCAATGACCAAATAAATGACCAAATCAATGACTAAAATAGTTTAGTCATAAATTTGGTGGTGTTATAAATGACTACAAATAAACCACTAAAATAGTCACGTGACTAAAATTAATGACTAAATATATGACTAAATAAATCACTACCATGAATAAATAAATGACTAAATTAATGACTAAATTAATGACTAAATCAATGACCAAATAAATGACTAAAATAGTTTAGTCATAAATTTGGTGTTATAAATGACTACAAATAAACCACTAATAGTGACGTGATTAAAATTAGTCATTTATATGCAATTTTTAGTAGTTTATTTAGTCATATATTGATGTTTGTGTACTAGCATAGGTAGCTATCTTACTCATACTACCTGGAATAGCAACTACAAAAAATTACAACTCATCCAAGAAAAACATACCTTAAACCAAGGTATACCAAACATAGATAAAAATTCATGCCATCAACATACCAACCCAAAATTTTCAATTAAGTCTTTATATATCCATCTTCCTATCTCAATCCAACATACCAATGCACAAATGACCACAAACAAGGCCAAATAACAAGTCTACATAAACACTGGAATAATCTTGTGGATATAGACAATCCACCTCCAAGTCATCCCAATGCAATCAAATGGATGATCAACCTACACAACTACATAACTCATAGATCCCAATCTATTGAAACATGCAACTCATCATCACATCAGTACCCAACATACCAAGATATCATAGAGAATAACCAAAAATATATCCAGAAACTCCCTCCACATGAGTAATGCCAAATCTGAAAAATAGATCTTGAGGCATATCAAGTCTATCTATAGTACTCCACACAGAGGATGTGGCTAATTCCTCTATTACATAGTGTCAAGGAAACATACAATTATATGCAAATACTACAAACAACTATGTTGTAATACCCCTCTCACCATTAGTCTCCATAGCTCTTCCAAGCTCTTCACACTCAATCATGTGAAACCAAACACCTAGGAATAATACCATGACCAAAGAGAGAACCTACAAATCAAATCATATCCTTGTTCCACACTAACATGTACCAAGTTGTGTAATGTAAGATCTCCTTCACCATTCCCAAACCGAAAGGATATCAACGTCTAACATTCAAATCAAATAAAAACATAGCATAAATAGATGTAAACCTCTCATACCTAAGGTAGATCAAACCAACCAATCATTCTCACACCAAAGGGAATATGCCCAAATCCACAAACCATTTCTTGTACCTCTCCAAAGAAATCCTCAAAAATAGGACAATAGCTCAAGACCAAAACAAGGAGAACAATAGAAATCCATAAACCATGCATCTTCTTCTTAACAAGTCTGAACAAAATTTTTATATTCAAGACTAACTCTTATGAGAACACAAGATACAAAATAAAGAATGCATCTAATAATCAGGTGGGAAATACCTCTTAGATCATTCACCTGTCGAGTAGACCAAGAGTGGGATACAAGATTGTCTTGTGCACACAACACCAAGGAATGGAAATCTTCTCTTCAGGTCCATAATGGATTTTCATCCATAACCAAGTGTAGGCTCCCCAGTCTTTCTACTGAAAACCTCATCAATAATAACCATGTCAACATGCGATCCCATAAATAAGAGATCTCTTAGCCTCACCCAAGTCTCTTTAGTTTTCATGAGCATCCACCAGTCAAGCCATGCCAACTTCAAATGCAACCCTACTAAATCATGAAACTCCAAGCAAATGATTAATACTCAAAACCAAAGAAAACCAAACAAGACTATTTTCAAAGTTCTAACTATATAATCAGGAACATATCATGACATCATGATCTAACATTCCTTCCTAGGAGATCACATAGAAAAATAACCATCCATCATCAAGTGATGAATCAACATCATTGCCAAAGATTCCATTGAATTTTGTAACCAAGCTCTCTAGGCATCATGATAACCATCTCCTAACTAAAGATCCTCCATGGCCCCAACACAATCAAAGAAATCAACACCATGAGATCCCAAAAGGTAAAGTACAACCATGATCTCCAAACCAAGAAGATACCAATGCTACACATCCTTTGTTAATAGAACTAAATATGTCATTACTCTCACTTTAAACTAAAGGAAAAATCCAAGAGCTCCTTATGACACCAACAACCATTACAAAAGATCATCCATCTTCTAATCAAAGATCATGGCTCACTGCACACTACAACAACAACTTAGAGCCTAAATATTGAAACAAAGAAGATTGAACATATTATGTAATTGCATAAAGATCACACTAAAAGTAATACGGTTTTATACATGGAATCATGACCAATCATTACCAACACTCTACTAAAAGTGAACAAAGCTTCTCATGCACCATAAATAACTACTAAAGATTCAAATGAACAACTATACTAGGTACTCCAAATAACCATCACCCACTGCAATAAGCATATCAATATAACAATGTTGACCAAGAACTTGACCTACCAAACAGAATCCACATCATACAATTTTCCAAGATCTACACATATGCAACATCTTAAAGGAGAAATACATAACTAGTGTTGCAATCTTAAATAACTAAAAAATAGATTCAACCCCACATTAATATCATGCAAAATAGATATAATTAGGTATAACATGTGGATTTACAAGACTCAAACACCAAAAACAACATTAGATTTGATTTTCCAAACAAACCCACATAGGAGTAACCATAGATCAATAAGAACCCTCCAAGTAGCCATGCAAACCTGTAATTGTCTTCATCCAAAACACCCTGAATATAGTCTCGTCACAAATCTACAAACCACATATTTTAGTTAACATATAAAACATACAACACCATCTCTGTAAATGTGAAATCCATATAACCATCCAGACATTCACACTAAACATGTCATCTGAATAATGGAATAATCACAAATCTACAAACCCACAACTAAAACAAGATTAAACTACAACCCAATAGGAAAACCAAGTTGTCCAAGAGCTTATAACATATGAAACATATCAACACCAAAAATCACAAAGAGGTTAGTATCTTATCTTCCAGTGCTTTCATGTAACCAAGGGCTAAAGCCATGAAGCCAACATAAGCACTCCATTTTTTAGTCCAAATTAAAAGTATTTCTCCATGTGACCAAGATGTCTCTACCCATCCAACATGAACACCTTCCTGCTGCACATGACCACAGGTAAAGTAACAAAACCACCAAACAAGAGGATATACACATATTTTTAAACAAGAGCTCCAAGTTACCAAAACATAAGCAACTCCATAAAGATCCAAAAACAGGAGCTTCCAATGCCTAACACAGACCACATTGACAATATCCATGGTAAATGATCTCATAAATTTTCAAAACAAAGTTAACTCACAAAAATTTCATTGCTGCTCCAAAAACCTTCCAATAACCTCCAATTCCTTCTAACAGATTCCCACAAGCTTGCCAAGCTAAGAAATCAAAAAGAAGGAATACCCAGAACCCAGTTAACCTTCAACTTTGATACCAAATGATGAGAAATAAATAGGTTTAATACCAATTGTTGGAAATTCAATCTCTATCAAAAAATGACTTCAAGTGATGAGATACAAGGATTAGACTACAACAACATGAAAATCTGAGACTTATATGCAAATCTAAAAAGTAAGTTGCCTTAATATGGAAATACCATGATTAGATCCATCTTCTTTATGATGCAAAAAATCAGCCAACATAACATGCTTATAAACACTACCTTATGTGAACTAATAACAATAATAAATAAAGAACATCATCATCATAAGATAGCAACAATGAGGCACAAATCAGCAACATAAGAGCATCACATAAGACAAGATTTACGTGGAGAAACCCTTGTAGGAAATAACTCCACCAAGAAGAGAGGCCAAGTATGCATTATCATCAAATAAATGAGATTACAATGCAAGAACTTAAATTCTCCTATTTTCCTCCAACATGGAAGCACCTGTGTACTTGTGAACAACCTCCTTATGCCTCCACCTATCTTTGTTTTCGTAGAGTAACATTACATTCAGCTATTCCTCTCTCATTCTACATCCAAGAGGCTGAATTTATAGACTTGTGAAGGCATCTAATGTACCAAACATGGTGCCCAAAGATGACCCTTCATTCCAAACATCCCCAACCATGGGATTACCTCCTCAGAATACATAAAAGACACCGATTTTGGCTCCAATACTTTCCCTCCAACTTGGGTGCCCAAACTTGAGAAGATAAACATTACATTAAATGTAATAAATGATGAAAAACTAAGTGACACTTGTTGCCTCTTTCCAAGAACCCACTTGGAGAATTCCAATAGTCACTTATTTATCATTTCCTTTATCTTTTATTATCCCATTCTAGGCATCCACGTGTGGGGAAAACAATATTAAATATTTATGTCCACAACTCACCATTACCAGTGCTAGTGGACCCATCACCCCTTATGAGTATATTATAAATAATGGTGAGAATTAATATTACGAAATATTTTCCCATTACACCCTAAGTTCCTAGAGACACTTTCCAAGGATGTTGGAACCATGATATATGACATAGGATTTACAAGGTGGATGACACCTAATCCTAATAGTTGTGGACTAAATACTTACCAATAATTCTAGAAACATAGAAGGGTGGTGGATTTACCTCTTTGACTTGATGTTCACATTTTTCTTGGGATGTATTGGTGAGTAAAATTTCTTTTTGGTCCTTATAAGTGATGGGTCCAATTAATGGCTAGTTTTTATTTACTATTTTATGCTTCTATACTTTCATCTAATAAGTTTCACATGCATTCCTAAGACTTTATGTTTCTTTTATATGCCTTTCATACACTTTAAAGTGGACTTAAATATGTGGGAATGAAAATATGATATGTTGATATATGTGTGTGTCTGAATGCATGAATTTTCATGAGATTTAGTATGATTATTCTATGATGAAATTATGATTTTTAATGATGTGTATGTCTTAGGGATGAAACTAACATCTTGTAGCTAGAAGGACTGTAACCCACAACAATAGGTTTCCCAACCCATAGAAAAGGGACTACAAACAGTTGTAGGGGAAAGGTCAAAGACAACAAAATGCAACAATTCTAGAAGAGAATGAAGGTGATTGTTTAAATATCCACCATGAGTCACCACAAAATATTCTTGACCACCGAATAAGACTACTTGAAGAAGAAGTTTTTTCTAAGCGGGACTAACTCATGATGTGACAATCCTCAAGCACACATCTTTGTCATGACAGTTAACCATTAGGCATAGAGTTCTAATTCAATTTCTCTTATTCTACTTTATAATTATGGTTTTTTGTTTCAAGACTAATTCCTCTCCCTATCTTTAAGGAGGAGTGGATGGCTACTTTATGAATCTATTTTTAGTCCTAATGGAAATTTAAGACTCCTCCCAGACCCTATATAGTGAGATATATTGTTGAGGAGAAAATCTAGTTGTTAGTTGCTAGTAATTACTAATTTTTGTATCTAGATGTTATTTTTTTGTTACCAATTGCAACAATATATATGTATTGTTGAATAAGAAATCTTTAGCCGCTTCTTGTCAAATTGTATGTAAGATTTTAGATTTTTTATGCAATAAGAGTTAGTTCAACATCTTGGTTTGTTGATTAAGTAGTGAGTGTTTAACATATTTTGTGGAAGCAACAACTCAAGCAAGGGCCACTTGAGGTATTGCTAATCCACTCTATTTCATGGTATTAGTTTAATTTATGCATTGATAGAATTAGTTGAGTGGTTTCTAGTTATATGCATGTGGAATTCATGAATGTGATTTTGTAAACTGGATTGAATTCTATAGCTTCATGTTTGTTGCATCCTCCAGAGAAATTAGTCACAATTCAGTTTTAAGCAATTAACAATTATAGTCTTGAGTGATAGGTACCTGTGGCATAAGGTAGCAGCTTATATTTATTTCCCTTGTTTTACGAATTAGCATTTCATTTTCTTTTCCAGCTTTTCCAATTTTTTGTACATGTGTATTCACTTATACTCCATTGATATAGGACATGCCTAGGATCCATGAATGCATATATTATGCCAGTACTGTCTAAAGTTTATGAATACCTAGTTGACAATTAAATGAAGTGTCTTGTGTGAAATATGAACTATGTAGGTAGGAATCTACCCTCTGAGTTGTGTGTCTACCTAGTAGTACCAAGTGAATCAGACATTAGAGAGGCCCTATATTTTTGGCGTCAGGGATGGTGCTAAGTTCAATATTCTCCTATGTATTTTTAATTCCTTTCAAGCTTTCATAGTTTAGAAATCTTGTTTTCAACATTAGGCTAAATAGGTTTTATCCATCAATAACACCATGTGTTACTAACAATGTGTAGGAATCGCTGATCTAAAGAGTCACAACCATTGCATGCAGAGGTAGCGAGACACTCTGGGAAGATTTATGCCCTCAATACATGAAGAATTAGAGGATATTGGTGAACAAAGTGAATAGAGTGAGGGTATTCTTGAAGGAGAATCATTCCTGACACTAGTACCTACATTGAATATAAAGAAGACTTATTGCATACACATAAGCATCACAACTGATGTAAATATAGAAGATTCACTAGAGCATGTAACATTTGAGTTCCCTATGGCTGACTAGGAAAGGGTTGTTGATTTGAAGAACATACCTCCTTCAACACTTCCTGTTTTCTATGAGTTAGTTATAGAGTATCCAAACACCTTTATTTTTTAGTTTGATGTGTTATGCCAAAGTTATGACTATACCAAAAATTCCCATAGACTCAAATTTTATTTCCAATAACACTGGAAGATGTTTCTCTGAGATGGTTCATGGTGTTGGGAAGAGATGTTCCCAATTTGAATACAATAAAGACAAAGTTCCTCGAGAAATGCCAGTATTATTGTAGAGGTATAGATAGAAAGAGGGATGACATCTTCAGGATGTCATAGAAAGAAGATGAATCATTGGAATATTATATTGAGAGGTTCTAGTTCTACCTTAACAAATCCCATCAAAATAGACTCTCTAATGAATCCTTGAAACTGATATTCTTAAGGGGAGTTAATGAGGACTATATGGATTCCCTCAACCTCATTAGGGTAGGATCCATATCACATTTACCATTTGATGATATTTGTAGAGTATGTAGAAATTATTCTAGATCCTTCACCAAGAAGACCAGGGGAGACACGACCTCTCTCAACAAATCATCCAATTGGGTCTCAAGGGTGAGTTGAGAAATCTCCTATCAAACATGAAGGAGGATGTCATTAGCCACTTGGATACACAATTAGATACCCTCCATATCAAGACAAAGCAAGAGGAAGAAAAATTATCCCTCACATAATATTTCCCACACTATTGAAAGAAGAAGATCAATTGCAAGTGCAAGAAGTTGGCTAGTATTTCTAAAGATAAGGAAGGGAAGCAAGAATTCATGCCTTGGAAGATGAAGATGGTCAAGTGTTTTACATAGCTCAATGTAATCCATGGCAAGAAAGAGAAGGTATTCCCAAAGATCCCTTGACCTATAACATGTCATTTCTAGGTAATAATGCAATTTTCCCTAGTTGGAACCCTCAATCTTGGACCAATGTGCAAAACTCATAATGGTCAATGCCTCAGTCCAATTGGAATCAACAACATCAAGGCATGTTGCCACCATGGAATTACCAAGGACCTAATTATAATTCTTGATGGCTACCCAAACAGAATAAATGGAAACCACAATGGCAAAGAGGTCAACAGTGGAAAAATCAAAATCTCAATTATCAATAGCCACGATAACCCTTATAACCACAACAACAAGCCATAATGCCAAACCCAACAATAGTTGCACCAATACCACCAAGAGCACCTCGATGGCTAGCACAACCTACACCTAACCCAAATAATAAGCATGTCCAATAGGCTTATGCTAATGATGCCATAGAATACCCCACTTATGGGGTTGAGGTGAGTGATGTACACCTCAGATTAGGAAAAATTCCAGTTGGGCCTCCATCTCCTCATCTCATAGAGTTGATTGATGAGGAACTCCTAGTAAAACCCATGAAAAAACAACCTAGGGAACCTAAGCCAAATCAAGTTAACCTAACAACCATAAGTCCAGAGCCTCCATTCCATGAGAGATTAATAGTCCAAAATAATCACTCACAAGCTGAAACTAATCTATTGGGACAACTCAAGCATGTTTGGATCAAGATACCCCTCATTCAAGCCATTAACGAAGTGCCCATTTATACCAAAATAGTGAGAGAGTTGTGCCTCAAAAATCTAGGTAGGAAATGTAAGGACCCCCAAAATGTACATGTCTTAGGAAAACTTGCAGACATTATGTTGGGAAATGTAACTGTCCCAAAGTATGTAGATCTTGGAAGTCCTATAGTGGATGTCAAAATCAATGGTACTATCATTAAGAATACCTTAATTGACATTGGGGTAGCAATTAATGTAATGAAAAAATAAGCCATGAAATTATTACAACTAATGGAGATCAAACCTACATCTTCTATGTTACAACTAGTAGATAGGTCTATAGTCAAACCTGATGGAATCATAGAAGACTTGGTAATAACATTAGACTCATGGGAGTACCCTACAAACTTTATGGTGTTGCAGCCTAAAGCTAATCTTGTATCATATCCCCTCATCTTAGAGAGACCTTGGTGGGTAACTGCAGATGCCTTCATAGGTTGCAAGTTTGGTAACATGATCATTTCCAGTGGAAATGTAACCAAGAAACTAGTCCTCTATCCACTTGCCCAACCACATGTAGATTTAGAGAAAACTATATGGCCTGCCCTACATGAGAAAGACCAATACTCATTACAAACTCTAATGACTATTGAAAACAATCTCTTGTTAGAAAACCAAGATGAAGATGAACTAATTGCAAACATCATGCAAAACAACTATGGTAGGGACCCACAACAACATGAATCTCTAAAATATTTGCAAGACCCTCTACAGAACATAATCCCTACCAATACATCTGAGTCCATTTCTCAAATATTCCATACCTTATTGCCACATCATTGCATTCCAAATATAGCAGGTATTGATATTTCATCTATTCAAACATCATCCTTGAATTTATAGATTATTCCAAACAAGACATTAAATGTAAATAGTCAATTGACTACTACACAACAAACTTCACTTTTGAATGTGTTGCAAGCACATGCAACTACATTTGAATGATATTACCATGATATGAATGAAATAGACCCAAACCTATTCATGCATTGAATTTTCATCAATGATTGCTATAAATTGGTTAGGAAACCCCAAAGGAGAATGAACCTACAATCTCTGACATAGTCAAAGGAGAATTATAAAAGTTTTTGGATGCAAGATTCATCTATCTAATCTCTAACAGTCAGTGGGTGTCTCCACTTGTAATTGTACCTAATAAATGAGGGAAATGGAGAGTGTGTGTAGACTACCATGAGTTAAATGTAACAAATAGGAAAGACCACTTTCCCCTTCCATTCATTGACCAAGTATTAGATTCACTAGCAGGCAAGCAATACTTTTCCTTTTTGAATGGGTTTAGTGGATACAATCAAATTAAGATGGCCCCAAAAGACCAAGACAATACAACATTCACATTCCCTTGGGGAACATATGCTTACTATGTCACGTCGTTTGGGCCATGTAATGCACCTGCCACCTTCCAAAGGGTAGTGTTGAGCATATTCTCAAAATTTTCTCATGATTCCATGGAGGTTTACATTGATGATTTCATAAATTATGGGAATACCTATGAATAAGCACTTGCCAATTTGAAGAAATTACTACAGAGATGTCAAGATCATCACTTGTCCTTGAGTCATGATAAATGCTTCATGATGATGACTAAGGGAGTAGTCTTGGGACATTTTGTGTCCAATAAGGGAATCCAAGTAGACCCCAACAAAATTGAGGTAATATAAACATTGCTTGTACCTCAAAAAAAAAAGGATATTAGAAGATTCCTTGGCCATGTTGGGTACTATAGTAGATTCATACAAGATTTTTAGTAAATTTGTAGCACCACTATTTGTCTTATTGTCTAAGGATGTAGAATTTGAATGGACACCTGCTTGTCAACATTCCTTTGAAGCTCTTAAGGAAAAAATAACCAAGACCCTTATCTTGAGAGGACCAAATTTGAATTTACCTTTCTATATCCATACATATGCTTATGATTTTGCAAGAGGATTTGGGCTAGGAAAGAAGGAAGGAAACCTTGAGTATGTCATTTATTATATCAGTAAAAATCTTAAAGGGGTAGAACTCAACTATATAGTAATTGAAAAGGAGATGTTATCAGTGGTTTATGCAATCAATAAATTTAGACACTACATTACATGGTATTATGTATTCATACATACCGATCATACAACAATGAGGTACCTAATGAAAAAACTAGTAGCTAGTGACAGGATTGTGAGATGGTTACTTCTACTTTAGGAATTTGATATTACTATTGTTGACAAGCCAGTGAAAGCCAATGTAGTAGAAAAGAATCTATTTTCTCTCTCTTTGTATACACCTTAGTATGTAGACATAGCCAACTATCTGGTAGCAGGGAAAACACCACTCCACCTCTCACCAAGGGAGAAGAGGCAATTAGCTTAGAAAAGTTTTCTTTATGCATGGATAGTTGGATATTTATTCTACACAGGGCATGACAATATAATGAGAAGATGCATTAAAGAAGATGAAGTATATGATATCCTCAAAGCATGCTATGATGAACCTTGTGGGGGACACTTTGCAATAAAGAGGACAACTCTTAAGATTTTGAATACTAGCTATTATTGGTGAACACTTCATAAAGATGCAGTAAAATACACAAGGAGTTGTGATAAATGTCAAAGAATGGGAAGGCCTACAAAAAAAATGAAATGCCATTACAGCCACAACTAGTAATAACACCATTTGATAAATGGGGACTAGATTTTATTGGTACCATTTCCCCAATATCATAACAAAGAATACATATTGGTTTATATTGATTACCTTACCAAGTGGGTGGAGTTAAAATCATTGCAATTTGCAAGGAATGGGAATGTGGCCAAGTTTCTATATAAAGATATCTTCACAAGATATCATGGTGTTCCTAGAGAAATTTTCACTAACTAAGGACCACAGTTTACATCAAATCTGATCACAAAACTAGTGCAAGAATATGAGATCAGACATAAAAAGTCTACATCTTATCTCCCACAAGCAAATGGTCAAGTGGAGGTCACTAATAGAGAAATTGAAAACATCCTCACAACAATAATGAAACTCCACAAGAAGGATTGGGCATCCAAGTTACCTGAAGCAGTTTGGGCTTACAAGAAAACTTTGAAGACCAACAACAGGCTTTACACCATATGAATTAGTGTATGGTAAAAGGATATACTTCCAATAGAATTTTAATACAAAACACTAGGGATAACAGTCAAATTGGGCATGGATTTATCAACAAGACAAAAGAAGATGTTAAATAACCTCAATGGCTTGGATGGAATTAGAATGGAAGTAATACACCATACAAAGATCATCTAGAAGCAAAGGATGTGTTGGCATGACCAGTTTATTAAGATAAAAGAATTCAATTCTAGTGATTGGGCTTTACTTTATGATTCAAGGTACAAAGATTATAAGGGAAAACTACAGATCAGATGGCTAGGGCCATATGAAGTAAAAACAATCTTTCCAAATGGAGCAATTTAATTAAAATCAATTGATGTACAATTTTTATTGTTGGTTAATGGCCATAGGTTATAGCTTTATAAATGACCATTACAAAAAGATGACTTCCTTCTATCACTACATCATCAATTTGATCCAAATATATAAAATTCATTAACAACAAGTAGTTATTCAGAAATATTAGTAGATGAGCAACATAGCTTGTTGACTATCATTTCCTAGGTATAATTCTATCACACATTTTACATGCACACACTGCACAGGTGACACTCAATAGTCTTCATTTTTTAAACTAGTAGCAGTAGTAGTAAGGACTTGTAGCATTACATCGCTAGGTGACAAACCTACAAAAGGGACCTATTACTACGTGAGCCCATAGCACTTTCCTATCCATAATTTCATATACACCTATATTAGTTGCATATCCATTATTCCATCTGCACATATAGCAATATAAATTTTAATTTGTTACATGCAACTTATTTCTTCCATCAACACATAGCCATCATATCACCTTTTAGATTCCACTATACCATGTAATAACTTTCACTTCACCCATAGCATGCTTTGTGTAGCCTTTTTCATTCATCATTCCACCTCCATTTCCATGTGCCACACACATATTTCCTTCCACTTCACACCATAACTACACGTAGTTCATCACAATCACAACATGTCATTTCAAATCAAACTGTAGACATCATTCAACTACTTAATACAAGTTATATTTCAATTCAAATAATGCCTACAAGTACTCACCACATTAACTATCATAATAATCATTTAAGATTACTAATTTTATGTATATTTATCATTCATACGTGCATGCCAATCTTATATTTAAATTTCTACTACTTCTAATTTATGACTCCGCCCAATTTGTACATGCTAATTTAAAGGACACTTAGCAAATTTAGTTGGGAGGAGGGGTATTCAAGGCTATATTCCTTATATTTTCTTTTGTTTTCAAACTTTTTATTGTTTCATTTTATGCCATTATCAAGAAACTAAGAGTTTAGAGAAGAGAGAAATGTGTTCAACTAAAAAATTGGGAAATATAATTGAGTAATATAGCATACAAAATGGCAAAAGAAATATAATTGGGGTGAAAAAACAATAATAGAGTAGAAAAAAGCTAATAAGTGACTATAGATTGAAGCATTGCAATGGGGGGTGAAAATGTGTGACAAGGGAACCAAAAACACACAATTTGCTACTGGAAGAAAAAAAATGCTTGCCTATCTTCCAACAGGCTGGCTGGTTAGACTACTTCTTGAGACTTACAAAATTTAATAAAGTGATGACCCAATAATTCTTTAGTACCCTACAAAATGATGCAGAAGTTGTCAGGGGTTTGAGATAGATGCATCAAAGGCTATTGTAGCTAAACTATTCGGTCTTCCAAGGGTGGGAGAAGAGTTTCCAATGAGAGTAGATGCCATCACAACTAGGAATGAATTCTCCTTGCTAGGAGAAAACTTGGACTCTTCTTCATGAGATACCAAATGCTTATCCTTATCCCAACTTTGGGCCTCTATAGTTGCTTATATTGTTAAGTACTTAACATGTGATGAAAGATAATCACTATTGTATATAGTCCATTTGAAATTTCTAAGTCATTTGCACCATGGAAGGCTTGTGAATGTTCCCAATTTTTTGTACAACTTGTTGAAAATAATGTCTTTTGAGTACAAAAGAAAGAGGAATTAGTCAACATTATCACATTTTTGTTTAGTTAGCTTACTAGTGAAAAGGAGCCTTAGGGTTCAATTCCAAAATATGTCTTGGGAAGATTTCCTGAATTGCAATACTATCAACAATATTCTTCAATTACTTAATGAAGAAATTCCCTCTGGTTCCCTTGTTGCAACACTTACCTGTAACACAAAGGAACTAGAAGAGTAGTCTATAGGAAACACAACTTGCAACCTTTGTTGAGCAGTCCACAACTGAAAACAATTTGCAAAACCACAATTTCTAGTAAAATGCCACCAAAAGAAAGGAAAAGAAAGATTGGGGATTCTACTTCTACACTTGCAAAGGCGCAGAAGAAGCCCACACAATTTAGGAGGTGATCGCATCACCAAAGGAAGAAGGGTCCTATAAGAGGAACAAACAAAAAGCAAAAAGAAGATGTAATGGTAGAAACAAATACATACTCAGAGGGGAATGCCCCTAGTGATGAAGACACCGGTTGTACAACCATTGTATTTTTCCAACACTTTTGATTTTGATTTGGGAGATATTTTGTTTCCAAAATGATGAGAAAAATATCTCCAAAGACCCATGTCTCAAAAGGGTTTGAGTATATAGGTGAAATGGGAGAAGAACATTTTTTGGAAAATGATGAGGAACTTTCTTGGAAGAAAGGAATACAAACAAAGAGCTGCAAGAAGCCTTGCAAAGTCAAACAATTAGAGGAATTATTGAAAACATATCAACTCAAAGATAGTGAGAGGGATGCCAGAATCAAGGAGTTGGAAGAAAGACTCCATAAATTTGAGTATGGGTAAAAATTGGAGATATTGACATAGCTTGCCATGGTGGAAACATAAGGGAAATATCCAATGCCACATAGCTCAATTGGACCCATAAAATTCCCCACTAGACCAACTGTTGTGTCGGTAGCTGTTGAATTATTGCAAAGAACACAAGAATTCTCTCAAAAAGAAAAAGATTGGAAAAGGGAGAAAGCTAAAATGATATCTAATCACACCAGAGCACTTGAGAAGCAAGAAACAAAGGTGAAGAAGTTAAAGGTAAGAATTGAAAAGTTGATAGATAAAATATTATAAATAATGAAATGCATACCACTTGCCAAAGTTTATGCCTTATTCTTGAAGGAAATTTTTTATGTTTTCAATTCAGCCAAATGATTACTAACCTACCTATTGCCATGAATAGGAAATATTTGTTTTGAAACACTTTCCATAAATCCACACCTAAGATGCAAGATCAATTGTATGATTTTTATTTACATAATTTTGTTCTTTCAGATGAAATTGCATGGAACCCATTGATGTTTGTAGGGGATCTCCAAATAAAGGCTTTGGCCTCTTCTGTTAGAAATGAGCACCAAAGCGGGGAAATTTTATAGGAATATCATGAGAAGTAAAAATATATCCCCTTATAGCTAAGAAAGGAAGCAATGGACCCAAATGTAGTGATAGATCAATGGTTGGATCTCTTAGATCACAGGGGAATTCAAAAGAAGATAATGAAGTGTGAAAAATAAGATTATAAAAAAAATGAAGGAACTAGTAGTAGGTATCAAAAATGAAGCCTTTGAATTTGTTCATAAAAGATGGGAAGAACTTACACCAGAACTGGAAAGGAAGGAACTACACTCTATTTACAATCATGTAGCCATAATTCATAAGTCTCATAAATATATAAATATTACAATAAGAGATGGAGTTACCTAGTTCCCACTTTTCTTCCATCCTCCTATCCTCTTATTTCTTATACTACACTGGACAAGGGAGCAACAAGGGGAAGAAGAAGTAACAAAAAACAAGAGGTTGGAAAAGCTCTAAGATCATAAAGGCTACTACTTGAAGCAGGGTAAAGAAGTGGACTCTATGGTAGATTTAAGAGAGATGGCCCTACAATATGACCTCCAACCTTAAATGTTACTTGAGGATAAGCAATGGCTTAGATGGGAGGAAATGATGGGTGTAGCATAAAAAAATGTATCCTTAGACATTTTTACGCTCATTTGGGTATTTCTTATGGATGTTGTCTTAATTTTTCCTAGATTTAATGTTGTAATGTGGTCAACACATGCACATTAGGTCTTGGACCCTTTTGAATCAATAAGAATTCTATGATGTCTTGTAAAAGTGTTGTGAAGTGTTGTAACCCGCTTTCACAATTTTCTAGGACCTTTTTATTATAATTCACTTAAATAACCTCTTTTTATCACTTACCAAGCCTTATTTCAAAGTGTTGTAACAAACTTTCACACTTTTCTAGGCTTGTCATCAATCATTTGACCCTTTCTTATGCTTAATTGGCCCCTTTATAATTGGCCCCTTTATACACTTATAGGCCCTACTTAAGTGTATTTTAGAGAATAATCCTGTTAAACATCATTTAATACACTTTAATTCCTGACACCTACTTAAATTTCCCTGGTGGGACCAAGTCGCCACTAGGGGCAACTTAGTCCCACTTGGCACAAAAATTAAAATTATTTCAAAATATTGGTAGGATATTATTTTCTAAACCTTGAGGTTGGCCTGTGATGAGGTGTTTTTAGGAAATTTTGTATAATCATGTATAAATATAGGGTTTTCCTCTCATTTTCACCCCCATTCATTCACTTAATCATTCAAGCAATCATCAAGCATTCACTTTTGCATACATCCATTGGAGCATCTACTTGCATATCTTCAGATTTCTACTTCAAGGGTTTGGTGAGTTGTAGCATTGCATTTTGTTCATTCATCAATCTCTTTTCATTTCATTTCATTTTCATGGGTTTAATTACCAAACCGAGGTTTGACCAAGGCAAACCCCTATTCACTAACCCTTAACACTTTTTCCCCTCTTTGCATGTGTGTTTTGTAGGTCTTGTATGTTGATTTGTCAAAGAGTAAGGTGTTAAAAGGTGTCAACAATTCATCAAATTCTTTCAAACTCAACAAGACCCTAAAAGAAGCTTGGAGATCACCTACAGGTCATATTCTACAAATTCGGAACTGAAAACCTGTCAAGAACAGAAGTGCAGATTGAAGACTACAAATTCTTGTCCCAAATTTCCCAAGATTCAGAAGTGGACTAAGTCACAATCTATGGTGAATTAGTCCTACTACTAGGCCTGAAAAGTGTTTTCTATAGTTTTGGATACCCTTTTGGTTGAAACCTGTTTTGGCAAGATTTCCACGAAATACGACTAAGTTGCCTAGCTCGGCATAAGTGTCCTAGTGAGCTTCAATAGTGTTTTCTATAGGATTCTAGAGCCTCTCTAAATAAATTTCCAACTTCTAGGTGCACCTCTCTAGTCTCATTCATTTCTGTTATAGTTTACTTGCATTCTTAGTTCATTTTGCATATCACAATGTGTTTTGAAACATCTTGCATTTCATTAGTTTTGCATTAATAATTCATATCTTTTATCAATCCGTTGCATTTAGGGAATTCTATTTAGACATATTTCAATAATATTTGCACTATTCTTGAGTGAACCACCTTATATTTTTGGGATACCTTTCTCCTTTTAGGTGCACAACCCTAGAAGTGTAAGAGAGTCCATATCCCCAAATATTTACTGTTCATTTTGAACCCGCATTTAGAACATCCTATTTCTAATTTAGAGTGCATTTACATCCTAGGAATAGCTTGCATTAACATTGCTTTGCATTTTTCTTTGTTTAAATTGCATCCTAGGGTTTCCAAATTTGCATTAGTGAAAATTTCATATAGCTTACATTTTTGCACTATTTTTGATTAAGAATCAACAAAATTCTACATTTTCGTATTATCCCTGCATTTGAAAACCTAAAAAGCATAAAATCCAATTAAAAAATTCTGAAAATTTTCAAAACAATCACTGCCTGGATTCATTCGCCACCTTGGGTGACTTACTCCAGTTGCATATTTTTTACTACCTTTTCTGGCATTTCCTCTGCACTTTCAAAGTTTTCTATTTGTTGTTTATGTATTTCAATTTTACTTTCTATAATTTCAATAATAAGCATTTCATTCTTATTAGTTTACATTGCATTTGCATTCACCTCGCATTTCAAAACCTTTGCATGAGTGTTTGGTGTTCTATTGCTAATACCTCAGTGAGAAGAAGTTTGAGACTCATGTTATCCCACGATAATATACTCGTTGTGGATCTTGGGTTATCTAAAGCTTCCACTCCTAGTATCACAACTTGTACACTAGGCATGGATACTACTATGTGTATGTAAAATGTATCGTGAATAAGCAATTAAACCTATAGAACACACCAATGAAACATTATATCAAGGAATTCAAACAATAATCAAACTGAAACAAACAATTCCTCAATGGTGTCTCATTTTCCTCCATCTCCAAGGATTCTTTAAGTAATTTTTTCTCTCAGATTGTTTGTGCACATGACTTTCCAAATGACAACCTAAAAATTGAGAGATGCTAGAAATGCAAGAAATATTTCCTACACTACATGATTGCTAAACTAGTTGTAGATGATTATACAAAGATAATGATGTTGATAATGGAAATGATATGATGAAACTACAATAATTAAGATGTTGCTAATGGTAATGACATGATTAAACTACTTAATACTAAAATGCAAATACTAGAATGACAAATGCTAAGATGATAATGCTAATGAAAATTCTACAGAGTGTAATTATGCTCAAGTCTATCTTTTTGCTGTAAATGAGGGCCCATTTATAGATTTTCCAAGGCATGAGCCTAGGTGGTAGAAATCAACGGTCTGGATTCAATCTAGAGAATGGACAGTTGAAAATGAAGAGGTTAGAGAGAAAAGGGGAAGTGTGTTCCCTTTAGAAGAACAAACTACCAAGTGTGAAGAGGAATAAAATGAAGATGAAGGCCAAGTGTCCCAAATTTGTTATAATTTGTTGAGGATAAATGCAAATTAAATATTAGAAATATTTAATTTCTTGAGACACATGATGAGGTGGAAGATGGGAAGAAGTTATTAGAAATGTCCCTAAATTCAAATTTAAAATTCAAATTTAATGAGAGGAAGTTAATTAAATAAAACAAACTAATTAATTTTTTTCATTTAATTAAGACATAAAGAAAATGATTTAGAATAGGAAGAATTTAAGAAAAATTAACTATATAAATAAATTTTTCAATTTATTTATAAGTAGAAGAATTATAGATCATTAATTAAATAAATTGTATTTAATTAATCCACCAGACCAAATTTGAGTGTATACAACTACCTTTAGCAACTCTTTGCCTTCCAATAACATGCAAATTGACACACAAATTGATCATATCCTGCAAGACAAGATAGTTCACATTCACGAGGACTTAACACATCTCCAACATCAAGTGAGCCTTGAAAAAATTTCAGCCACTACAATTCCTACCATAGAAAATATCCATCGCATGCTTGAAAGTGAAGAAGGCCTAGACGTTGCGAAACAAATAGTTGAGATATATACAAAAAATGCTCCTTCAATCTCTAGTACTTCTCAACTAGCCAACATTGTGGTTAGCCAAGGAGGACCTCACATTCCTTATCCCTCAACCATAGCCTCAATACCTACCTATACCACTCCTCACAACAACATTGCAACAAGTTAGTAATGTGATTCCTTCCTCAAATATTCCTGTTAGCATCCCTAATTCCTATGTGGCATCGCATGTTTTATCCTCTTCTACAATACCATATATAAGCATTCCATTCACTTTCCCTACCACTACATACACTCTGATGATTCTAGTTTATGGCTCAATTTTGATAGAATTTGTTATCCATTTTTTGTAGTTGTCATAGACTTTGATACTTGGATATTGACCTTTTTATGATATTTCCTCAAAACCATAGACATTGGGCATGAGCTTATTTTTGTAACCTTTAATTGACATTGAGATGCTATATGAACTATCTATGCTAATTTTGCATGTGGATTAATGAATGTCACTTTAAGACAGTTACAAATATGCAATTGTTGTGCGTACTAATATTGTTATGCAAATATAATTAGGGGCCTACCAAATTGAGGAAGATTCTGCCAGCTAGTCATTCACTATAACGGTCAACAAGGTGATCATTCAAAGGTCAATGAAGGGAAGACTCTTGACAGAGGGAGATTCCTCATTCAAATTGAAATTGTAACTGCCTTGTAAATGGTCTTAATTATCTATTGAGCGAATATAGGTGTTACTGTTGTGCTAGATCTGTGTTAAGGCAAACATACTTGACCAAATTTTGCGCATGCGTAACCGCCTCTCCACTTTTTATGATTTCCCTAAAGTGGCATCCTCCTAATCTGTTGGAGTTGACCGCCTTGCTAGGTAGTTAGTTAGTAGCCTTTCTTCATATAAATAAGACTCAGATGCTCCTTTTCTGGAGGTTGCTTAATCTAATGATTGTATTCACATTCTTAGTGTTTCAGTAATACAGTTATGTTGCGCGATTGTACTCATGTTTTCTAATGAATAAAATGAAGTTATAAATTTTGTGCATCTTAGTTTACATTTTTTTTAAGGGATACTCATCCAAGGGGGCCCACTTGAGCATTCCATCCTTTAGTTTAGTTATTACTTTCTGTTCAACAATTAGTTAATAATCTGGCACTGTCTGTTCTTGCAACCACTAGAATTCCTTTCTGTGACTATTGCTGCAACCAAAGCAGACAGAGTAGTTTCCTGTTTGTTCACTCAGATTTTTATTTATGTCATGCATTTTAGCTTAGTATAGTTGTTGGTTGATGTTCAACATTTACATTAATTCTTTCCAAAGAAATTTACTTTCAACATTATGTCTTTCTTAGCTGTAGCATGAATATGGCTACTATGGATTCCTAGTGCACATACTGTGCAGACCCATTTCAAGTCTACGTCCCTAGGTTGACAAGTTAAATGCACCTTCATGGTGATTAAGAAATCTATTTAGATTAGATGTCCAATCTCTGAATCACAACTTTATGGGTTTAGTTGTTAAGTCATTGTAGGAGGCCAACATTTTTGGCACCGTTGTTGGGGTTGGTGTCAAACTAGAGAGTTCTTTGAATCATTGATAGTTTCTTTCTTGTTGAAGTATTTTTGAAAGTTTTTTCTTAGTATACCCCTCATTTAGGAAGTAATGACCCCCTATTATTTCACCAATTCTTTGTGTGAGTTGGCTGATGATGAGTTGATACCGCATGCATAGAGGAAGGAGAAGAGATGCTTATGGGAGATTCCTTCCTAATGATCTTGATCCATTCCAGCTAGTTGAGTATCAGAATCTGCCTAGAGAAGAAGAATAAGAAGAGCCACATCCCTTTGTTCATGCATTTCTTGATATGACCAATTTTGAAATTTCCTCTGAAGATCAAAATCTGATTGAGAACCCATTTGCTTTGGAACTCCATCAAGTAGGCATGGGTGATGCAAATAGAAGCAGGCCTAACCAACCAACTTTTCCTTTCCCTATAGCTCATCAAAATGAATTTGACAACTTAAAAAATATCCCTACTTCAGTCCTTTTCTAAGTTCTATGGACTTGTCACATAAGATCCTGATACTTTCTTATTCGAGTTTGATATACTCTGCAGGAGTTATGACTATACTACTGATGCCCACAGGCTTAAGCTATTCCCTACCACTTTGAAAGAGGTTGCATTAAGATGGTTTATGAGCCTAGGTAAAAAATATTGTGGAGAAATGGGATGACATGAAGACAAAGCTCCTTGAGAAGTACAAGGAATACTGCAAGGGCAGTGACATGAAAGGAGATGACATTTTTAGGATGCAACAAAAGGAAGATGAGAGCTTGGAGGACTACATTTCAAGGTTTTTGTTTTTCCTACAGAAATCTCCACACCATACACTTAATCAAGACTCACAAAAACTGCTTTTCCTGAGAGGAATTAATGAGAGCTGCACCGATTCCTTGGACCTGATGGCAGGAGGAGATATTACCCAAGTTCTTTGGGATGATATCAAGAAGATATGTCAGAACTATTCTAGGGAAACTTCAAAGAAAGGGAGAGTTTACCAATCCTCTATGGGTAAGTCATCTACCAATGGAGTCTCAAGGATGGAGATTACTCACTTGTTGTCAGAATTCAAGCAAGACATCATAAACAATTTGGCTACTCAGTTAGATACACTCCAAGCTAAGAAGAAACAAGAGGAGGCAGAGGCAATGTTGGCAAAATATTTCTCTCACTGCAAAAAAAAGGACTACAAATGCCTGATGGTAGCTAATATTGACAGTAAGCAGATTCCACCTGAGTTCAAGCTAATCCAGGTTGAATAGGATCAAGTCTACTATGTGGCACAAAGGAGGCCATGGGCTCCAAGACAAGGTATGCCACCATATCCACTATCTTTTTTTGGGCCATATTTGAATTCTTATTCATCTAGTAACCAATGGCAATCCCCATATCCATCCAATTATGGAGGATATCCACCACAGCCTTAGAGAAATCCTCCAAACACCTAGCCTAATCACCAAAACTCTCCACCCCAGTGGCAACAACCTCAGGGGAATTGACAGCAATTTCAAGGAAACTAGCAACCACCTTCAAGAAACTGGCAATGAACATCTCAATGGAGGGGAGGACAACAATGGCCAAACTAGACTACTAATTAAATGCAACCACCTTCTCAGCCCCAAGAACTTGCTATAATGCCTCCTCCTGCTAGTGCAATTTCAAATAAGTCTAGACCTACTCAGCTACCAGCTCAACCCACACCTAACCCAAATAAAAAACCACAACAACAACAACCAGTATATTTTGTTGATCCAAATCAATTTCCTACATATGTTGTGAGTGGAAGTGATATCCACTTGCATTTAGGAACTACTTTTCCAACTCTTTCTGCACCCATTATTACTGAGCTTCTTGTAGAAGAGGAGGAGGAACATCTGAATGTCCCCATTCAGCCAAGTGCACCTAAAAACCTTGAACTAGTCCCAATCCAACAAACTGAACAAGAACCACCATTTCCTCAGAGATTGGAAGTTGCTAAGCAAAAAGAAGAGGAGGAAACCAACTTTGACATTTTAGATCAATTAAAGAATATATGTGTCAAGATACCTCTATTTTAGGCCATCAAAGATGTTCCCATATATGGCAAAGCAATTAAGGAAGCAGGCCTCAAGAAGCCAGGCAAGAAAAAGAAAGACCCCACTATGATTCATGTGGTGGGACAGCTGGCTGACATCATGCTTGGGAAAGTGATTGTTCCCAAGTACAATGACCCAAGTAGTCCTATGGTAGAAGTTTCTATAAATGGAATTCAAATAAAGAATGCTATGATTGATTTGGGAGCAATAATAAATGTAATGACAAAGGACATCCTGCCACAACTAAATGTTGCAAGCATGAGATCTACTCCTACTATCCTGTAGCTTGCTGATAGTTCTACTGTTAAGCCTGATGGTAGTAGAGGATCTTGTGGTAACTCTAGACTCTTGGGAGTACCCAATAGACTTCATGATTCTTTCTCCCAAAGCTACACTAGGCAGGTATCCTATTATTCTTGGAAGGTCATGCTTAGCAACAATAGATGCCTATATTGGATGTCAGTCAGGAGACATGACCATTTTTGATGGAAAGAACACAAAATTTTTTGTTCTCTATCCTCCTGCCTAGCCATCTAATGATGTGGATAACCCCATATGGCTGCATGTTGGTGAAGAGGCCGAAGAAGTTAATTATGTGGCATAACTTATGATGTTAGGCATAGGTTCTTTCATGCAGCTTCAAGAGGAAGATGAAGTTTTGTCAAAAATAATCCAAAACTATTGTGAGGTGGAGGAAGCATCATCCTCTCGTGCATCTAGTTCTGTTAATCCAGTGAAGACCCTTCTACCTGCTCTTCCTGCAATTGAACTTCCTGCAACAACAAGTATGTCTAATAAATTGTTGCCACATGAACTCAAGGTACCAAGTATTAGTGAAACAACTATGATAGAGCTAACCACACAAGTGCAAGTGTCAGAAGGGAAATACCTGGATATTAACAACAAGTTGAGTGAAGAACAACAACAGGCTTTGAAAAATTTATTAAGGACCCACAAACATGCGTTTGCATGGGACTATCATGATATGAAGAGCTTGGATCCTAAGCTCTACACTCATAGGATATACATCAGAGATGATTGTACACCAGTGAGGTAGCCACAAAGAATAATTAACCCTGCATTAAGAGAAATTGTAAAAGGGGAACTACAAAAATTGTTAGATGTAGGATTTATCTACCCCATTTTGGATAGCCAGTGGGTGTATCCATTGGTGATTGTGCCCAAAAAGGAAGGGAAGTGGCGAGTTTGTGTTGATTACAGGGAACTCAATACTACCACCAAAAGGGACCATTTTCCCCTTCCTTTCATAGACCAAGTTCTAGATTCACTTGTAGGAAAACAATACTTTTCTTTTCTAGATGGATTGAGTGGGTATAACTAGACCCAAATTGCACTTAAGGACCAAGAGAAGACCACCTTTACGTGTCCATAGGGGACCTATGCCTACTTAGTGCTTCCATTTGGTTTATGCATGCACCTGCAACCTTTTAGAGGGTAGTCATTAGCATATTTTCAGATATCTCTCATGATTGTATGGAAATTTATATGGATGATTTTACCACCTATGGTGTTGATTTTAATGAAGTATTGAAAAATATCAGGAGACTCTTAAAGAGATGTGAAGAACATAATTTGTCTTTAAACAGTGAAAAGTGCTTCATGATGATGTAGGAAGGTGTAGTCCTTGGCCACTACATCTCTTCCAAAGGAATTCAAGTAGATCTTTCCAAGATTGAGGTGATCACAAATCTACCTATACTTGCAAAATAGAAAGATGTTAGGAGTTTCTTGGGGCATGTAGGTTATTATAGGTATTTCATCAAATACTTCAGCAAAATGGCAACACCATTGTACAGTCTCCTAACCAAAGATGTTGAATTTCAATGGACAGAAGACTATGACAAGGCATTTTCTGACTTGAAAGCAACTTTGACTCATGCTTCTATACTCAAAGGTCCTAATTGGGAGATTCATTTTCACATTCATATAGATGCATCAAACTATACTGTAGGAGAAGTCTTGGGACAAAAAGAGGGAGAAATTGAAAATGCTATTTATTTTGTCAACAAAAATTTGTAGGGAGCTAAATTCAATTATATAGTGACAAAAATAAATGTTGGCAGTGATCTATGCCCTAAAGAAATTCAGGAACTACATAACCGGCTATCAGATCTTTGTGCACACTGATCATGCAACAATTAGATACCTCATGAAGAAACCCCTGATCTTAGGTAGGCTAGCAAGATGGTTATTGTTGATGCAAGAGTTTGACATAACCATTGTGGATAAACCAGGGAAGGCCAATGTTGTTGCAAACTTTCTTTCAAGGCTGACCACATCAGAGGAAAATCAAGTCATTGATGAATCTTTCCTTGATGAACATCTATTTTCTATCAATGTGCATACACCCTGGTATGCTGACATAGCTAATTATCTAGTCATAGGGAGAGTTCCTCCTCACTTCTCTCCAAAAGAGAGAAGGGTGCTCATTGAGAAAACCTTTCCTTTCTCATGGATTGTGGGATGTCTATTCTACACTGGACTAGACCATGTCATGATAATATGTGTGAGAGAAGATGAGACATATCTTATAATGCATGCATGTCACAATGAACCTTGTGGAGGGCATTTTGCAGCCAAGAGGACAACAATGATAATTCTGAAGATAGGGTATTACTGGCCCACACTCCACAAGGATGTAGGGAGATATACAAGGAAGTGTGACTGATGCTAAAGGATGGGTTGACCAACCAAATCTAATGAGATGCTACTTTACCCTTAGGTAGTAATCACTCCATTTGATAAGTGGGGATTAGACTTTGTAGGACCCATTGATCCTCCATCAGATGGCAAGTCCTATATTTTGGTATGCACTGATTATGTAACCAAGTGGGTAGAAGTTAAAGCCATGAAGCATGCAGGAGATAATAAGGTTGCAAAATTTCTTTATGAGGAAATTTTCACACGATATGGAGTTCCAAGAGAGATAGTGACTGACCAAGGGGCTCAATTCACTTCAATCCTTGTTACAACATTGTTCAATGAGTACAACATAAGGCATAAAAAGTCTACTCCTTATCAAGCTCAGGCCAATGGTCAAGTTGAGGTGACCAACAGAGAAATTGAAGCCATTTTTACCAAAACAATGACTATCCATAGGAAAGATTGGGCAAGTAGGCTGCTAGAAGTTGTTTAGGCCTACAGGACCACCTGGAAAACAACTACAGGCTTCACTCCATTTGTGTTGCTTTATGGAAAGACAACCATGATGCCCATTGAATTTGAGCACAAGACTCTTAAGATTGCATTAGACTTTGGGATGGATATCTCTAAGGCATAAAGGGATAGAATCATGCAGCTGAATGCTTTGGATGAAATGAGGAAGGAAACCTTGCATCACACAGAGGTAGTGTAGAATCAAAGAATAAAGTGGCATTAAAAATTCATAAAGGACAAGAAATTTTAGCTAGGTGACTGGGCACTACTCTACGACTAAAGGTATCAAGATAATGCAGGAAAATTGGAGACAAGGTGGCTAGGACCATATGAGGTTGCTGAAGTTTTCTCCAATGGTGTTGTTTAGCTCACCACCATAGACCCTATCAGATTTAAGCTACTTGTCAATGATCATCACCTTAGGTTGTGTCACAAGCCAACTTCAAAGGCAAAATTCCTACAACAATTCACTCAACATGCAACACCCAAACTTCCTACAGTCAAAGGAAGTGAACCTTGTGTCCCTCCTTCTAGCTAACTAAGGTACATAACTTGTCATAATAAAGACTGCCACTTTTGTGGGGGTCCACTTCTTCATTCATTCACCC
This sequence comes from Sequoia sempervirens, assembly GCA_007258455.2. Lineage (NCBI taxonomy): Eukaryota > Viridiplantae > Streptophyta > Pinopsida > Cupressales > Cupressaceae > Sequoia > Sequoia sempervirens. The sequence goes on from VDFB02075321.1 coordinate 412,033,780, forward strand.
ACCTGCCCATCCATCTCTACCTTTCTCTCTCTTGCATCATGCCACCATCATTTCACTTCATTCCATTTCACCTCATTCCACTCCACTTTCATTAATTGCTCAACTGATTTCTTAAAAGGTGATTAGTACTTTCTCCATAATCTTTGCAACAAATCTTCCAAGAATTTAGGTACGTGCGTAATCAATTTGTTATATCTTAATTGTCTTTTAGTACATTTAATTAATTATTGTACAATAATGTAGATGTTCTTCATAGAATGCAATTATTCCCTGCCCTACCAAATTGCCACTACTGCCTTGCATGTGAGGACACATACTCAAATTTAGGTTGGGGGGGAAGTGTGTCACCCTTTCCATGTGTCTGTCCATATTCATCCATGTCAGCAAAGTTTAAATTGAGCTGATTTGAATTCTAAGTGAGATGACGACTCGCATGTGTGAAAAGACATCAACTGTTGCCATTTTTCTTGATTATATCCTACATTTATTACCCTTTACTGCCTTTATTCTCCTATCATAATCCTAAGATGCCAAAAGGTAAAATTCATATGACATTGGCGTTGGGAGTCCAGTGATGTTGCAGGAAGGTGAAATTTTGGCTTTTAGATGAAGAGTGTAGGAAAGGAAAACTTTGCAGAATGCTTGTAATTGTAGACAATTGAACAATGGGAGGTGGGTTAATTCGAAATGAACCCACGATTCATGATGTATTACTGTAGGATGTACCTTTCCAAGCCGAGTTCATAAATTGTGGGTTGTTAGACTATTTCTTGAAGCTGAATGGTTATGACGAAGATGTTGCGTTGGAATTTTCATAGACATTGTCTGAAGGAAAGGCCATGGTAAAAAGGGTTGGAGGTAATGGATACTGAAGAAAGAATTGAAAAAGTTATAGGGTTTCCTGCCAATGGTGAACAATACCTTGCTACTAGAGATGCCAGGTCAATAAGGGCTAAATTTACAGAACCTGGTGACCCTCATTTGAGTGTGGATAAGCAAGATGCAAAGAGAACCTCTCTACCAAAGCCATGGAAGCAAATAGCTATCTATGTTATGAGGTACATCACTTGTGAAGGTCGTCTATCAAACCTACACTTTGTGCACTTCAAACTCCTGAATCATATGAGACATGGGAGAAGAATGAACGTGCAAAACGTGCTATACCACCTTCTTTCAATCATAGCGGCCGAGACCCAAAAAGGTAGGGATAATTCCGTTTTCCACCATTGTCTGATCAAATTATTAGTTGAGAAGTCTTTGCAGGATGTGTTTGATATGACTTGGGAAGAATTCTTGAATACTAATCAAATTAGGCCAAAGCATTTGTGACCTATGGTTTTGACTCAACCTTGTAGGGTTAGTAGGAGAGTGAAAAATGTTGGAGCCACTCCTGGAGCCTCAACTTCTGGGGCAAGCCCTAGTGTAAACCCTCCTGCAACCAAACAAAGTATAGAGATTAGTTCTTCTGAGACAGAACAATCAGACAAAGAAAGTTCCTCTTCAGATTCTGATGATGACGTTCCTCTGGGAACCCTAATGAGAACTAGGGCACAAAAGAAAGAGGAAAAAATAAGGAAAGGAAAAACTAAAAAGAAAATGATAGAAAAATAAGTGCCAAGCTCGAAGAAATAGAAGGCTGACACTATTCTTCCTGCAGCCGAAGAGAAACATGAGAGCCTTCCTAGAAAAACAAGACCAACTGGGCCAACCTTTGGTGTATCTCCGTAGGGAAGCCATAAGTCTAGAGAAACATCATGAGAGGATATAGAAGCCCCAATGGGGCAGGTGAATGTTGAGGAAAAGGACATATTTGAGGAAGCAACAAAGATAACATTGGCAGATCTTGCTGACATCACATAACAAGTTGGGAGTCAAGGGTAAGAGGAAAGTCAGTAGCTCCTGTAGCAAAAGCCAGAGCAAGAGTTCCTATAGTAAGAGCAGGAACAAGAGGTCCTACAACCAGAACTGGGAGAACAAATAGTACCCCTGTAGCTGAAATTGGCTGAATAGACATAATCCCTATAGCTAGAGCCACATGAAGAGCAAGCATCAGTACCAAGAAATTTTTTGGTAGGAATACATAAGCCCTCTGATTTTTCAATGCACATGGTAGCCATGAACTTATGGAGAGAGATGAAAAGGAGGGAAGAGGAATGGAAAGAGGAGAAACGCAGGCTGAAGAAGGAAATTCAAAAGAGAGGTGAAGAGATTGAAGATAAGGATGCATAAATTGTTGTCTTAAAGAAGAAGGTGGACAATATGGCAACCTTAGTACCTCAAATATTAGAGTGAAAGACTCCTCCAAGGGTCTATGCTCTATATTTGAAGGAGAAGCATCTTTCTTTTAAATTAGCAAGGATTTTTTTAGGTTTGAATCCTTCCATTAAGACTCCTCTTGAATTTTTCAATGCCTATCAGATTGCTCCTCCTGAAATGAAAAATTTGTTGTGTGAATTTTATTTGCATAATTATGCTGTGTCCAAAGACCATGATTGGAATCCTTTGTTGTATGTTGGGGATGTCCAATTAAGGGCATTTATGTCCTGGATATAGAATGAGATTAGTTGGGGACAATAGTTCAGGGCTTATAGGAAAATAGAATCCAACACTCCCTTGTCCATTAGGGCCGAATCTAGAAATCTAGGAGTCATATTCTAGGGATTGGCACAAAATTCTTTACAGACCAAGCTATGGAAATAGGATCTTGCCTGAGAGAGAAGCAGTTTACCAAGAATATGATAAGGTAGCAAAAACCACAGGGGAATCTGTAACATGATATCTAGCACAAAGGTGGAACAGTCTGACTGATGAGCTGAAACAAGCTGAGCCTCACTCCTTGCAGAACTATGCTGCAACACTTAAAATAATTGATAGATATATCTAGATTGGAAGAACAAAGGGACAATTTTGGCTTCCATTAACTTTTCAGCCACCCATCTTGTTATGGCCTATGCCAAATTTCCTGTACTATCATTATGATATAGCAGCAGAGAGACAAAGATGGAGCAGGTTGGATAGACAAAAAGGGTTTTATTGGGACCCTAATTCACACACAACAAGAACTGATGTAGGAGTGCTAACAGTTGTAAATTTTGGCATTGACCAAGCAAAAGAACAACTCTTCCTTTGTTGGAGGACCAACAAATCCTTAGGTTAGGGGGAGTGATGAGTCTAGTTTATGGTTCAATTTTGATAGAATTTGTTATCCATTTGTTGTAGTTGTCATAGACTTTGATACTTGGATATTGACCTTTTATGATATTTCCTCAAAACCATAGACATTGGGAATGAGCTTATTTTTGTAGCCTTTAATTGACATTGATATGCTATATGAACTATCTATGTTAATTTTGCATGTGGATTAATGAATGTCACTTTAAGACAGTTACAAATATTGAATTGTTGTGTGCACTAATATTGTTATGTAGATATAATTAGGGGCTTGACAAATTGAGGAAGATTATGCCAGCTGGTCATTCACCATAACGGTCAACAAGGTGATCTTTCAAAGGTCAATGGAGGCAAGACTCTCGACAGAGGGAGATTCCTCATTCAAATCAAAATTGTAACCACCTTGTAAATGGTCTTAATTATCTGTTGAGCAAATATAGGTGTTATTGTTTTGCTAGATCTGCGTTAAGGCAAACATGCTTGACCAAATTTCGCGCATGCATAACCACCTCTCCACTTTTTATGCTTTCCCTAAAGTGGCATCCTCCTAATCTGGTGGAGTTGACCGCCTTGCTAGGTAGTTAGTTTGTAGCCTTTCTTCATATAAATAAGACTCAAATGCTCCTTTTCTAGAGGTTGCTTAATCTGATGATTGTATTCACATTCTTAGTTTTTTAGTAATATAGTTCTGCTACTCGATTGTACTCATGTTTTCTAATGAATAAAATGAAGCTATAAAGTTCTTACATCTGAGTTTACATTTGTTTTAAGGGATACTCATCCAAGGGGTCCCACTTGGTGAGCATTCCATCCTTTAGTTTAGTTATTACTTTTTGTTTAGCAATTAGTTAAGAATCTGGCACTGTCTATTCCTGCAGCCACTAGAATTCCATTATGTGACTGTTCCTACAGCCAAAGTAGATATAGTAGTTTCTTGTTTGTTTGCTCATATTTTCATTTATGTCATGCATTTTAGCTTAGTTTTTGGTTGATGTTCAACATGTACATTACTTCTTTCCAGAGCAATTTGCTTTCAACATTATATCTTTCTTAGCTGTAGGATGAATATGGCTACTATGGATTCCTAGTGCACATACTATGTAGATCCATTTCAAGTCCACGTCCCTAGGTTGACAAGTTAAATGCACCTTCATGGTGATTAAGACAACTATTCGGATTAGATGTCCAATCTCTGAATCACAACTTTATGGGCTTAGTTGTTAAGTCATTGTAGGAGGCCAACACACTCCATCACCACTTTCCCTTCCACCTCATACCACTTACAATGACCCTCTCATAACACAAATTTTTCAAATTGTTTCCTCCATGCAAAAACGAATCTCCACCATAAACCAAAATCAGAATGGACCACCCACATATTATGTTGGAAGCAACCCAATATCTTTGAAAATATTGTGAACACCAATGCCACAAGGAGTAGAGATGCCTAGATTTGAGAAATATGGAGGGAAGGGAGATCCTTCTAACCATGTTAATGCCTACACCACCTTATGTAGTGACTTTGTCCTTGATGATAAACTGTTAGCAAAATTGTTTCTTAGGACCTTAAAATACACTGCCTTGGAATGGTTCTCATCTTTACCAAATAATTTAATTTGTTCATTCAATGAACTAGTTGATGCCTTTGTAAATCATTTCCAAGTGCTTATGACTCCCAAGAAGACCTTGGCTGATTTGATGAGATGCAAGCAAAATGAGGAAGAGAAGATAACTTATTTTATCTCACTCTATCAATCGCTTTATTCTCAAATTGATGTCAAGATTCTGGACCTGCACCTTCAAAATATGTTTATAGAAAACTTGCAAACTAAAATTCAGGACAAACTCACTATGATGAAATTTCCCTCCTTCATGCACTTGTGTTCTTCCCTTTGCGATTATCATAATTCAGTTAGTAGTCTAGATACAAAGTCCACTTCTAGCCGAGTTGAGAAATTTAAACATTCCAACCAAAACAATTCCCAACCATTTAGAAAGAAAAAAAAGGTTCTTATAGTTCAACCCCCTTCAACAACCAAGTAGCTATTGTTAAAACCATGGTGCCCTTTAGTTATGGAGACTTGAAAAGACAATTCACACATTTACCTGATACCCTTCATAACACAATGTCCCAACTTTTACAACAACAAATGATTACCTTGTCTGCTGTCAAAGCACCTGATCCTACTAAGCCTTTACCTCCAAACTTTAAATCCAAAGCTTATTTCCATTATCATAGACAAAATGGACATGACACAAAACATTGTAAATATCTTAAACATCTTGTGCAAGATCTCATTGATTTCGACTGTCTATCCATTGCAGGTGTTATTGATCAAGGCAATAAGTCTGTTGCCCCTCCAAATAAAAATTTGCAAATTTTCACTAATCTGATGCCCAAACATAATATTTCATTTGTCAAATCTAGTGAAACTATGAAGAATGATGTGATAAATGTTGATACAAATGATGAACATCTTGATCTCATTCCACATAATACCTATGTTAATCCTTTGGATGAAATGCTAGGTGCGATAGACCTTATCCCTCGTACAAGCCAACCTAAGAAATATCTTGATATTATTTTTTCCTCTAAGGACATACTTAAATATCCCCGATGGTCCTCTTTACATAGCCGACTGCATCTATGACAAGCCCACCAATAGGATACTCATAGATCTCACTTGTGGAGAGAACATGATCACTGAGGAATTTCTGGTATTACATGACCTTTATCTAGATGACTATGGTAAACTGAAAGCATGGATCAAGAAACACAATGGTTTTTCTTGCCTATGATAGGAATGATCATCCTTTCATTACAAATAGGATCAAAAACATTGGATGTCACATTCTCCATCATCCTATAGCTAAACTAGTTTCGTTTGTGGCTAGGCCACCCATGGCTTCGCTCAATGAAAGTTGTCCCTTCGGTTATACATAAATGTTTAAAGTTTCCATTTGACAATGAAATATTCACTGTTCACCATAGTGGCTTTAACCCCTTGTCTTCCAAAGGAAACTTTTCCTTAGAAGCCTTTTGGCCCGAGCCCATGGAACCTATAACGCCTAGACAAGATTTCTTTTTCATTGGTTACCAAAAATTCAAAGCAAAGAAAATAACATAATTGTCTCTCACCAACATTTCCCCATCCACTTTTGACATTCCTATCCTAAACAAAACCATGTTTCAACTTGAACAAGATCCCAACAACAAAAACCAACCGGCACTAGAAATTTCCCTGACATTGTCGAAAAGACCAAGAGATAATGAAGGTCACTTTGTCATGCCTCCTCGAATAAAACAAGTTTACAAAGCAAAGGAGAAAGTGGATGAACAACCTTCCATGGTTCCTTCTGTTCCTCCCCTTAGGGAAGAAAAGCAACCTATGGTTGATCAACCTACTCCTTCACAAACACAACTCGACAATAAAACCAAATGAAACAAAGGAGCTAGGGAGCGTAGGTGTAGACGTCATTCCCTTGGTCGCAAGATACCTAAAGAAGAAAACAAAGAAAATAAAAATTCACACTTGAAGAAAGCAAATGCATGATGAGCCACCTCCTCCACCACAACAAAATGATCCAATACAACAAGCACAACAAGAGGTACACTCTTCCATGAACATTAACATTCATCCTCCTATTGTGATTAATCTATATGACAATGACGAGATCGCTAAAATTGATGAAGAGGTGCATAATGATTTAAACACATTGTTATCCTATAAAGCATGTTGAACTTGGTGCTTACCATAGTTTGGTACTTGCTCTTATCCCTTTGGCTAGTTGCCCACCCTCGACATATCATGAACATGATTGGGAGGTAGATGACTTGCTCGACGGTTGACTCGCATTTTCCTTACTAGTCCTTTGCATTTTCTTTTTATTTTGCATGTGCACAATGTGATCCCTGTGATGTTCTAATTGATATTCTCTCTCTTTTTGACATTCCTCTATTTGTACCTTCATTCTTCTCTATGTTTTGCATCACTTTCACCTTTTCTTGTGTTCTCCTTTTGGGGATGATGCAAGGCATTGAGACATTTATGTCTCTTTCATGTTGACCAAAAGGCATTTCTTTTTCTTTGCCTTTTATTTTTCCTTTTCTCGTGTTTTCCTTTTGGGGATGATTCAAGGAATTGAGACATTTATGTCTCTTTCATGTTGATCCAAAAGGATTTTCTTTTTCTTTTCCTTTCTTTTGTCTTTTCTTGTGTTTTCCTTTTTGGGATGATGCAAGGCATTGAGACATTCACGTCTCCTGCATGTTGAACCAAAAGCTTTTCCATTTTCTTTTTGGCTTGTGTTTTCCTTTTGGGGATGATGCAAAGTGTTGAGACACCCAATGTCTCTTCCATGTTGATCCACACAGTTCTTTCTTTTTCTTTGTTTTCACTCTTTTTGTGTCATTCTTCCAGTTCTATGTATTTGGGGGATGATAACAGTTCTGAGCTCTCTAACAACATTGAAACAAATAACATATTGACCCCAAATCCATAGATGCCTTATGTGTTGATGTTTCCATTTTGGGGACAACCCCTTCCTTTTCTTTTTCCTTTTTCTTCGCATGACGTAGCCTTACTTAGAAACATATGACTTGGCATAGGGCTTTCCAAGTTGGCTCTCATGTCTTTTGTCTTGTTTGCATTTTCATTTGCTACTTTAAAGTAATTGCTCACAGTAAGGTGTGTAGCAATTCCTTTAAAGTGGGGGCATACATTGGTATTATTCTTTTGCATTTTTCTTTTTCTTGGTTCTTAGTGCAACCTTCTTACTTCATACAATGAGTTTTGTCGCTTTATGGATGACATTGGGTATAGTGTCCTTCATGAGCGTGATCTATCTTAAGCATATTACATTCCTCTTAGTGGCTTGATGCGATGCATTGCATCCCCTAAGTTGCAAATCTTCTATTCTTTGATCGATCCTCTCTTGGAGACATTAAACACAATGTTCCCTAAGTTAAGACCTCGCATGAACTAAGCAAGACTCCTTTGAACATCTTTTGCATGTCGCATTTTGCATTTTTTATATGGCCACCTTGCATAACATAGCTTGCATGCTTGTTGTGCCATCACGTTTGTTCATGAGCTCCAAGTGTCCGAAGTTTTGCTTGTCTCGTGAAGCTCGAAAAGTCATTTTATTTTGTGGTGCCTTATTAAAGTTATCAGGAAGTATAACTTTGGTATGGTTGAGTAGGAAGCCCATTCCAAGGAATGAATTTACCCATGGCCACCTGCATGTGTGTGAGTGCATACCAGCCATGAGTGTATGTTTCTCACCTTTTGGGCCTTCTCACTTGGCGGACAACCATGAGTTTCATCACCTAAGAGTGAGTATGTGTTTTCTGGACGAACAACCTAGATTTGATCCATAATGGGATGGAAAAATGGTCGAAGCTTGATTTGACTCTCTTTTTCCTTCTTCTTCTCTCCCTTTTACATCATTTTTAGGTGTGTTCTTTTGTGCTTATGTTTGGTTTGCCATGGGATCTTGATCCTGGGGGCTTTATCATCCCTCTTGATTATTGTCTCATCTTTCCATTATGGGTGCATTTGGATCCCTCTTGATGTGCATGTTTGGCTACTTTAGTGTGAGTTTGAAGCAAGTTCATCCTCTCACTAAAGTGGGGGCTAAATGTAGCGTAAAAAATGTATCCTTAGACATTTTTACGCTCATTTGGGTCTTTCTTATGGATGTTGGCTTAATTTTTCGTAGATTTAATGTTGTAATGTGGTCAAAACATCCACATTAGGTCTTGGACGCTTGTGAATCAATAAGAATTCTATGATGTCTTGTAAAAGTGTTGTGAAGTGTTGTAACCCACTTTCACACTTTTTTAGGACCTTTTTATTATAATTCACTTAAATAACCTCTTTTTATCACTTACCAAGCCTTATTTCAAAGTGTTGTAAAGTGTTGTAACAAACTTTCTAGGCTTTTCATCAATAATTTGACCCTTTCTTATGCTTAATTGGCCCCTTTATACACTTACAGGCCCTACTTAAGTGTATTTTAGAGAATAATCCCATTAAACATCATTTAATACACTTTAATTCCAAACACCTACTTAAATTTCCCTGGTGGGACCAAGTCGCCACTAGGGGCGACTTAATCCCACTTGGCACAAAAATCAAAATTATTTCAAAATACTGGCGGGATATTATTTTCTAAACCTTGAGGTCGGCCTGTGATGAGCTATTTTTGGGAAATTTTGTATAATCATGTATAAATATAGGGTTTTCCTCTCATTTTTACCCCCATTCATTCACTCATTAGTTCATTCACTTAATCATTCAAGCAATCATCAATCATTCACTTTTGCATACATCCATTGGAGCATTTACTTGCATATCTTCAGATTTCTACTTCAAGGGTTTGGTGAGTAATAAAATTGCATGTTGTTCATTCATCAATCTCTTTTCATTTCATTTTCAAGGGTTTAATTACCAAATTGGGGTTTGACCAAGGCAAAACCCTATTCACTAACCCTTAACACTTTTTCCCCTCTTTGCATGTGTGTTTTGCAGGTCTTGTAAGCAAATTTGTCAAAAATTCATCAAAGTATTTCAAACTCAACAAAACCCTAAGAGAAGCTTGGAGATCACCTTCAGGTTAGATTCTGCAGATTCAGATTCAGAAACCTATCAGGAACAAAAGTGCAGATTGAAGACTACATATTCTTGTCTTGAATTCTTGAGATTTAAAAGTGGACTAGGTCACCATCTATGGCGAATTAGTCCCATTTCTAGGCCTAAAAAGTGTTTTATGTAGTTATGGATACCCTTTTGGCTGAATCCTGTTCTTGCAGAATTTCCCCGAAACAGGACTAAGTTGCGTAGCTTGGCGTAAGTGTCCGAGTGAGCTTCAACAATGATTTCTATAGGATTCCAAATCCTCTCTGCACCACTTTCCAGCTTCCAAGTGCACCTCTTCAGTCTCATTCATTTATGTTACAGTTTACTTGCATTCTTAGTTAATTTTGCATATCACAAATGTGTTTTCAAACATCTTGCATTTCATAGTTTCGCATTAATAATTCATCTCTTTTATCCATCAATTGCATTTAGGGAATTCTATTTAGACATATTTTAATCATATTTGTATTAGTCTTGAGTGAAACGCCTTAGATTTTTGGGATGCCTTACTCCTTTTAGGTGCAAAACCCTAGAAGTGTAAGAGAATCCATATCCCTAAAAATTTACGGTTCAATGGGTCTAATTAATGGCTAGTTTTCCTTTACTATTTTATGCTTCTATACTTTCATCTGCTAAGTTTCATAGATATTCCTAAGACTTTATGTATCTTTTATACACTTGAAAGCAAACTTAAGTATGTGGGAATGAAAAGATGATATGTTGACATATGTGTGTGTGAATCCATGAATGTTCATGAGATTTAGTATGATTCTATGCTTAAATTATGATTTTTGATGATGTGTATGCCTTAGAGATGAAACTAACATCTTGTAGCTAGAAGGACTATAACCCACAATAACAGGTTTTCTAGCCCTCAACAAAGGGACTACAGACAGTTGCAGGAGAAAAGTCAAATACAACAAAGTGCAAAATTTCCTAAAGAGAACGAAGGTGATCATTTAAAGATCCACCATGAGTCATCATAATATATTTTTGACCACTGAATAAGACTACTTGAAGAAGAAGTGTGTTTTGAGTGGGACTAGCTATTGACGGGACAATCCTCAAGCATACGTCTTTGTCATGGCAGTTAATCGTTAGGCACAAAATTCTAATTCAATTTCTCTTCTCCTACTTTATAATTATGGCTTTTTGTTTCAAGACTAAGTCCTCTCCCTATCTTTGAGGGAGAATGGAAGGATACTTTATGAATCTATTTTCAATCCTAGAGGAATAAGACTCCTCTGAGATCCTATCTAGTGGGATCTATTTTTGAGGAGAAAATATAGTTGTCTTTTGCTAGTAATTATTGATCGTTGTTTCCAGATGTTAGTTTTTTTTCTGTTACTAGTTGAAACAATAGATATGTATTGTTGAATAAGAAAGCTTTAGTAGATTCTTATCAAATTGTATATAAGAGTTTAGAGTTTTTATGCATTAAAAGGAGTTAGTTCAACATAATGATTTGTTGATTAAGTAGTGAGTGTTTGCCATCTTATGTGGAAGCAACAAAGCAAGCAAGGTCCACTTGAGGTACTACTAATCAACTCTATTTCCTATTATTAAATTAGTTGATGTGTTACTAGAATTAGTTAAGTGATTTCCAATTATATGCATGTGGAATTCATGAATGCAATTTTGTAAATTGGATTAAATTATGTAGCTTCATGTTTGTTATGCATCCTCTAGAGAAATTAGTTATAGTTCAGCTTTAAGCAATTAACAGTTACAATCTTGAGTGATAGGTACCTGTAACATAAGGTAGCAACTTATATTTATTTCCCCTATTTTACGAATTACCATTTCATTTCCTTTTCTAACTTTTCCAATTTCCTATACATGTGTAATCACCTATACTCCATTGATATAGGATGTGCCTAGGATCCATGAATACATATATTGTGCCAACACTTTCTAAATTTTATGAGTCCCTGGTTGATAATTAAATGAAGCCTCTTGTGTGAAAGATGAAATGTTCAATTAGGAACCCACCCTCTAAGTTGTGTGTCTACCTAGTAGCACCAAGTTAATTAGACATTAGAGAGGCCCTACAAGAAGGTTCATTGAACATACTAAGATTTGAAAAATGGCTTGTAGGAGACCCTTTTTCCTAGGAATGGACAATAAATCCCAAATTGACATAATAATATTTTCCTTCTTTATATGCTCTAGAATATTGAAAGAAATTGCACTAACTTTTTGCTATCCTTTGAGAACAACATTGTATCCTTGAGCTTATATTTGTGATGGTTGGTTTCTTGGTTGTTCCTTGTTTTCCATGACTTGATCTCTTGGACAAATTTACACATTTGATCATTAGATGGATCATCAACTCCTTGGTTCACTTGAGGAGCTTGAATAGGCCTCTTATTATATTTTTTTCCCAAATACATAGCTTTTTTCTTAGTTTTTGTGTTGGATGCAATTGATAAATAAGGATTATTCATCCCACATAACTCTCTTTTCCAATTCATTAAAGTTGCTTCATTTTTTGTTTGTTATTTGGGTTCATCTTGTTGCAATGGTGCTTCAGGAACTATATTTGGGTAGACACTTGAAGTATTTTGCACCATTAGATCTTGGTTTATCACTTCATTTGAGCATGTGTCTTGATAATGAGGTTGGTTACAGGGAAAACACCATTGATAATCTTGTGTCATGTTATTTGGATAGGTATAATCTCTCTTGAAGAGCTAGCAACATTAGGATTATATGTTTGGTAAGGCCTTGGATTAAGAGCTTGCCTTTGACCTTGATTGTTTGGATGAGATGGAGGCTTGCTTGATTGATTTGGCTAATAGTGACCTTGCTAAGGTTCACAATTGTAATTTTTATTTCTCCACCTCTTAAGGTTCACAATTTCATTGCTAAATGTTTGGAGAAAGCCTTTTATCTCTTGGAATTCAAAATATGGTGCTAGGAAAACCTTTTCTTGGGTAGGTATTTGACTGATTGCAGTTGGTATGGGGTTTATTATAGGCATTTGAGCATTCATGAGGGGTTGTATTTCTATAAAAATAGGCATTGGGAGCCTAGATACTATTTTTCTAACTTAAATAAGACTATTTTGTTGTAATGGCTATGCCAAATACATTTGGGTGTAGCTCTACCCATGCATTATCATTGGAGAAATTTTAGTGTTTAATGCTCTCAAAAAATATAGAATTATTGATTCAAGAGAGGGTCTTACTACTTAAGGAATTCTATTCCAAGTCCATTGGAACTTGAAATTGAAGTCCACAATGTGTTGGTGGGGTGATATTTTGATGGTGGACAATTGCTCCATCAAAGGCAATTGGTCTGATTTATCTTGAAATTACCTACATAAGGTATCTCCCAGTTGGTCTATGGTAGTAATGGAATTCACTCTCAAGCCCTTGGACCATCGAAGGGCTCCTCCTTTCAATGAGGCAACCAATAATAGCCAAATTCTCTTGAGTGATATTATGGGTTGAACACAAGGTGGCTACATCTTTAATATGTTTTATAGGGGTAGTTTGATCTTCTCCAATAAGAAATGGAAGAATCTTGAGAGAAGCCATTGAAATTTCATCTTTTTGTTGTAGATTAAGTAGGATGCATCCATTAAAAGTCACAAAATCATGATTCCTAGGTGCAACCATAGGAATAAAAGGAGTTTGATTTATAAAAAATTATCGAAAAGGCCTACCAAGAGGGGTGTGGAAAGTTCTCTTATTGTTGGAGATGCACCCCTTTTGATTATTCTCCCTCTTATTCAAGGTGGTGAGAGCTACAAGTAGGAAAATGGCTCTGAACTCCCTCTAGTTTGTATCCTTCCCATTCACATTTCCACTAATTTTTTCAAAACCAAAGCTCTAGAATCATCAGATGTGTTCAATATGCTTCCAAAAGCATAAATTTCATAGTAAACATACCAATAATAGTAAGAGATAAAGTTTATAATGGACTAAAATCTACTTCGCAGTCCCATCGAGTGTACCTAAAATTATTGTCAAGTGGATTTGCACCCTTATTAATCTCTTAGCTCAGTAATCCAATGAAACATGGAAATAATTCATATCCTATGGATTTCCCATAAATTAGAGTGATTCTCTAGAGAGGACTGGTTCCCTTATTCAATTATCTAATATGAACTAAACTACTATTTTGCTAAGGAAAAAAGTAGAGAGATAATTTAAGATGAACCTACTTCCTACTAAGGTGATGCACCAAATTATTATTAAGACCTATGCCACTGTTATGACACACAAAAGACCAATGAATCAGATTTGTTCACACAACTCAAGCTTCAACATACCCATGTATTTATGTTTTATAGAAAGGTTAAGTTTGTGGTGGTCCTAGAATGAAAAAATGAAGTGTTCTTCATAGAAAGAAAATATTTAGATGTTAACATAGATTATAACCTACACAAGATATTCCTTTTTTATTAAAAAGTACCAAAGATAAGACATTCATTTGAGGATTCATGTCATGAAATCACATTAATAACATCAATTACCAAATCGCACACAATGGAATAGGTTTTTTGAAGGTAGAGAATTGAATTTTATTGGTCAAAATATGTTCTTATAGTAGTACAAAGTTTGAAAATAAATTGATATTTATTTAAGAGATGAAGTTTGCATTAGTTTTTAGTCATCAAAATGGCTTATTTTTCAGTTGCAATGCCATGTTTTGACAGAAGAACTTCTTTTAGTTGTAATGTTATTTTCAAAATATGACATAACTAACTAAAAAATGGACCTAGGCATACCATTTCTCTCTCTCAACCTTGAAGAGAAAGTAGGACATAAATTAAAATCAAATAATAATTTTTCCTTGTCTCATTCTGACTGGTTTGACTCTATCTTGGGTGTTGAAAAGGTCTTCCTCTTGTTTGACTACTAGAAAAGCTCCTAAGTGGTGTTTGGAAAGGGTGGGTGTTGATTTTTTGAAACTCTCTTCTCCTTGCATGTTCTTATATCTTCTCTTTCAGTTACCTAGATGCTCTCAAATATTTTAATCTTATTCAAACTATCCCTAGATGCTTAAAAGTTTCAAAATTGACCATTAAAGCTCCTCAAATTTCCCCCCTTAATCCTCTCCAACTAGTTATTCAATGCTTTCAAGCTGTCACTAGTCATGCATATAGGTCATGTTTGTATATATTTCTATCACTTTCCATTGTTCAAGTTTATACTCCTTTTTGTTTAATCATGTGTGAAAATATAGTCATCATCATTTTCATCAAGCTCTTTTGAACTATACTTTGACTTATTAACTATGTTGACACTATCCTATAGATAAAATATCCTTATACTAAACTCTACTACCCTTTAATTTATAATGACTTCAAACTTTTCAGTTAATTTTTTCATAAAAATGTTCTTGATTGAATGTGTATTTGTATTTGACCAATATTGTGTTGGTCTTTGTTAAAACAGGTTTAGGTCTACCCTCTACGCTCATGTCTCTGTTACTTGGCAATATGTTGACTTTTATCCCTTTATTTTTGTGCATTGTTTCTTGTCTCAAGGAATTGTTTCATTTTTTTCATGTATAGATCATCCATTCCCTTCAAAGGCTTGTGACTTTTCCTTTACTATCCTATATTATATTTTACGAAATATGTTGAAAGAAATAATAAAATGAAATAAAGGAAAGTACTAATCCAAGACCTATTGTTTGAAGGGAAGGATCACCATCCAAGATGAAAACCAAGAGAAAGCACACCAAATATCCAATAGGATACACAAAATTTTGAAAGGGAGAAAAAAAGAAAAAAGAAAACCCTATATTATGAAGATGGCATAAAACCTAAAGAAGATTACAATGAGAGAGATTGAGAGAGCTTAAGCATAGAATGTTTCTATGAAGAAGGAGAGAATCACCTCAATAAATAGAGGTGAGAAAGGAGTTTCATAAGCAACTCCCATTTCTATGCATGCTACCTTTCATCTTATGTGTGTGCAAAGTGTCAAGACCCTCATAAGGAGGAGGCTACAACTAAGCCTTAATATTCCTCCAAAGAGGAGTTATAAAAATAGTCATCCTCACACATGTGTGAGGATACTCAAATAAGACAAAAGGCTTGTAGGGATTCCTTTGGAATATTCATACAAGTATTTAAATAATATAAACAATAAATAGTCTTCACCTAAGTAAAGACTAATTTCTAACACCCCCACTTAAGCTTTATTTGGGGAGTTTACATCAAACCCTTCAATAGGTTGTAATCCTATATTTTTACAATGATGGAGAAATTTATCTTTACAAATTGGTTTGGTGAGAATATCCACAACTTGATCTTCACCTTTACAATACAAAAGATAATTTTTTTGTCTTCAATTTGACCTCTAATAAAGTTATGTTAGAGAGCAATGTGCCTAGTCCTTGCATAAAATATTGGAATATTTTCCAAATAAATGACACTTTGATTATAACAATAAAAAGATGTAGGATTCGTTTGAGGTAGACCCAAGTCTTCAAGTAGTCTTCTCAATCATAGTGCTTCTTTGGATGCGTTGGTACAATCTTTATATTTTGCTTCTGTAGAGAAAAAGGAAGTAGATTGTTGCTTCTCATTATTCCATGAGATTACACCTAATCTAGTAAAGAAACTATAACCACAAGTGGATCTCCCATCATTGGGATCACCTCCTAAATCTGAATCGGTATAACCATTTAAAAAAAAATCATAATTTGCATCATAGAAGAGACCAATATTAAGAGTACCTTTAACATATCTTAAAATTATTTTTGCAATTTTAAAATAAGTTTGTTGTGGTTTAGACATGTATCTAGAGACTAAACCAACACTATAATAGATATCAGGTCTAGTAAAATTTAATTAATTAATTTAAACTTGCATCTAATTGCCCATATAAAGTAGGATCAACAAATGGACTTTCCATATCAACCATTAATTTAGTTCCTAATTCCCAAGGAGTAGAAACACAATTTGCATCATTCATTTTAAATTTATTTAAGATATTTTGTGCATATTTATGTTGAGAAATATAAATACCTTTTAGTGTTTTCCAAATTTGCAACCTAAAAAATAATGTAATAAGCCTAAATCAGTCATTTGAAATTGATGATTGAGTTTAGACTTAGTATCGCAAATCAAATTGTTAGAACTAGAAGTGATAATCAAATTAAATAAACATATAAAATAATTATCACAATATCATTTCACTATGTTTAATATATAAATTTGGATCATGTTTACATCTAATGAAACCTTGAGATGTAAACAAAGCATTAATTTTAGAATACCATTTTCCAAGAGATTGTTTTAAATCATAAATTGATTTCTTTAATTTTCAAACAAAGTGTTCATTATCTTCTTAATAAATCCAAATGTATGTATGCATGTATATGTGTGTATCATTAATGAAATTAAAATGGTATGTTTTTTTACTAATATTTATAATTTTGAGGGTGAAAAGTACATATTCTACACTTTTACCCTTCATTTCACATCACTTTCTATATGGTCCTAACAAATACCACTTATTTTGATTCAGGTATAATCATACTTCCCAACACAAACACATTCATTGTGACAAATACCTCAAGTGAAAATATATTCTACCACGTGTGCTCCAATAATTAGGAAAAGTTTTTGAGACTTTTGTTGACATTATTTCCCTAAATATAAACAAGATAGTTCTTTGCAAATTTGTTTATATGTTTCACAACTCAGAGGGTGCTATGCTATACATGAACATATTATGAGTTCCAACTAAAATTTAATTTTTATGTTTCTTCCTACAAAACACTTATTTGGTGGTACCTTAAAATCCCATCCAAAAATGACTATAAATCACTACCTACTACCTCTTTGAGGTTTGTACCCATTAATGGAATTGGAAATGAATCTATTTTAGTGGATATATTCTAACAATAAAATATAGGAATATCTTTTATTTATTTATTTATTTTTTCTTTTGTTGGAATCTAAAAAAGCTAAATTGATATTATGTAGTTCATTTAGTTTTATAGTTGTAAAGGTGAAAAGTGCATACATTAAACTTTTACCCTTTATTTTATGTCATTTTATACAATTGTATTGAATGCATTCTCCTAGCATATGATATTTGTTAATTTGACATCTCCATTGAAATCACTTTCCAAATGATTATGAAAATAGATACTCCTACTTAGACAATTTTTAGCTCGTAGATTATTAGTCTTTCTCCTTGAATCAAATTTGTATATTTGACCATTAAGTTTACAATTATTAAAATTCCCTCATTCCCAAGATAATTAGTCCCATCTATTCATTGTGTGTAAAAAAATGTACTTAATTTTTTTAATAATGTGTTGAGGTTGAGTATAAAAGGATATTAACCCTAGGTTATTATCCACTAGTCACTCAACATCAATTATTACTCCTTACCATCTACAACCGTCCACTTATAGCAATGTGCATCTCAAAATAATTTATTCCACTATCATAACATCATTCACTCTTGGTTATTCTAAATACATTACCTCTCTAGCAACAAATTCTAAAACCATAATTCTTGAAAAAGGTCATTATATCATATTTGATTAAACATTGTCTAAGTATCACGTTTCATACACTATCATACTCACATCATTATATTTGTATTATTTCTTGTTTTCTAACTTTATCAAAACCATTAAATTTGATCTCTAGGTGAGTTTCATACTAAGAAGATCTTTGCTTGGGAAGCTCAAAATATGTTCGATACTTCAAGTTCTTCATTGTATATCTAGACAATTGCAATGAATATTTTCTACAAGTACTAAAGGTCTACAAAAATTAGGGATGAATTTACAATAAAAGTTTATTTTCATAGGTAGAGGTTGATTATAAAAGTACACAAATCATTTTAGTGGGTGTATAGTTGACCAAAGGTCACAAAAAATTTCAAAAGTCATAAAGCATAATCATCTTGGTCTAGTTGTTCTTGATCTAGTTTCTAACATCATGTATAAGTCATCTATCAAAGTTG
Organism: Sequoia sempervirens; assembly: GCA_007258455.2. Taxonomy (NCBI): domain Eukaryota; kingdom Viridiplantae; phylum Streptophyta; class Pinopsida; order Cupressales; family Cupressaceae; genus Sequoia; species Sequoia sempervirens. The sequence continues at coordinate 412,052,543 of VDFB02075321.1, forward strand.
AAATCACAAATCCTCCTCATCAATATTAAAGTACACACTTATTGTCATTATTTAATTTATATTTCAAATTCGATCTAGAAGTATGCACAATCAATCCCATCTCTAATATATATGATAATCTATTTATTTATCATTGCTTATTTATATTTTTTTATTCTAGATATTTATGTAGGGATTTTTTATTTCCTTACATAAAATGGTGATCTTGGGGATATTTGAACCTCTCTATGATTTTACTTAGGGTTTTGACCTTCATTATATCTTTGTTTTATAGATTTGATATTTTTTTATTGTTCTACCTTTTATTTCATATTTGGTTAGGGTTTGCATCCACCATTAATTGACGAATCGTGCTTAATTTATTTACATTCATTAGAGTTTGGGCTCTTTTTTATTTTAATCTCTTTGATATTTACCCACCCAACCTCCCTTGTGCCCTTTTAAAATTATTATATTTCTATCATGAATTTATTTTGCTTTTTCCTAATCAATGCTACTTTATACGCCATTATGATCCATGATGTTTATACCTCTTTTGTGGCCTATGATAGTGACTTAGCTCTTACTTCAACACTATACTCATTTGATACATCTAGAGATAATATATCAAGTGATGAGATTACATATTCTTTAGCTATTTGTGATGTTGTGGAGCCCTATGTTTCCATTCCTTTTACATCTCATGATAACATTATTTTAATACTGTTAGATTCATGCTCCTTTGATGATGCATCTCGTGGGGAGTCTAGAGATAGTGATCTATGTGAGTTACTTTCTTTTATACATTATGATGATATGACACGTGAATGGTTTTTTAGCATCTAATGATTTTACTTTTCCATATAATTCATTTCATGATAATAATTATTAAGCATTTATTATTGATTCTTTAGATATTTACAATGATTCATTTTCTTTATCCTATATTATATGGTGATATTTATGTTCTTAGTGAAGAATAATTGCTTGATGAATTTGATGGTACTAGTTACATAAATTTACATGTTAATTCAATTTTGTCAACAAATTATGATGATATTATTGATGAATGAATTTAAAATAACTTTAGTTAGAAAGGTATTTGAAGGGCTTGATTTATTTTGTATACTTTATATTCCATTCTTGATTTTGGCATGTGATTTCATTGCATGTTTTTCTTGCCCTAAATTGATTAGGAATTGTTTGGACTTGTTTATGTCTTCTCATGATACATATTTAGATACATGTCCATCCTCTCTCCTTCATGTGCACTTATTATTTTCTAGCGGTGTTTCCTCATATAGTGATGCTATAGTGCATGACGAGTGTAGTGATTTCCTCCTCACTTATTGGATACATCTATGATTTATAATTTGTGATTATGATGTTACAACTAATGATGATGATACATTGTCTTCCTTTTTTCTTGATGAATTATTTAGGTGCCTTCATGTTGATTGGTTGATTGGTGATGATTAATTACTCTCTATTACATGACATTGAAATTTATGATTATTCTTTTCCATGAACAAATGTGCATGATAGTCACATTGACAATGTTTCTATATTTTATGTTATTTTAGATCCTATGATTTATAGTGGTCAATCATTAAAGATACACGAGTTAATGAATTTAGTAGTGATAGGGATGACTATCATAGAGATAAATATATATTTATAATACCCCAAGCCACACACCTAGGAAACTAGCCAAGCTAACAACTCTAAAAAAACCACACAAGAACAACATTATCATTCATGATACAAGGAAATTCCACATTGCACACTAAAATGCAACACAAGTGTCATTTCCATCACAATGAAACAAGGACACTAAAAACATGAGTGAATCACCATTTCTATATGAAAGGTGACACAATTGGAAGTCTTACCAATCACAAAACTACCACAACACACTTCTGAGAGGGTGGCATGACGCCACAATGATGATTGGTTACTAACTTGTGATCATGCTCTCTCATGAAACAAACATGAGGGTAGGATGAGGGAACCATCTACCTTAAATTGTACCTTAATACACTTGACGATACTCACATTTCCAAGAAAATCTTACATAAGCGATGGGACAATTAGGAGGTGTCATACCTTCACTAGTTGGAACAACCATTGGTTTCCTAAGCAAGGAGGAGGATGAGGGTGAAAAATACCTATAATTTACTTTAGAAAACCCAAAGAACATCCAAACACAAGGGAAAACCTTCACTAGAGGTTGTACTAATAAGAGGTATAAGCCATTAATAAATATGAATGACAACATGCTATTTTTATGCAAAGGCATGATTCCCAATGCAATTGATGGAGTAAATTACAATTAGGTAAACCTATTAAATAAGTTTCACACATGGGAAGACTTATAATACTAAGGGGAATAACTATCATAAAAAAAGTTTCCCTAGAAAGTGATTGGAGATACTTGTTGTATGATGAAATAGAGGATAATAGTGTGCTAGATGACTACAACACCTATATGGGATAATAGTTTCTAGAAAGGAAACTAGCACAAGTACTCAAGTTTCCTAAAAATGTGTTAGAGTCTTGCAAACTATGCTTGATTATAAAAACTATGCTAGAGTCCAAAAACTACATTTTAGTCATATTTTTGTGTTATAGTCCTAGCTAGAGACTGAAATGATGACCATTTCTAGGTCTCACACCTAGGGAAAACTCCCAAGAATCACAAAATTAAGAACATAACATGAAAAAACTCCAAAATGACTAAAAATGATCAAGAGATAAAGAGGGACATCATACCTGATCTCCAACACACAAATAAACAAAGGATATGCTCCCCACAAGATGTGAGGCCTATATGGGACTCCAAAATGAGTTCAAGGACTTGAGGGATAGAGGGATGATATCTTAACACACCCTAATTTTCCTTCTACCAAGAGGAGAACCAAAATGAAATCACCTCGTGGAAGGTCCTCAAACACACATCCCAAACTAGGGAGATGAAATAACACATGATCTAGTGATGCCAAAATTAAATATTCCCTAACATGTTATATTCATTTTAATCCCAAATCCAAATGTGCTTTAATTTCTTTCTACCAAGAACCAATTATCCAAAATGGAGAAAGTGTTACAAAACACCATGCCCATTGAATACCAACACTAACATCACTAAAACCAATAGTGTGATCCTTGATACTATATGGGAATAATATGATTCAACACTAACATATCTATAACCATTATTGAAAGAATTAAATAATTTGAAGCTAATATAAATAATTAACATGATATCAATGTATTTAATTTGTATATACATCCTTCCAAAATAAGGTGTGGAGAATACAAAATGACATCAATAGATCATTAAATTTAATGTGTCTCATCTTGAGCATGGACATGACAGAACCCACATCAAGAATTAATAAGAAATATTATAATAATCATTAAATAACCGTCTCAAGGACCCATTTTACAATATTTACATTTTCAATGAAAAAAGATATATAATGCCAAGGGTACCATGAGAGTCCATTGTGATCTCCAAGAAGAACCCTCCAAGTCTACCAATACCTAATGGTGGTTGAGTGTCACCTTGTTAAAAGATCATGAGCCCTCATAATCATATAAAATACAACATAAATTAGATGTAAATCAAATAGAGATAAAATAAAATAATAGAATAATTATGCACATAAAGAACATAAGGATTTACATGGTAAAACCCTAGTAGTATGCCAGAGTTCAAACATCCATGTAGCAAAGTATTGATAATCTTATTGCTAAGAGTTTAAATAAAGTACAATATAATATTTATGTGGTCGCCACATAAAAAATACATAATATTTTCACATCATTTCTACCTTAAGATCTAGGGATTTTTGACGAGTTGCCTAGATTTTCTCTTTACAAATTTAGTAGGTATTTAATCATAACTTTTTCTTTAAAGGTCATCGCCCCTAAATCCCCTTTTGTAGGGGTCCCAACTCAGTGACCCTTGCACCCCTTGGGCCAAAGGGGGAATTTATCTCCTTGGAAACCCCAAGGTAGGTTGGTCACCAAACTATACCATAAATAAGTCCAAAATTTTGATACTTCTTTTTATTCTTGTCACAATTCCAACACTCCCAACCATGTGGTACTCATAGATCCACTCCACTATGCTAGAAGATAGTCACTTGGGCACAAAAACACACACTCAAAAAATACAAGGGAGTATGGATCGCAAATATGCCAATCAATATGAACAACCATCACATCATCCACATGACAAAAATTAAGATAAACCCTCATAGTATAGATGCCAACCAATATGATCAATCAATCATATAATAACATAATTAAGGGGGAAGGCATCATCAACCATAAGTATAATAGATAATCCACATCACATAACATTGACGTATGAACATGAAATACAATCAAGGTCTCATCCAATCACATACATGGCTAGAGATGGGTCTTTCATTAGATACAAAATCCAATGACATCTAGGATGAGGAAACTACAAGCAAGATAATGTGTGTCAGCCCAAGAAATGGTTAAGTGATTATCAAATATTCTTCCCATCACAATGGTGAGGTTACCCAAGCAACATAATCCCCAACAAATCCTAGAGCATGACATATCCTTCACTCTCATATTTGAGCCTTTACAAGTGCTTCCAAGTGTGTTGCAAAATTATCTTGATTCATTTTAATTACCCCATGAATTTTTTTAGTTATCATTTAATTAATAATCCTTCCCTATTTTATCCCCACATATCACTTTAGATCCTCAAAAATTTAAGATTCGTTCCTTAACCATGCTTTAATCTCCAATCCTGGGATCATCACACCAATTACTTTTTGGGTGTGGTATGAAAACCAATTACTTTTATCAAACATTAACCCTTTTCTAAATGCAATTGAAGTAATTCAAATTAACCCTTTTCCCTTTTTGGGTGTGGTATGAAAACCAATTGCATTTTAATTAATTTTGAGAGAGAGAGGGTTTGAGAGAAAAAAAATCTAAAATGAGAATGATGAAAAATATCTTCTTCCCTTTTATTTTAACTCTCTTTCCTTTTCTATTTTCTATTTATTTTTCTTTTCATAATTTACATTTTGCAAATAACTTAAAATTCCTATGTTTTTTTCCCTTTTCTAAATGCAATAGAAGTAATTTGAATTAACCCTTTTATGGCAATTTAAATAATTTAAATAACTTTCCCAAACAATGAAATAATTTTTTATCACATTTAACTAATTGTAATAATTTAAATACTTTTCTAATGTATTTAACTTAGCATTTTCCCTTTCTTTTCTTTCCCAAATTTCTTGATTCTCAATGCATCAAGAATTATACTATAGAAAGATTTAATGTTTGAATCACAATTACATGTAAATTGAGAAATAAACAATCACAATTGAAATTATATAGTTACAAGTTTTCTACAACACATGGAGTTGTAAATTACCACCAATTCAAATCCTAGACCATAAAGGAAATCACGTCTCATCTTGCACTCACACTAAGTGTGATAGTGGCTACCATAAGCATTAACCCAAAGTGACATCTCTAATATAACCACCATTGGGGAAACAACTTAGAATTGCATACTTAGACCTGGGAAAATAACCATGTACATGCACACTTGGTTCACATGTCAATAATAATTGCTGTACACGTATAATAGTTGCAACAATGTAAGATCACCCAAAGGTTCGTACAACATCATATAAATATAAAATTATGATAATTAATGAAAATACAATATGTACTTTAAGATCATTAAAATAACTGTATCTATACTTTTATACAAAAAACATAACACATTCACCTCAAGAATATGCCATGTAATGAAATACATCAAGTCTCCATAAAGGAACTTGGCACGCTGCCATACATGCATCTCAATGCAAGTAATACACCAAAAATCGACATGTAGAGGAGCAACATCTCTAAAATTGACATTGGTCTAAACATGACATCTCTAAACATATCCATAAATAAAAATGATGAAGGTGAAACATAGATATCCACTCAATGCAACATGCACAAGCATGATCTATGCATGCCATATGATACATAGTTAGAATACATTACCGATCACAAACATCTTAAGGAAAATAAACACATGAGCATTACAATATTAAACAAAAGTTTTAACATGTCTATTATGATAATATCAATGATGACATGTTTTCAACATAGGTAATTAGAGAAATGAAAATTTATTATGACATGATTTGTATAGTTATTCTTATACTTCATAAATATGTATTTTACACATATTTTCAAGTAATATTTCACTGTCTTAACGAGTGTATGGAAGATCAAACTAATATACATCAACATCAAGTGAGTACCATGCACTACTATATACATATCCTACCATTCAAGATGAGCAACAATATGAGTGTAAAGTTACACATTTTGTTCGTGCACTATTAAGCATGACCACATTATTCCTTCACAAGTAGGGAATCCAAGGAAGTTCACTAGATTGGGAGATCCTCCACATGTCACATTGAAACAATGTTTTGAATCATAATTTATCAAATTTTCTTAGGTATCAAGCCCATTGATCCATTTAGACATGTGCAACACAAAATCATATTACTTGTTTTCTTTATTTTCTATTACCATTAGATACATGGGAATATTATGGGTAGATTTATGTAACTCAAGTGTAAAATGTAAGATATAATTGACAAGAAGGTAATACAAGTTGAGGATATCAATGATTATGGATTTCTATCTTTATTACCTCATCATGATAAAGATGATTCTTCCAAGGATAGAGATAAGACAACCAATGGCTATGTGAGCAATAAAGCATCTACATCTATCACATCATGTAGTACACATAATAAATAATAAGAAAAGTAAACATATAAGTACACATAAATGGGGAAATATATGGTGGTATAATTACAAACATATATAATGAGAATCAAAGTGAGGTAAAGGTTTCAAAAGATACAGATCAAGCTACCTCTCAAAAGTAAGAAAAGACAAGTTTACCAAAAGTTCCATCATTGCATGATACCTTTGTTCACAAAGAGATATTAGTGGATCATACTTGATTTGTATATCATGATGTCAAAGGAAAGGTCCCGTCCCATTGGGGGCACCAATTTAGGTAATACATTTTGTGGTTATATTTGATCTCATTTTCTTTGTATTTTTAATTTAAGCATGCTATTCTATGTTCTTCCATGCTAATCACTTGCTCTTGCCATTTGGGAGGCAAGGTTCTTGTTTACTTTTTGTAGATTCCATGTATTTGTGATTGTCCTAATTAGGGGTGGCATCTTCTATATTTTATCTTTCATACACATAAAGGTAAGTATCTTAGGTGTGCATCTTCAAAATTTCAATAATTTTATCTTAGATTTTTCATGTTCAAGTGTCACATGCTTATGTTACTATTTACTTTACTATGCTTCTAATCCATATATATATATATTATAACACTCTCTATTTATCTACTCTCTCTCTCTCTCACCTTATTTTGTGCACTTACCTCTTTATGATAGACAAAATCAAGGGTTCATATTATTACTAATTATTCTTAAAGTTCATTTCTAGTTCCCATGTGGAATCTAGATCACTATTTTGGCTATTTTGCTTCTAATTGCATTTTTGTTTTTATTTTTACTTTGGTATTCTTATTCATGTAAATTCACATGCTCACCAAAATGGATAAAACATGCATGCCCTACAATTTTATCCTTTATTTTGCACCACTTTGTATGGGTGTCTTAAGTACATAATTCTAGCATATAGTTTTAATTAATTTGACACTTCCACTAAACCCAATTTCTAATTGACTCTTAGAAACATAACTTAACTCTTACTTATATAATTTCCAACACTTAGTTTATTCCATTCTCCTTGGTTTGAATCTATGAGCACATAATTGATCCATGCCAATTTCACATTGCAAACTTGACCCTCATGTTTAAAACTCATATTTCACCCCAAGCCCAAGCCAAATTACTTTCAAGTAGTTGTTATGTGTTGATTTCCTTTCCAATATTTTAAATAGTGTGCCTAGGTCATGTATAAAATGACATCACCCTTAGATCATTATGCAACGATTATTTAGAACCAATTATCACTAATAACTATTGAGAATCACCCACTCCTAACATTATGTTTTTAATAACCGCTCATACTCTTGTCATAACACCACTCTCCATCAATTATTTTGATTGCATCACCTCTTTTCCAACAAAATTGAAAACTCTAATTTTTGCACTATGTTAATGCATCATCCTCTTTTACATATTGTTCAAGTATCATGTTTAAAACACTAACACACCTACATACTAACATTAGTATTACTACTTACTATCTTCTAACTATATAAAAAACTATTAAATAGGAACTAGGGTCTCGTCATAAGAAGAATATCCTTGCTTAGCAATATCCAATAGGTGTTTGTCAATACTTCTAGTTCTTCATTATTAGTCTAGACACCTGAGCTGAATCTCTTATGTTAAGTCTCTAGGCATTACAAATGAATTTGTAGTAAAAGGTTATTTTTGTAGACAACATCAATTTTCTATGCTAAAAGATCATTTCCGTAAGTGTGGAAATACCCTAGGGTTAGACAATTCTAGAAGCTATAGAGCATAGTTATCTTGGTCTAGTCATTTTTTATTTATTCTAGGTAGTATTCATTTATGAAAAACCAAATCCATCTCCTCATAAACATCAAGTCACATATATATTGTCATTATTTTAATCCTATTTCAGATCTAAATTAATTTATCCCAAGTCTAATATTTAATGTGAATTGATTAATTTTTTTTTTTGTATTTATTTATATTATTCAAAATTATTATAACATTTATTTTAGTATTCATTCCACCAAATTCCACCAAAGTTCACCTATAGATTTAATCTTAGCAACTTTGTGTGTCATTAACCTCACCAATAAACCAAAACTCGCTTGGAAAACCTAATTTTATTTAATTCCTCTATTCTTATGAATCACTCACAATTGTCTAATAATTCTTTTTAAGGTTTATGAAATTTAGTATACCTTTTGATCATAAATATATTTTAGATTTACTTTACATTTGACTTTCTCTTACCCTTCACTTTTTATTTATTTGAGAAATATTTAATTTCAAGTTTCTTTTTTCAAAATTAATGTAAAATTTACTATATTAGATCAGTTATACAAATACTTTCATAACCATTTAAGATCAATTATACAAATGTTTTGACTATAACTTTCTCAATTATATAAGTACTTTGATAATAACTTTAAAAAATTATTAAGAAAACATTAAAAAAAAAAAAAAAAACTATCTTTATCTATTCTATGCTAATTGCCCTATATTTTAATTTTTTTAAAAAAATGACAAACCTATCAAAAACATTGGTTCTCATAGCGTGGATTATAAAACCATATTGTATCTAAATCGTCCAGCTAATAATCTGATCCTTGAAGTCACGGCTGTTGAATCTTTGCAACTGTATCACTGAATTCCCATGACACGCACTTTGTACTTAAGCTTGTTTCAGAGAAATACGTTTCCGGGACACCGTTCCTATTAAATTCTTCAAAATTACAGCCATTTCTCCTCAAGAGTTCTTCGTTTTGGGAAATCTAAGAAATTCGATAATGTTGAAATCGTATCTTGGTCAACGAGGATGAAGAGGAAAACAAAAGGGGCAATGGCAATAGGTGGTTCAGAGATTTTCTGCTGAAGTTCAATGTCATTCTCTTGTTGTCCGTATATTTCAAGGCATGACATTCTTTCAGGCATTTCTGGGTCTCAAAATGTTGCCCTCAGGACCTCAAAAAGATGGTATTCGGCATTCAGCTTTCACAGGGCAAGGCTCAATCGTAAGAGTAATTGGGTCCTCCTTTTGGGCATGGCTTCTTCTTCTTCACACAATCAACAAGAAAATCATGTTAATAAAATATCCACGCAGAAACATGAATTTGATGCAATACAGGACTTAATGCTCTCATCCCGGCCAACCAGACTAAGTGATAGGAATAAGGGGTCCACTGACAAGGGCGACCGTTCCTCAACTACTGCACTTGAGAGGAAAGCTCTACAAATTGTGGGTTCTCCTAACCTTTCACTGAGAGACAGAGCAGATGCGATGAATGGACTCCTGGACTTGCTAGAGCAAAAGAGTGTTTCAACAGCTTATGCATTTGAGTTCATCAGATGTGCTGGGAAGCTGATTGACGAGCTCATAAGAGAGGCAAAGCAGAATTTGACAGAAAAAAAAACGGAGCAGCGAGACACAATTGAAGATATTGGTAATGGTAAGCCTTCCTTTTCAAATATACATCCTCTTTAGTCCCAATAGATTGCATGTTTGCTGTTGCGAATTGCACAGTTTGATAAATGGTGTTTTTGTTTCGGAGGATTTGAATTTTTGTAATTATTTGTCGACGGTTATTCTTACGCGAAATAACTGTAGAGAACAAAAACATTGATCACTTAGGATCGTACAACTCTCTTTTAGAAAATATATCTCATCATCATATACATGAAGGAACCTGAAAGCTATTACAAGAACACACATCTATATATATACATATATATAGTACACATATGCATATATATATTTTTTATATTAAATATAGTTTACAAAAAAGATATTACATCATTTGGAGCTGCTGGCCCCGAAAGTCTTAGAGAGGATTACAAGCCATCAAAAGACAAAAGCAGGGATCAAGTTACAGCTCAAAAAATTATAGGAGAAACAGTCAAGCTATAAACTAGCCCCAAGCTCCTATTATATTGTTACTACATTCTGCCTTCACAACTTCATATGCACCAATAGGAGGCAAAATCAGATTAGGATCCATGTTCATGACAGCAGGCGTATCAGTCTCCTTTTCTATGGGTTTGTCTCCTTTCAGATCTTCTTTTCCCATCTTCCTCTCTTGCAAATACTTGTTCAGCAGTTCCAGCTCCTCCTTGTTCAGTTTATAACTTTATTCCTCCCTTGAGGAAAGAAATGAGCTGATGTAATGCCAGATTTGTAAATTAGCATGACTCCTTCCTTTAGCAGGATCATGAAATGATCTTTTGGGATCTCCATAGCAGCCGATGCCTGTAACATAATAGTCAAGAAAGTGAGTTCACTATTAAACTCAGTAAGATGCCTTATTTTGCTCTGGAAAACCTCTTCATTCCTCTTCTTCCATAAAAACCACAAAACTTCATTCAAAAAAACAAGCCAAAATTTATTCAAAGTTTCATCAAATCTCTCAACATAACCAGCAAGAATCTCATGCCAGGAAAAACCAATGTCATTAGCACACACACGCACACACACACGCACACACACATCTAGGATGTCTCTACTAATGTTCTCAATAATAGACATGGTCTCCAAATATGCTCAGGTCTGATTCTCATATGATATTGAATTTGTGGATGGAGAACTCTTGATAGAACCAACTCGTACATATACAAGTATTAATGGCAGGTACCATGTTTAACCTGCGATGGTCCGTATGTATGTAACCTTGTCAATCCATTGCTAACTAAAAATTTACATCAAGGAAGCAAGTACATTAGATGTATGCGTAACATAACATTTATTTATAGATATGTACAATGACAATGGCAGATGAATACAAAATCTCACTTTATATTATTGCTTTCCCTTGGACAGTGAAAATTGATGATGACGTTGAACAATCTGAAGTTGCAAACAATATAAAAGAGCCTTCAGTACTTTTTGAAAGGAAACCAGGATTCGGCTTGGAAGACCCATGGAAAATTCTGGACTATCCATCAATTGCAAGTAAAGTGTATGTTTGTGCTGAGAGAAGAGGGATTGCGAGATTGGTGGTATATTTTCAGGTTCTTAACATGAAAGCATCTGACATACCGAAGGTAATCCCTTATGCTGGAGGGGGAATTGATGTTGCAATGGCAAAAGTAGAGTTCTTAAGAAGTGTTGGAGTGAGATCACAGCATCTTCCATCTGTTCTTGCAAGTTGGCCTCAAATCCTCAGTTATCAATGTGACAGTCTGGCATTAGTGGTAGAGTACTTCAAGAGCATTGGTATTTTGCAGAAGGAAATTGTAGCCATCATTGTGAAATATCCAGAGGTTCTTGGGCAGAGTGTTGAGTTGGAACTTCAGAGAACTGTGAACTTTCTTCAAGAGATTGGTTCATCTTTAAAAGATGTGAAGACTCTTATAACTAGCCATCCAAGCTTACTTCTTCAGAATGTAAATCTGAAGCTTGGGCTACTGGTAGATTACTTAGTAGGTGCAGGAATAGAGAAGAAGCATATTGGCCCCTTGTTGGTAAAGAGGCCGATACTGATCAACAGTAACCTGGAGAAAGATCTCTTGCCTGTCATAGATTACTTGAAGAACCTCAATGCAAGTGCAGATGATATAGACAAAATAATTACATCATTTCCTGGACTGTTTTGCTATGATGTTGAAAAGGTATGTAAACTCTTTTGCGATTGCAAGTATGATTTTTATGTAGATCTTTTGGATAGAAACTTTATGTAGAAAAGCAGGATTGTTTGAAATTTGAATGATATTGTGCATACAAACTTCTCTGTAACAATTAGGGAAAGTTGGTCAATTCTATGAGCACTGAAGTAGTTAGATTCTAGAGTATGTGGAAGTGCCTTGATTAATGCTGACAAAGTGTGAATACAAGATTTATTTGAAGAGCACACAGGAAATACTGAGAGGGGGTGGGGCGCGGGAGCGGTGAATCAGTATTTCAGAACTTTTAAACTTTTAAACCAGATTTAACATATAAATCAGAAATCAGATCATAAACCAGCAACATAAAACACCAATGCAAGATGAACACCAGGATTACGTGGAAAACCCTTTCGGGTAAAAAACCATGGCAAAATATTGCTTTTATTTATCTTCAAAGGGCACCAACCCTGTTACATAAGTGAGCACCAACTCACTGGAAGCACCAACTTCGATTTCATTTAGTGAGCACCAACCCATCGAGAGCACCAACCCTCCTTCGAAGCACCAACTCCGAATACACCGAAGCACCAACTCCAAACTTCTGATACAAAGCTCCAAAGCACTGTTTCAAGCAATGCCTTCACATGAACTGTGAGGCCCTCAAATAAATACACACTATCCTGAAACAAAAACTGAAATATCACGTCCTTTATCTTGCACCCCCAAGATCACCTACTCCACACTCACATGAACCAAAATCTCCTTCAAACTGAATACAAACTCAAGATCAAGCTTTCAGCACCTCTAGTAATATCACAGCTCTCTGAGACATTCATTTGAAGCAAACTATCAACCTTCAAAAAACTTTGGTCTCTAATCTTTATACTCAGGCAGAACAAACCCGTAATAAACTTATACTTTTTCTGAGTACATAAAACCAAACCCATTAGAAGACATGATCAAACATCATCCAGCTCTGAAAAATGAACAGAACCCTTCAAAGGAGTGCTGTAGCAAAACAAGGATTCAAATCGTATCAGATTCACACAGCAAAAGGAATGAGCTCCACTGAACTTCAACAGGAAACTAAAGCCTCGACAACAGCTCCACATAGCACACTTACAGCCACATGAATATGAAGCATTCAACCCTTCACATCTCAGCCAGACAACTTCAGGTTTTTTTTATATGCACAAAACTTAGTCAATAAAGGATATCGATGGCCTTTTTAATACATACGTTTTTGCTCAGCTTATGGCTTGACCAGAGGATAAAAATGTCCAATACACCATGCTCAACTCCAATAATTACCAACAGAAAAGCCCACTCAAAAATCACAATGGCTGCATATAATTTGAAGATCATGACCTCCCCCCTGTCAATGCCCAGCACGTGTCACATTTCCATTCCATTTCAGAGATGTCTCAAGTAACAAAAAGGCACTACAGAAGGCACATCCCTTCAATGCTATATCGGTCTTCAAAGCTCTTTCTTACACAACCTTTTTATCTTTAAAACCGTCACTTCATATATAATGAATCGATGCAAAAGGGAAGTCTCAAGAAAATAACAGAGGATATTTAAAAATAAAAACCATCCACTCTACACAGGTCGCTAGCATGAGAATTATAGTCAGGGTGGTATTATTTTTCAATACAAGAACCGTTTCTTCCATATAAGAGCCACTTCAATTAAATTCGTCAGGAACTAATTCTGAACCCATAAAAAGAAATGCTAAGAATTTACTTGAAAAAACTGACGCTAGAGAGAGGAGGACGCAAGTGGAATTCTGAAGAGTCATAAAATCGATACAAATGAATAGAGCCGGCAGAAAGAAATCTGAAGACAATAAATAAGACGTTATAAACTTAAATAAGCAGCCGTTGCAGTTCATGAAGGCATCCTTACCTCTTTCAAAAACGTTACTGGCAAGGAATAAATACAACTTTCACATAGTGCGCCACATAACCTGTAGCCATCGCACCAATAATAAAAAGTAATTACGTTAATTCTGTAGCTCACCACACGTCTTCAACAAGAGAAAGTAAATCCGTCTCTCCTTCATATATGCTCATAAAAAGAATATAGAAGCCGTTACTTCAAAATGTCTCTGGCCTCTGCATGTTAGTTTTAGACCAGATATGTAAATAAGTAGAAATATAACACACTTAACAAAGAGCACATTGAATTACCTTGGGAAACCCCTCCTTCTCGAGGGAGAAAAACCCAACAAAATATATCTCTTATATATTGAAAGAATAAGAGCAGAAATCTGCTTACAAGTCAGACCCTATTCAAGGGCGAATTTCTTACAATGAATAGTGAAACCTCTCCTTGATACAAATGAATATAATTCTCCTTGAAATTTGATCTGCTGCTAAAGATGGTGATCTGCTGCTAAAGTGCGAACTTCTTCTTGGAAAATGCGAATTGAATTGAGAATGAATTGATGATCAAATGGAGGATCTTCACCTTGCATATATACCAATCTAGGCAACCTCTTCTCTAGGTCGGCCTCTAGAAAGAAATAAAATGTTGTTTGTAAATCAAGGCCGACCTGCCTTGAGGATTATTTGTTTTAAATTTAAATTTAATTATGGAGAAAATATCTCCCGCCGCTACAAACATTAACACTCCCTCTTAGCTAGGGAGGTATTTTCCACATATCCTCGTCATGGAGTCTCTCGACATGACGCTCACAATAGTTACACCCATTGTGGAAAACCACATCTCAGTCTCAAAGATGTACAAGAGTTCATCACAGAGTCTCTCAACGTGATGTTTGTCATGGAGTCTCTCAATATGACATCCACCATGGCTACTCCCATGTGTGGAAAGAAACATATGTACAAGTGTTCATCACAGAGTCTCTCAATGTGATGTCGTCATGGAGTCTCTCAACATGACGTCCACAATGGCTACTCCCATGTGTAGATAACACAAGTACAAGGGTCCATCACGAAGTCTCTCAACGTGATGTCGTCATGGAGTCTCTCAATATGATGTCCACAATGGCTACTCCCATGTGTGGAAAGAAACACATCTCCGTCTCAGGGATGTATGAGGGCTTTCACCTCATATTTTTCTGTTTTAGAGAAATATGCATTATAGCAAAGCTCATTGATGCTGAGTCTCCCTCTCGGCCAGGGCGACATTCTCCACTACCCCAAGCTTGTCTCAGAAATGTGCAAACTTCACTCTGGAAAGAGGCTTGGTGAGAATATCAACCGTTTGATCATTAGTGCCAATGTACTTGAGTTGAATTGCTTTCCTTGACACCATATCTCTGATGTAATGATACTTGATCTCCGCATGCTTTGTCCTTTCATGAAACACTAGATTTACTGAGAGCTTCACACAACTTTGATTATCACAATGAATCATAGTCAGCTCCAATGTTTGCTCAAACAATCCTGCAAGGAGCTTTCGAAGCCACACTGCTTCTGGAGCTGCCACACATGCTGCAATATATTCAGCCTCTGCAGTGCTTAGAACCATAGAAGTTTGCTTCCTGCTACACCAAGAAATCATGGTGGACCCCAAACTGAAGCAACATCTAGAGGTGCTCTTCCTATCAGTTACACTCCTGGCCCAATCAGTATCAGAATAACCTTGTAACTTCAAATCTTCACTAGGAGTATATCTCAAGCCATATCTCGCAGTGCCACACAAGTATCTTAGTGTAAATTTTAATGAACAGATTAATGCACAGAAAATTAATTCAAAATCAGACACAATAACACGGCAGATACCCTAGGAAAACCCTCCTCTTGAGGGAGAAAAACCCAACAACAAAGATCTCTCTTATATATATAAATAGAGGCAACAATCCTCTTTACAATGAGGCCAATAACAAGGCCAACCTTCAGCACATAACAAGATGCAATAGCAGATAACAATCTGCACTTCTTTAATAACTATCTCTGCCCTTGACTGAATTCGCAATCTGCTCTATAAGGAATTCACACTCTTAATAGAAGAATATAATATCGAACTTGCTTGATGATTTTCAAATGAGAAATAGAACTCCTATATATACAAATCCAAGAGACACCTGCTTTTATGATGCAAGTCGGCTAAGCACAAAATATATATGTCTCTTAATAAATGTGACCAATCAAGTAAGTCGTCCTCATATGAAATCGCGCCATTGTATAGGAAGTCGGCCTTGGATGAGGACGAGTCTTTATCTCTTTAATAAGTTCGAGTCATATAAATTAAATAGCCTTAAGGCTATCATTTAATTTATTTCGCTGGAATAGAATCTCGAAGCTGTTTATCATTAACACTTAGAATATGCTTTGTTGCAACTAAGTGTATTTGTCTTGGCTCACACATGAATTGACTGAGAGCACTTATTGCATAGCAAATGTCGGGCCTAGTGTTGACTAGATACATCAATGATCCAATCAATTGTCTATACATGGTGGGATCTATTGATGTGTTTTTTCTGACCGCACCAACCAACACAGAATAAAGTTACCAACGGTGACTCTATCCTCTCTTGAACAAAATTTCCTGCATGCTAAGATTGCTAGAAAGATCATGCATTCAATTCCAAGGTTCCCTCACGTAGGGGATAGTCTCAGTTGGCTTGATGTGATTTGCTGGTATTTCAAGGGGACTTACGAAATTGTTCAACAACGGAGAAAGGGATTTGAATACTCGAAAGGTTTTTTTGTAAAGCTCCTGTTTCCTAAACTAACCAAAAAGTACTGAATTTAAAAATGGGTGTAGGGTTTAGAAAGTCTAAATTCTATCCTAAATACAGGATATGGAGCTCAACTTCAACAAACTTCAACCGGACTTCGCTTTGCCTCATGTCGGACAGCTTCCGTGGAGTCGGTGAAATCTTCAAGGGAGGTGACTAAAGATATTCAAACCACCATTTGACATGAAGATACCATCACAATGACGCATACCATCATTCAAACCGTGATTGAAGTTATGTCCACAACGTTTCTAGTTGACCACACAAGGCGAACACACCATCAGTGAACCCGCTAGTGGTATGGATAAGCGAAACTTGCTTGGGTCAAACACCACATTCCATTACTATTATCTATTAGCATGAAATGAAATTTACTCTACTTTAAGATTCTACTCGAATCAGAAGGACGAACAAACCTTGCTAGCTACTCACAACAAAAGACGAGATCATCATCAATGAAAACTCTTTTTATTGAGAGTGTGTTCACAACAATTTCTAACAAAGTTTTCAAAGGAAAAACTTTCCTTCTTCAAACTACACTATCAATCTATACTAAGCTATCTCTAAGTTGTCCCTCTATCTTCCTATCTTTAAGCTAATCTAATCCATTACAAATGAGGGGCGATGCCCCTTTTATAGATGGCCTAGTCCAATGGACGGCTCAAATTACAATCAAATGGAGGGCTCAGATCGAGCCACATCAGCCCTAACCCTAAAAACTGCCACCAAGAAGAGTGGAGTGATAAATGAGCAATTAATGTCCACCATCTTCTAGAAGATTCTTGTTTGTAAACGCGTTCACACTGTTCTTCCTGACTGCAAACTAGATGAGTCTGATCATTGTGGCTTCAACTTCTTGAAAGGGTATGGCAGGCACGTTCTCGATCTGACTCCAAGGCTGTAACTTTTTAACCTGTTTGACGGTGATTTTCCTCCTTCCTGCCACTGCATCTTGAGCTGTACGAAGCACGCTAGAGAACATCTCTTGCGTCATCGAAGGACTTTACACTTAAGGAGAATTTCTCTGCTTCGCTCTTTAGCCCATTCCGTTGTCATTCTTTAACATTGAAGCCTTTTGTTCACTCCTCATCCTTAACCTTGAAGGCGTTTTAGTGCTTGAAGATGACTCTTTAACGCCTAGGTCTTCATCATTTCTTCATCCTCATCCTGAAGGATTATCCAATCTTGGACTTGACCCGTTCTCCTTTGCCACTCACCTTCCTGAGCCGAGTGCATACTGGGTCAACACTTAGCCATTTCTTTCAAGTGCTCGCTCCATCTCCCCAAGTCATCATGCCTTGGCCTTGGTGTTCACCCTGCAAAGCAAGCAAGAGAAGAGCATCAGAACACTTCATAATATAAATTCACCTCACTTACCTGATTTTCATGCTTTGACTTCCAAGGTCTGAGTGATCTCCGGATCTAATAGGGTTCATCACTTTTCTCTAGCAAGCTTTGCTTTCTTCATGCTCTTTTATCATAGGCGTACTTTAACCATGTATCCTCCTTGATGCTCATTTTTGATGCCTTAGAAACTTTCATCCGCCTTGACGGCGCATTTAGAGGGTGTTGTTTGATTTTTCTTTGCCTTAGAAAATTTTCCAACCAACATGATATCCCCTTTTTGCCATAGCCAAATTTCCAACCCATCTACCTTAGAAATAATTTATTTCCTCTAGAAAATTTCATCAACTAGGCGCCCGAGAAAAATCTCCATCTTAAAGTCTCCGGCAAGGCGTGAAGAATTTCAAAATCATCTCCTTGTCAAAGATATCCAGTACGCAGAAGGAAATTCTCTTCAGAAAACACCAAATTCATGGGTCTATGAACGAAGGGGTTCATTTAATTTTTGAATTTTAACCTTAGAAAAATATTTTGCCATCAAATTTATCTTCATTCTTCATCTCTGGGTGTGTTTTCTTGCTTTGCCTTGACAATTTTCATTAATCTCATGAAGCTAGAGTATTCTGACTCCTTGCCAATTCGTACATGCCTCAGTGAATTTTATCAACTTCTCTCAAGCTTAGGCGTATTTCCCTCTTTTTGACACTTAGGAAAATTTTATCACCTCCATGAACATGGGCGCATATAGGGTGTCTAGGAGGAATTTACAATACTTAGACAAATTTGTTCACCACTATCTCTCTTCCATTTGGGCACATTTAGCATTTTGAGGAGGAATTAACACTTTAGCACATTTTCTTAGCTTCATCTTGGACTTGGGTGCATCTGACATGTCAAGGTGGAATTAACCTCCAATGCCTTAGAACTTGTCTTGACTTCACCTCTAACATGGGTGCATTTAGGGGGTCTAGGTGGATTTTCAACACTTAGCATATTTTTCTAGCATATTTTTCTTCACACTCCATAGCCTAGCAAGTTGGGCGCATATGGGAGGTGGAGTAGGAACAAGCCAACACTTAGAATTTTCTCCACACTTCATCTTGAGATGAGGGCGCATTTTGGGGTAGGAGCAGGAATAAGCCAACACTTAGACAATTTTCCTTCACACATGCTGGAGATGGGCGCATTTTGGGGTAGGAGCAGAAATTTCAATGCCTTGGAACTTTTCTCAACCTCACTTCATGACAGGGCACATTTAGGGGGCTGAGCAGGAATTTCAATGCCTTGGAACTTTTTCTCAACCTCACTTCATGACAGGGTGCATTTAGGGGGCTGAGCAGGAATTTCTTCAGACTTAAATTTTTTTTCATGGCCTCTTCTTCTTGAGGGCGCATTTAGGGGGTTGAGCAAGAATTAACAACACTTGAAATTTTCCATCCTTCTACTAGCTTCACCTTGGGTGTATTTGACAGGGTGAGCAGGAATTTCCTCAGACTTAGGCATTTTTCTGGCTTGCTCGCTCCTGTTTTACTATATTTAGTAAGTCTCTGATTTTCATTCCTCTGAAGCTTGGATTGATTTGGAATTCGCGCCACAGGATCTTCATGACCTATTTGATCTATTCACACTGCCATCTTGTGCTGACTTACTATTTATAGCATGTTTCGGGAGGTGTCTTACTATAAATAGTAAGTGCTCCGATTTCATGACTTCCACAACTCCGTTTAACTTGAAATCTGAATGACATGATCCTCATGGGTTAACTGGTCTGTTCACATTGGCACCTGCTGCTGACCTGCTATTTATAGCCTGTTTCAGAAGTGGCTTACTATAAATAGTAAGTGCTCCGATTGCCCTCAAATTTCACTAGTGGATAGCTCAAAAGATACTGATTGCAGTGGGATACATTGGTTTTCAAAGGTTCTAGCGTTTGACCCCTCATTTTAGGTCCCGAAGCTAGAAACCCTAATTTGACTTGCATGTTGCTCAAACGATCTCCGTTTGACCCCGTTTCTGTTGCATTTTGCTCTGTTCGTGATATTGAGGTGCTGGGCAACTGCTAGAATGATTCTACTAAAAATAGTAAGTCATTGAAAAAGTGATCAACTCTACTTGCATGTCACATCATTACATAGCTCTTGAAAAACCCATAAAGAATAACCTGACATGCGCTAAAATGTCCTGCATGCAAACCCTAAAAATGGCCTCTAAAGACGGCTCCTAAAAAAGGCCCTGATCTTGGTTTGCATGTTATATCACTGCGAAGCTTTCGAAAAACCCACAAAGAATATCCAGACATGCGTAGAAAATTCCAACATGCAAACCCTAAAAATAGCCTCTGAAGGCTGAGTACTAAAAGTCCTCATCTCATCTTGCATGTTATATCATTGCGTAGGTCTCAGAAAACCTAGAAATATTCTTCAGACATGCGTTGAAAAACTTCGCATGTAAACCCTAAAATCAACTCCTGAAGGTGAACTTGCTAAAAATAGAAAGTTGTCAATTTCAGCTCAAAACTTGCAGACAAATAGCTTGACGTGCCCTAGATGCAGTGGAACGGTTAGAACTTCAAAAGTGCTGAGAAAAATGTCCCAAATTAGGTACTTACTAAAAACAGTAAGTTGTCGGAATTCAATGGAATTTTACTAGGAAACTGCTAGAAGCTTACTGACTGCAACGCCAAGCTCAGATTTCAATTCACTTGCTCAACTTGACTTCAAACTGGCCGGAAGATTCAAAACCCTAATTCTCAGACTTAGCCAAAATTTCATGTTTAAACTCAACGACGGGCACACCCCTAGAAAGACAAGCAGCAAAGAGAGAGACAGCGGGAAAAACCAACCAAAATCAAGCCAAAAGACCCGAACAAAGCAAAAATTAGGGGGTCCCCATTTTGAATGGGGTGATGTGTGAAAAGGTCACAACAGGATCTACCAAATATGAATCAGTTGCTGAGTCACTCAATTTCTTCAAATTTGTTTCCATAGGTGTAGACATGGACTTGCAGTCCATCATCCCAAATCTCCTCAAGATGTCTATAGTGTATTTTCCTTGACTTAGAATAATCTCATTAGGTCTTTGCCACACTTCCAATCCCAAGAAGTAATGCATGAGACCAAGATCCTTCATCTCAAACTCGGAGGCTAACTTTTTCTTGAATTTGACAATGAGATACTCTGCTCCAGTGAGAAATAAATCGTCTGTTGTACCCTAAATTAAAATTTTTGCTACACTTAGATATTTTGAAGAAATGAGTAAAAGTCTTGTCAAATTTGTCAAAAAGGTCAAAATTTGGGTTTTCATGTCTTGCATGAGGGGTAAAACCTTGAAATTTCCAAAATCTGACGATCTGGGTCTGCTCAGAGCAACATAATCAACAAAACCCAAATCTCAGTTTTTCATCCCTACTTTTTAGGAAAATTGCTATTTTTAGAAATTTTTTAAAAATAGTAACTTTTTTTGGGTTTTTTTGGGTTTCTTTCGAAACAGATACTGGCAAAATTTTCCAAAAATAGAAAATTTCTAAAAATAGGAAGTTTGTCTGCTAGGGTCCAAACTGATTTTGATTGGCTCAAAATACTTCTATATCAGGCTGGTGCAGTCAAAATCTCAAAAAGATTAGTTTTGCCCTAGTGGGTCTATTCTGCTTTTTCAAAAACATATTAGGAGCTCCGAAGTCATCAATGGAGGTCAGTCAACTGCCAGGCATCAGATTCAACACTCAAGCATTGGGCAGAAGGTGAGTTGATGAACAAGCACGATGGACGAGGAAGGAAGGTTAAAACTATGGAAAATATTCTAAGTCTGCTTGCCATGGGCGCCCCAAAAGGGAATAGGTGCCCATCTTTTTAGGGCATTAAATGATAAAATTAGGGTTTGAGCTCTTAGTCAAAGTTATTCAGAATCCTCCCAGCTCCGCAGTGAATCCACAATGTAGTCATCAGATCATTCAATCTCCCAAAATTCGAGATCAAACAGAGAGGCTTTAACTAGAAGGTGAAGTGAAAATCATGAGAATATCAGAGAATTTTTCTAACTCTGGGAACTTTCAGTGCCCCTGGTGCCTAGGGGCACCCAACTTTTTGAGGGGCCTAACTCAACAGTAAGGGTTTGCAAATGTGCTCAATCTCTTCAAAATTTAGACAGCTTCGCAACGGGTGTCTTCGTTAGAGCATCCGACTTGTCGTTCTTTGGCAAATCCATATCAAGGTGAAGGTATAGGATGAAGGTTTGAATTTGAAGATAAAATCTAATGAAAAATATTCTAAGTGGTAAACATGGGTACCCCTGGTGAAGAAGGGCGCCCAAACTTTTGAGGTCTGAGATGATAGAATTTGCCAACACAGCCTCCAAGATCGTTTTGTCTGATTCAGTTAAGCTATCCAACGAAGCAATTAGCTAGTCAATTCGATCAGTGTAGCTCTCAGAATCAGAATTTCATTAGAAGATCAAAGGGAAATAAAGAACTTGATAATCATGCAAAAATGGCTAACATTGTGAAAGTTCAGAGCCCCTGGAGGAAATAGGCTCCCGTGAATTTGAAGGTCAAAACGAAGTTTTTAGGCCAAAGTGCCTCCAGGGTGATCTCCTCAGGATCAGTCAAGCTTAGCGATGAATCATCTAGCTCATCCATCCGATCAACCTGGAAGCCAGAGATTGAAGGCCAAACAGGGGTTCAAAATTGAGAAAAGTTGAAAAACTCCAAAAATTGGTTAAGTCTGGAAGAAGTTGGCGCCCCTAGCCAAGAAGGGTGCCCAACTAGCCATGCTTTGGTCAAAATTTTCACATTTTCAAAATTGCAAGTTGAAAGATGAATGTCTAAATTCATTGAACAAGCTGAGTTTAGGGTTTGAAGATTAAAGCAAAAGAAAACAAAGCTATTTCAAGCCCTAAATCTATTTAAAACATCTCTTCCTTTCAATTCTCATCATTATTGTAGGTGGTGTCCAAAGGAGAAAAGTGGAGCAGCAACTTTGAGGTTTTATTTCAAGGTTCAAGAGCTCAACGTTGCTGATTTTCAAGAATAATTTTCAGACCAGCAATATAAGACCTTTCTTTTTCATGCTTTTTCATCCAGAATATCGAATTTTTGAAGAAGAAGGTCAAGGGTTTCAATTTTTAGCCATCTGGGTTTTTTCATCTCACTCTTCTGAAGAATTTTTGAAGAAATTTACCAAGTTGCAGCAGCTGCTTTTTCCTTGCATGTCAGTGAAATCTTCAGAGTTTGCAAATTTTGATCATCTGGGTCCTCTTGAAATAGTCTTCTAAAAAAAACCCAGATCTCAACTTTTTTCAAGAAAAATTTAGATTCTAAAGTTTGCTGCTTTTTCGATCATCCTTCAATATTTTTTACATCTGATCAACTGGGTTCGTTCCAAATGTGCTTCTGAACAAAACCCAGGTGCCAACTTTTTTCGAGAAAATTTGAAGAAATTAGGGTTTGTTGCCTTTTCAGTCTACATTCAAAATTTTAAAAAACGGACGATTTGGGTCTTCTTGTAACAAAATTCTGAACAAAACCCATGTCTTAGAAAAAATCTTGAAAAATTCGTCCACTTGAAGAAGAAAACCAGCAAAGCTAAAATTAGAAAGTTGTGCAAAACTTGTCTGAATATAGTCGAGTTTACTATCAAAATTCAAGTTTCTCAGCATGCAATACTCTCCCATGGGATTCAAAACCAAATCAGTATTGTATCTCGTAGCCGAAGGCCCGACGATGTTGAGAAGTGCTTTATCAATACCACCATGGACAAAAAACTTCATCATCTCAGTTGAAGAGCATGAAAAGGTGTGATATGAGCAAAAAGGGAAGGTATCAGAAAAAGGTTGTGCAATACTCTTCCATTGGAAATCAAAAGTGTCAGAAGCATAAAGTTGCAGAGCCACCAAGTTATCAATTAGTGAGTCATCTTTTGGGGCAGCGATGTTTTTCAAGAATAGAACTCATAAAGCAGCCAAAGAAGTGAAAGATTCTCTAAGTTTGATCATAGAAGGCAAGGAGATCTTGGAGAATCGGAATATTTCCTTAGTATCAACACACCTGATAAAGCTAGCTTTTTGGTGGATTTGGTTTCCCAAAATACCCGTAGATGAGTTATCTTATTAGGACAACAAAGATCTCCAAAGATAGAATTAAAACAACTTTCTTCTAGAAGCTTTCTTTCGGCTTTCTTTCTATTCTTGGAACAATTCTTATCCATGCTTTGAAGAAGAGAAAGAAGATAAATTGTAATAGTTGGCATTTCCTGCTTTTCCTGCTTTCTTAGGTGTTAGATGTTATCTTCTTTCTAGATTTAGAAATAAAGCTTGCTTGCTGAGCAAGCCCTAGATTGTGAAAGCAAGGAGATTTTAGGGTTCCCTACTCCTCTGCTTGCCTATAAATAAGAGCCTTTGCTCATTAGTTTTCTTTAACCATGCTATTGATAACAAAACGCTGAGCCTAAGTGCCTTCTATTGTTATTCAGTGTTGTTCAATTGTGTTTATGATAGCAAATTGCTGAGTCTCTTTTAGCCAGCAAGTAGTTGTTGTAATCGCTGTCCCTTTTGTGTAAGAACAAGTTTGCAAGCCTCTTTAGCTACAAGTTCTTGTTCTATGCATGTGTTTAGTGTAATCTTTTGTTCCAGAAGTTTGAGAAATAAAGTCTTGAGCCTCCTTAGCCTTGATATAATGTCTCAAGTTTCCGTCTTTTCTGTTATGCTTTTGTGATCTTAATTTCAGCCTACATTGAAAGTAAGTAGATGTATGTTGGGAAAGAGTTTATTTAAGCATTTTTGTTAGAGAATCAAACCTTGTTCATTTCTAATTCTCTTGCTTTGCGTATTACTTGAGAAGTTAGAAACGTCTTTAGCATAGGTTAGTCGTAGTTGGAATTCTTAATCAGAAAATATCAGCTGCGGCTTCTTGAGTTTTATAAACCTCGTGCTCTAGCTGAACCAAAAAGATAGGCAACTTAGTTTTAGTTTACTTTCTTAAACACCATCAACAAGAGGGAGCTTCCCCTCCTAATTTGAAGAACAGTTTTACTGTGCATAGCTGTCCATTTCAAATTCACATTCCAGAGGTGCGAATTTAAACACCAACATCTTCAACATAAAAAACCAATATCAAAGCCTCACCATCAACTATCTTGAAGTAAAGATTGGAATCTGCATCATTCTTGGAGAATCCCAAGCTCATCAAATATTTATCAATCCTTTCATACCATGCACAAGGTGCTTGCTTAAGGCCATATAATGCCTTCTTCAATTTGCATACATGAGACTCCTTCCCATGAATCACAAAACCATCTGGCTGCTCAATGTACACTTCTTCTTCAATCACACCATTAAGAAATGCAGTCTTTACGTCCATTTGATGTAACTTCCAGCCTTTAGCGGATGCAATTGCAATAATTGTCCTGATAGAAGTATATCGAGCAACAGGAGCAAATGTTTCCTCATAATCTATT
Source organism: Sequoia sempervirens (assembly GCA_007258455.2). Taxonomy (NCBI): domain Eukaryota; kingdom Viridiplantae; phylum Streptophyta; class Pinopsida; order Cupressales; family Cupressaceae; genus Sequoia; species Sequoia sempervirens. The sequence continues at coordinate 412,078,432 of VDFB02075321.1, forward strand.
CCCTCCTTCTGAGAGAAGCCTCTTGCCACAAATCTTGCCCTGTGTTTCTCAATGCTATCATCAGCTACATGCTTGATTTTGTAGAGCCATTTGGAAGACACTACTGATTTCCCTTTAGGTCTCAGAACAACATCCCATATATCATTCTTAATGATGGACTGATACTCTTCTGTCATTGCATCTCTCCATACCTATTGGTTGGATGGATGCCTCCTCAAAACTGGAAGGTTCAGAATCAATGATGTGACTCATCAATGCCACATAACCTGGAAACTTTTGCAGTCTCTTGCTTTCCCTAAAGGTGCCTTGAGGAGCTGCATACTTTTCTGCCTCTTGCATAGTTTGTCGTGCCCATAGAGGCCTCTTCCGACCTACTGCAATGTCTCTAGGCCCATCAATTGGTTCTATAGGATCAACTGGATCAATAGTCTCGATTGGTTCGTTGAACTCCCTCTGAATGTCAAGAGCATGATCACGAGATATGTCCATATCCTGAGGAGTCTCCTGCTCTTCACTGTCTATCTCCATGTAAGATCCTTTAGATCTTTTGAAGGCTACTTCCTCTTCAAAGGAGACATCACTGCTGATCTCAATCTATTTCTGCCCTAGAATGTAGACTCTGTAGGCCTTTGAAGACTCATTGTATCCCATGAATATACCTTTCTTGCCTGAAGGTTCTAGCTTTGATCTTTTATCCTTAGGCACATGAATGCAAACAAGATAACCAAAAATTCTTAAATGACTAACCTTAGGTGTCACACCTGTGAAGGCCTCTTCAGGAGTCATGTTTCCCAATATTCGATGAGGGCTTCTGTTCTGAACATACACAACGGTTTTGGAAGCTTTTGCCCATAGGAAAGTCTATAAATATTGATCATGAATCATAGCCTTGGCTGCCTCAACTATGGATCTGTTCTTTCTTTCGACAACTCCATTTTGTTGAGGGTTGTACGGAACACAAAACTCCCTCTTAATTCCTGCCTCAATGCAAAAATTATGAAAACCTTCAGAAGTGTATTCTCCTCCATTGTCTGATCTTAGGACTTTAATTTTTTTTCCGGACATGTTTTCAACTTGAGCCTTGAATTCTTTGAATCTATCAAGTACTTCTTCAGACTCCTTAGATTTCAAGAAGTAAATCCAAGTCTTTCGAGAATAATCATCAATGAAAATCACATAGTACCAAAATCCACTCAAAGATGTCATAGACATAGGTCCACATAAATCAGAATGAACAAGATCTAAAATTCCCTTTGATCTACTATCACTACTATGAAAGGGACTCTTGATATTCTTACCAAGTGCACATCCTCTGCAAATGCCATTGTGCTCCAGACCAAGCTTAGGAAGACCAGTAACCATCTTCTCCATGGATGGAAGGGCTCTGAAGTGTAAGTGAGCAAGTCTCTTGTGCCATAGCTCACTCAAACTGATAGAGTTGTGCAATAAAGCCTGTATGATAATCTGTATAGGCTCTCCTGACGAACTCCAATTACACGAGCTGATTTTATACTAGAGTTCTTAGGCCATGCAAGAACTTTCCCTTTAGAAAAGGCAACCTTGTGTAATGTCCCCTCCTAGTCAGGTATCAGTGGACATTACCTCTAGCCAATTTTTGGGTTCTTGTTGGCTAGGAGGTTCAGTTAGGGGACTCAATTCCAGTTGAGTTGGTGTTTTTGCCACGTCTTTACTATTTTTAGCAGGGGTCAGTGGTTGAGGGTTGCCTGCATTGAGCTACAGTGCATTTCAGTTGCCTCCAGTTTTGAGCCTTTGGATGATGATTTGCTATTTTTAGTATATTGCTAAAAATAGTAAGTCCTTTTCAGTGCGTGGACCAAGTCTATCTTGCCAGTATTGGTGTATTTGGATGACTAAAGTCACTTGGTGAAATTATTTTGATGTTTGGCTAATGTTTTTTAAAGGGATTATTAAAAAGTGACTTTATGTTATAAAGCTAAGTTAAGGGGTCATAAGGGGACTTAAAAGTGACCAAGGCACCTAGTGTTATCACTTAAAGATGTTTTTAAAAGTTAAAAAATTAAATGACCCTCACCTTAGGCGCCCCTTTTGGAAAAATCTTTCAAACAAATTAAAAACAAACAAAACTTTGAAAAGGTGTGGGTTTAGGGTTTAGGGTGCCATCTCAATGAAGAAACATAAAACTCTTTTGGAGGCTCGTTTTCTGATGATGCTAGATGTTGTTTATGGTGTTATGCTATTGGTTTGAAGCCAAAGACTTGCAGGACGGAGTTGAAGACAATACCCCTCAGTTCTAAGATCAGTTCCGGCAGTGAAAGACCTTGCTCAGGCTAGTGTAGGGTGTTTCCAGACAGACAACACAATTGGGCTTTCAAGAATGAAGATATTTCAGTACTTTTGATTGGTTTGCAGTAGGTTTTTGGTGTGTGGATTGGATTTTCAGGTGTGGAGTGCTTTGTTTTCAGTTTGGAGTGATATTTTGGCTTTTTCCTGGAGTTTTCAATTTGCCTGGAGAATCATGTTTTTGTTCACAAGTCAAAAAAGATTGAAGATTTGAAAATGGGTATTGGTTCAAACTTTTTCCCATGCTAGGGCGACCCTATTGATGCAATATTAGATTTTTTGGAGGAGTCTACAATTTTATCAAACAAAATCGCTCCTTTGAGTGGTACGAACCCCTTGGTTGCTGTGCATAGATGATTTCAGGAGTGAAAGGTGGTTCCAGCTTCAATTTATAATACCCTTTGGCCTGCCGTTTGACTCTATACAGTTGGGTATCTTCATTTCACAATCTTCGGACAAGGCATACTTGCAAGGTAGTCTTCCAGTTTGCTGTTTGAGTTTGTTCCTAGGTCTGATATTAAGTTTAAAGTTCTGAATTTATGCCTTTGTATGACTGAAACATGTATTAAAAAATTCAGAAATTATCTAGCTTCTGAAAGTGTTAATTTCTAGCTTCTTTATTCTCTTTTTGTAACTATTATTTATGCACAATGTTCAAATTTAAACGAGCAATGTAAACCCTTCAAAAAACTTCATGAATCAAACACAAACAGCAGACAATCACATAGAAAAATCAGAAAACAATTTGGGGTAGTTTATTACACCTTGTACCCTTTGTCCTCCAAAGCTGAAATGGAGACAAGATTTCTTTTGATCCCTAGTACAAACAAAACATCACTCAAATGAAGAGGGATACCTGAATCTGGTTGAAGAGAAGTGGCCTCAGCTCCTTTTACGGAATAACAAGCATCATCTTCGATTATCACTTGCAAGTTAGTCTCTTTCTCTACCAAGTTTGAAAGATTCTCTCGATATCCTGTAATATGTCGTGAAGCACCACTATCAATCAACCAAGTGTCACTATCAATTGGAACATTGCTTGAAAGAGCAGAGATGAATAGAAATCCCCCTGAGTCATCTCTAGATTCCTTTTTAGGTGACACATCATCAACATTTGCAGTAGAAGCCTGTTGCTTAGGCTTTGATATGGAATCTTGAGCATAGTATCATACTTGTCACACCTGTAACATTGAATGTGAGAGAGGTCCTTCTTCTTCTTTGGTTCTGGAACAAAATTTGATTTTCTGTCTCTATTCCTCTTGAAATTGCCTCTTTTCTCTTCTCTTCCTTTTCTTCTAGAAGCTTGAGCAGCAAGGACATGACTTTCTTCATTATGAGAATTTCGCCCATTTCCTCTTGCTGCCAACTTGAACTCTTCTTGAATACGATCAGCTCGAAGGCGATCAAACTTGGGCAACTTAGATCTCCCACTAATGCTTTGAATAAAAGGCTCCCAAGATTGAGGAAGACCATTTAGTGCTAACATAACCAGATCTCTATCTTCGACTATGTCTCCAATAGTGCATAGCTGATCTCTCAGTTCAACAATCTTCATAAAGAAGGAGATGATTGAATCTCCTTTAGCCATTTTTATATGAGGGAGCTGTTGTCTCAAAGCAAGGGCTCTGCTGGTATTGTTGATCTCATGCAATCCTTGTAGAGCCTCAAACATATTTTTGGCTGTCTTCATCTTGGAGATAATTGGAACTAGATGATCCTTCATGGAGTCTATCATGATCTTTCTAGCCTTCGTGCCATTTTTCTTCCATTGAATTTTCTCAGCATCATCAGATGGCTCGGGCACATCATTTTCCACGAAATCTAGAAGATCATTTTCTTCTAAGGCAATAAGAACTCTGAATTTCCAAGAGGTGAAATTTGATGCTCCATCAAGCCTATAGAAGATAACAGCAGATTTACAAGGATTTATTGCTGGATTTTCCCAGCAGTTTTGTTGTAGGCATGCCAGCAGCTCTCAGTTGGAGTTTCAGTCATCATAAGAGCAATATATAGCAGTTTGATAAGACACTAAGAGTTGTATCATGTCTCTCATGCTTCATCCAAGGTGCTTCAAGATTGATAGTCTGATTTTTATCAAAGGAAATTGCATGCAGGTGTTCATAATGTAAGATTTCCAAGAAGAAGCATTAAGAGAAGCTTCAATGCCTTCACAATGATCAAGACTTGCCAAATAATCAAGCTCCTTTTCTCTATCATTGTCATATGGTAGGTTATCACAATCATCAAAGGGTACAAGATATCTATAATATGATCATTTGGGGAATGAAGAATGATGTGGGTCTCCATGAATCTCCCAAATTTTGGTCCAAACTATAAGTGGACACTTAGTCTCTAAGATAATATCAAAGATCTCCCAAAAGGTGTCATCTTTAATAATAGAATCAATCAACCCTAGGACATGATCATTCTTGTTAGCCCTTGCTATCTTTCAGTGATAAGTATTTGGTTTAGGAATAAGTCCATAGATATGGGGCAAGAGATGAAGCCATGAGATGTTTTAGGATGTTTTGCCAAGACTTATAGTTCCCTTTTTTTAGGGTGATTATAGAAGAATGAATTGAAAATTCCATGATTTTACAATTATAGATTCCTCATGTACCAATTAGAGATAAAAACACGACATTGGAACCCTTGTAGCATAAAAATGGCTCCATATTTTGCAAATTGTCCAAAGTACAAGGCAAAACAAAAAAAATTGACTTCAACCTGAAATAACAAGTACTTGGGGAAAATGTAGAAAAACCAAGTGGATGGCTGTGAAGTGCTTGAAAATAGCTTTCCAATGCCTATAAGGACATGAAAATGTGATATTGTGGGTGATAATTATGCCTCTTGAAAACACTTGCTCCTTTAGGCTAGAAAAAATTAACCTCTTGCTATTGTAGTAGTGACAGGGTGGTGCTCCAATGGCTAGTTGGTTGATTTGGATAGCATCGCTCCCTAAGCTCAGTGACAATGGTAGAGTAAGCTATGCATTGGTAGAGTGAAGGTGGCAAGAAGGAGGTGATTGGGTGGTGGATTGCTCTGCTTGTGGTGGCATGATCATTGGTTGGGGTTAAGCACCTATGGCTAGCTCGTACTAGGGGTTGCCCCCCTACGTGACTAGCAACTTAGGATTAGCCCTTGGTCATTGATATGATTGGGGCTTGGCCCCTTTAGAAACTTTTGTACTTGCTGACTTCACACGTGTTAAAGATGTACCTTTGCCCATTGAGAAATTGCATTTTTCTGTTGTACGCTAATGATGCAAAAAAGACCCTTGTATATATAGGCAAGGTTGAGACCTACAACCAACTGAAATCATGACAAAGTGTCTTATTCCTATGACTTGAGATACAAACATTAAATGACCCAAGACAAAAAGTAAATGCCCCTAAGTAAACTTAAGTATACTAGTGTAAATAGGACCTAATATGAAACTAGTTAGGGAGTATACCTTGTTCACATCAACATGGATGACATAAACCCACTATTATGTGTTGCCATGGGGGACTTGGATATAGGGGTTGAGTCTAATCAAATTAAGGAACCAGGACCACCCACACCCACACCCCTAATCGCATGTTTTCCATGAGCTTTGCCCAAATCAAATGTTTACCTTATTATTCAAATCTAGTAAGCTGTGGTCTAATGGTTGAGGTGGGGCATCATCACACAAACAAGTGAGGCTTAAACCTTGAAGGGCATATAGCCCTTGTGTACACACATGTTGGCTAATTTGGGAGTTTGATTCTAAGACTTTCATGGAATTTAACTGAGTAAAGCAATTCTTGGTTAATCAAATAAGTTATTAACTTATTTCTGCAAAAGAAGAATTATAGATTGTCTAAAATTTTCATGCTAACAAGATTCAACACAAAATAAACAGTATATAGCTGAATTTATGGTCACAGATTTCTCTTCTTAGATTTTTCAAATCCCAATTACTTTTTTTTTTCATACTTCTCTAGAAAATTGTATGATTGTATTTAGCTTCTCTTTCCTGCTTTGTTATTGTGATGAAGCGCTTGAACCCGAAAATAGATAAAGCATGATTTGTCTTACATATGTCTTTTTTCACCTTCTTTCATGCCGTTGTTTGTGGCTACATATAAGATCCATTGAGAATGCATATGATCTATCTTTGGTGCTTCAAAATTTTCAATTTGATTAACTAATGCTGTACTCAAAGTTAAAAATTATATTTGGTCAGAAATATTTGACTTCCATTCACTACAGGACTTTAGACCAGCAGTATCTCAGCTTGAAAGTGTTGGAGTGAATCCCAGCTTAATGGGCAAGCTTTTTCGAAGGCATCCGCAGTTGTTGAAAAATAGAATGAATATTGGACTGAAAGTGAAGTTTCTTTTAAAGCTTGGTTTGGAAAAAGAAGATATGGGTAAAGTGAGTTCCTAACTATACTTGACTGGTCCACTTCAGTTGACTTGTGATCCATACATTAGATGGTTCTGAAATTTTTAAGAGCAAGCAGTCAAAGTACACATTCCTTCTGTTTCTCTCATTTTAAATGCTTTTTAATGGTGATTTTGGAGTTGAGACTGGCTTAGCATTAGCAAGAAGAATGTTGTAGTATGAAGGTAGGATAAGAGGCCTTGATTAGATTCATAACCTGGATAAGTATATAGGGCGACATCATGTAAATTTGGTTTGTGAATTTAATCTTTGCTGTAAATTTAGTATTGTTCTCTAAAGAAGGGCAACTGATTTTAAGGTGGCCTTGCTCCAATATGAATTTCAGGTTATTTACAATGCTCCTCAGCTTCTTGGCTTAAGGGAAGAGAAGTTGAGGGCCACAATAAAATTTCTAGAAAACATTGGTGTAAAGGGATCATCATTATGCAAGGTACAACTTTTTGGATCTTGAGTAGAAAACTTTGTGGCTAAATTATTTTTAATGGGTGCTTCAAATCTATTGGGTTACAAACAACTAAATATTTGATTTTTTCAGGTTCTGAAGCTTAAACCAATGGTCTTGGCTTATAGTGTAGAAGCAAAATTGCAGCCAAATATCAATTTCCTTTTAAGTCTTGGAATCAACCGGTTTGATGTTGGCAAGTACGAAATAGTTCTTCCTTATTTGAGTTCTTTTTTCATTCTGTAACTTGAAAATTAATTGTACAGTTTTAAACAGACTTGTGACTCGACACCCACAACTACTTACATTAAGCATTGAGAAGAACTTGGAACCTACTGCGAGCTTTCTCTTGGAGTTGGGATTTACAAGGTACAATTTAGATTTATGAATCAATAAAACAGCAAACAGCTTTGCAACTACATTTACAATAGAATAGATTTATGAGTGATGCAAAATGCAGATTTTGTCTTCTAGAACGTATCTTTTATGTTAGAGAGAGAGAATGAATTGAACAAATGTTTTTTAGAGACTAGGAAAAGAAACGTAAAAAGAGCCCAAGAGGAGATGCATGCCAAGGGGATTTAAAACTTGAATTTTAAACAAAAAGTTGCTATTAATTATCAATCCAATGTCATAGCATAGTTACCAGAAATGCAACAGGAAAGTCCCGTTGCATGTGTCAATGCAAGAAATACCATTGGCAACATGAATGGGTGTTTCCGAGGCTTTTGGTGCCATTTATCACCTAGGGAAAGAATCCCTCCAATCATTGTGGCAGTGGTAACATTTCTGTGTGTTGCAGACTATTTGATCACACACAAAAAAAACGTGGGACTGTCAGGAGTGCTTTGGAAAATGGAAGTCTGAACACCACGAGACAAAAGGGGTATTTTACAGTTCAGTAATAACTGTTAAAGGGTATTTATGTTTTTCATTTTCCACTTGGTGTTTCAAGCCTTAAAATAAATGCCAAAATCCAAAATACAATCCCTATAATAGAAGACAGTACAAAAAAAGTAGGCCGAGTCCCAACAATAGAAGACACAACACAAGCAGAGTGAGGGCTTCTCTTTGTTGAAGGGTATCCTTTGTATGCAAAAGGATAAGCTTCTCACTCTTCTCAGACGCATTCCAACACTTATTAATGCTACCAACATGAGTGTCACAACACATTTTTCATAGCAAAATAACTGTGGAAACATCACAGAGAACATAGATAGAAGGACAAGTGAGATAACCTGTAATGTCCTTGTTTAATATTTTTCTGAACTCTGCAACCTTTGAAATCCCAATCTTGTCAATGATGAAGGTTTCCTAATAATCCAAATTATTTTATGTTGTAAACAGTGAAGTATACACACTCAGACTGCCACTTATTATGCAATATAAACTGTTATTATTGGTACTGAAACAAATATAGAAACCCTAACACCAAGTTCCAATACTGATTATAACAGAATGCTGTGATGCTTTTTATTGAAATTTCCAATACACATAACATCAATAATACTTAGAATTTACTCACAACTTACAACTGCAGAAGCTGCCAAAGCACAGAAGATTGACTGATATAAACTGTCACATAGCCAAGGGTATGGCTAGTGGCAAGTATAGAAACCCTAGTTGACACTTCAAATGCCCTTGGTTCCTGTTGCTAGCTGTGACAGCAGTTTTAGGCAGTATAATCTACTATGTGGAGGCTGCATTATGCAGTATGACTGCTGCCTCTAAATGATAGTACAGCAGGGTACCTTGAATATGTGTACTGCAGTGCCCTAGTAGTGCTTCACCAAATTCTGGATGTGATCTGCCAATCTACTACTTCGGAAATGCTCTTCTATACTGAATTACATGCATACTTCGCACATCAAGCTGAAACTGGAAATACATTGTTTGGAAAATCCTAAAATGTAAATTATTGATTGTATAATCCTGGCACAGCAGCAAAATACCTTAGAATCTCTTCATGAACAGCAACAGTAATGAGATGAAGTGGCTGCGCCACAATAGGATATATGTAAAATCTGAATGCTCACAATAATCTCCACTAAACTCAACTTAAATACTGAAATAAATCCTTCCCAGTGTCCCACAACAAATGGGCACTATAGTGACACTATAGCAAACTGAAATTGAAAATAAATTGTAATCTTTTGGCACAAATGCAATCCTTGAATGAAACTACTTCAAAAGGACAAGAGGGTTTTTGTCTTCTAGATCACACTAAGGGTTTTCGTCCTTGAATATTTCAATCTCCAAAATGGAAGGAATCACAAAATGACAAAATTGGATGATTTGATTTGAGCAATGCCTTTCTCTTACCGTTGCCTTTTGGGCCTTCTATTTGAATTTACTTTTTCTCTCCAAATATGTAAAAATACTTTTTAAATTACAAAAATCACATTTTGAATTACATATTGAATTAAATTTTAAAAACACTTTTAAAATATTACATAGGTCCGATAATAATATTGAAGTTGTTCTTTTGAAAATAAAGTGATTGGGCCCAACTTAAAATATTATTATTATTTCCATCATTTAATCCCTTAGCTCACAGGAAATAAAGAATAGGCTATAGGTCCTCAAATAGTTCGTTCAGTTCTGAAAATGGGACATGACATAACCAATGCCTACATACCACATTCACTCTTGAGAAAAGAGGACGAAATGCCTGCCAATTGAACATAGTGGTACCCTTGTCTTCCAAAAAGAAAAATAAAGTTTAAACTAATAAGCACATATGGAATCAAGCAAAAGGAGGGGGATGATTATTTACAAATCAAATTTCAATCTCTATAGAGAGATTAAAGGTCAAGTACTACCAATGACCATCTGGATGCCCATCATGGATCCAAATAAGAATTTATGTTACTGCTACTTAGTTTAGTGTCCTGAGCATCCATTCTTTTGTTTACTTTCTTAAATTAATCATGAATACACTGATTGATGTAAGAACATCCATAGATGACTTAGCAATCCTACATTCTTTTAGATGCCGCATTGAGTTGTTTTGCATATCTTTCATCAATTTTTATGTCCTGATTATTGTAAAAATTTTGTGCAGAAGATGGATTGCTTAAGTTTAATTGTTTTTCCCACCCCTTTTTGCTGCTAAAGTTCAATCTTTTTCATAGATAAAATTTGCACCTTCACATTTTTGTTTGCAGTTATTTCACAGCTAAAATTTGCGACTTCAACTTTCAGTTTTTAACAAAAGCTTGCCACTTTGCACTCTTTTCACACCTTTTTTTGTAGTGAATTCAAAACTTGCGATTTCCAAATCCTCACATCTTGGTAGGTAGATTTGCAATGCTTCATTCATTTTCACAGCTCATCACTTCTATAGCTAATCAATTTCTTACTTGGCATGAAGTGCGAACTAGTTGCAAAACATGTTCAGTGTGGTTCCAAATGGGAGACTGTGGATGGTAATCAAATATCAGTTATGATCAATCTCTACAGTCTTGTAATGATACTCAAATCTAAGGCTTTACTAATTGAAGTAGTGCTCAACCCATTGATGGATTGTGGTCAGTGGTTTGGTGGAGCACAAATTGACCATGTAGCTACTGATGATGGCAGATAGTATAGAACAAAACAGGAAAGACGGCTTGCAACCGGGTATGCAGTTGCTTATAGATGCTTCTGAACTTAATGATGATCGTAAAGCCTAGACTATTCGGAAGATGAAAATGTCTTTTTCTTATTATCGACGACTTAGTCCAAATCCACTGAAGAGTTTTAATCTGTTTACTTCCCTCTTATAACAGACAAAAAACTCAAATAGGTATTCCGATGATAAGATAGGTTCTTTGTTGGACTGGTCTTGGAGGGCCTTCTATGCTAAACAGAGGAGGATGAAACTGGTAATTGAGGGCCTTGGATGCTAAAAAGATCTATATGGAAGCCATTAAGACAAGTGGGTTTCAAGTGTATGTGTCTAATTTAAGCGTAGAGTATTTGAAAGTATGAGAAATCAAAGAAGACCAATTGGCCAAGTGTGTAATGTATTTGAGTTGAGATTAGTGTGGAAGAGAGGTGTATAACATGTGTTTGTAATTTGAGTTTGTGAATAGAATGTAGAAGAGTGGCATGTTTATGTATTTCTTCCAAAAACTAATGAAGGATGCCATATTTTCCATTTTGAATGTTTTTAGGGGTTATGCTTGTGTCTGTATGGTTTGATTGGCTGTGCGGTTATGGTCATTCATTCGACCTTTAACCATGTAATTGCTGATTGATAATTCAATCATCATATCAAGATAATTGGTCCTTCCCAATCCAAAAGAAATTAAGGCACTGTAATACTAGTTTGAGCAGGCATCTATAAGCCTATGGTATGCCTTTGGCATTAGTGGAATCTCCTAAAGAATTAAGGGGCATTGAAGTTATCGTTCCTTCCTTGCCCATTCAACCATTGTCATTCAGCCTCCTGTTGGCTGATTGATTGCATTGAACTTGATTGAGCCTTATTGATGGCATAGTGATAATCCTCACTTACCCACAGATGTAAGAATGATGTAAAAATGATCAATGATCTTCCATTAAACAATCAGACCAGTGAATCCTAAATGTCCTTCATTTAACTGATTCATTATTGTTGCATGTAATCTCATGTGTGGCTTAGATCAGATGTCATTGCCATTTGATAAACAAATACCAATCCTCTAAAGTGCTACACACCGTTTTGTATTCTTTATAATGCTGCACCACACTTTCGTTTTTCAAATAATCCATGGTTGATGTTGTGGACAAAGTTTTGAGAGTAATACTTTTCACATTTGCCAGTAATACCAATGTTTTGATCTCTATAGAGTGCAGATTAAAAATATTACAAATGCAATTAATTCACTCATAATCATAACCATTGGAAATGAAAGTTGTGCCAAGGATAGCCATTCACAAGATGAATACGTACCAGATATTCCTAAACATTGATCTTGCTGTTATGAATTACTTGGAGGTCAGGTGGAATAGGCACAGCCCTAGCATAGGCATAGGCTATTATTTGCCTTCTGCCTTTGGTGTAAGTAGAAATCCACTTGAGATTATTGTTATTAATAGCCTAAATATCCTTAAGAAAAATGAATCTTGCACTACTTGCATTGAAAATGATAATAATAATTTCTTACAGAAATTTAAGCCCTTAATAGATACCATGAATATTCTCTGGTAGAAAATGCCAAGATAGGCAAGTTACTAAAAAGTAATCCAGTTCTCCACTCATAACACCTATGAATCCTGAACCCAAGGCTAGCCTGTGACATCTCCATACAAATCAATATGAACTAGACTTCAAACTTTTGCATCTTATTATCTTGGAAGTTGTTGTAGCTTAGGACAACATGCATCAAATATTTTCATCACTATAGGTCATGTCACAGGTAAATCTAATCTCCATACCTAGCACTAAATTCCATCCTTTCACAGCTAAATCTAACAGTCTACAGTGCAACTTTCCCTTTAAAAAGTTTACAATAAAAGATTATCTAATGAGCTTTGCACTCAATCTTTTCCATTCGATCAAAGCTTAAAAATTATGATCCATAAATCTTCTTCTCCTCGTAAGTCTGATGGATCAATCTGAGCAAGTTTGACTCAGCTAAGCTTTAATAGCCATCAGATTGCAATCTCAATCAGCAACCTATAATACAGTTTGTCCTTCTAAAGAAAACAAAGCCATGGAACCTAGCAACTAATTCTATCCGTTCATTTAAAGCCTAATTAAATTGACCACAGTGTAGCTTGACCTCTTAGAAGGTAATGTTTGAAGCTGTTCTAGTGAACTTAGCAACCAATCTTGGTCTTCTGATAAAAATTTAAATCAATGGTCCACAAATCTCCTTGGTATCTTAAAGTCTGACCACATGTTTTAGCTGAGTTTGACCCTGCAAAAGATTAATTCACTAGTAGATGATAGATCGTAAACTCGTTCAATGACCCTTGTTCATACTTAACCCTCTTGCTTTCTAGGAAAGCTTTTGCACAACATTGATTGAGGTATAATTGAACAGCTCAGAAATTTGCAGAATTTATAAAAACTAAGAAAAGCTATTTATAAAAGAAAATTATAATTGGACTCAATGCACTGTCAAACTTAAGAGAACCTTTGTTTTCCTTCTCAAGGCATGTAAGCAATAGGAATACTAGCCTTCTTGATGTCTTATTTTTGTATTTGTGACCTCTTGTTTTAGGAGGTTTGGGTTGTTCAGGCTACCTTTTTACTCTCCAACTTGTGTACTTTTACCTTATGCTTATGGAGTTTCATATTTTTTAGATTATGCACTTATATTTCTAAGTCTCAAGGTATCAAAGTGTAGTGACTAAAACTTCCTAGGTTTTGGTCTTTTGCTGTTGTGAGGGTGTTTGGAAAAGGGGTGATATCTCACAAGGTGTTGGCTTGGAATTTTGGCTCTCTATAGAGAAAAGATATCTGTCTAGAAAAAAATGCCGGAGTCTAAATTACCGGTCTTGGGATAGGGACAAGTATATGTTTGAAGTTTGGGTATGCCGATATGCCAATTTTCCCCCCCTCGGGTATAGGTACAGATTTGTATATATAATAATATATTATATAGATATATGCAATTTTATAATATATTATTATATTAAAAATATATAAATATAATATATTTTGTAATATATAATAAATATAATTTAATAATATTATAGAATATATAATACTACATTTATTACGTATATATAGATATTTAACATAGTTGCACAGAGATGCATCTCAGACCACTTGGGATGTCTCAAGTACCAGGACATGTTTCCCCATACTGGAAACTTGTTGGAGACGTCTCCTTTATTTTTCATTTAAAAAACAAAAAACCCTCTGTTTCGACGAGTTTCCATATGAAAAGAAAAATACATTTCTAAATTTCAATATGTAATATCAAATATGTAGTATGAACTCTTTGACTCTTTGACATTTGTGTAGGAACCCCAACTGGTTCAATCACTGAACTCACTATCAGCTGCAACTGTGCTTGATTGTTTGTAAATTTTTTTTTTTGTTTTTTGTATTGTCTGATTTTTTGTGCTTTGAGGGTTTTGACATAAAAAGCAATTTACTTCTAATACATTGATTATAAGGAAGAGATATTGCAATTATAGACAACTATATTGAATGCAAACAAATACTCATTCTTACAATGGAAAACTATAACTTTTTATTGAATGCTTATACAAAAACAACTGTAACTAATAGGAAACCTGATATAAATGCCCAAACTGCTGATCCGAGTACTGTAGCGCACTGTTCACGCATTGTTCACGGGTACTGTAGCAGCAAATAAACCTTTGAAAATAATCCCTTTCAATCTGAAAATAATTTGCAACTCCAGTCTCTTAAATCTGATCCAAACTTCACCAAATTCATCCAATTGAAATCCAAATAGAGCCTCTGATTGAGACCCTCCAAAATCACCAAGTTCATTGGGTATTTCACCAGCTCAGATGGTTGCTCACAGAAGAACTACGTTCTCCAATGGCTGCTGCAGGTAGAAACCCTCGTTCTCCAAGCAAGTTCAAACTCCTCAAAATGTTCTAAAAAATGCAATGATAATGAGTTTCTTCAAAAGAAAACCTTATATCTCCTCAAGCAAGTCGATTTCCTTCAAAAACATCATTTAAATAAACTTTGAATTTCACTTTTAATTTTCCAATAGTTTGGGCACCCATTTAATTATAATAATTAATTGAAATATGGCCCCTTCTTCATGATGGTCGACCCCTTCATTAAGTCACTTAAGTTATAACATAAATTTACATTATAACTTTATAATATAAGCTTCAATTAAATTAATATTTATTTTGGCAAATAAATATTAATATCTCCCTCAATATAAGTCCAAATGACAAGCCGTTTGAAGCCGGATGATAAGTGATTGAATTTGCATATGACCAAACCAGACTGCTAAAAATAGCAAGGGTGCTCCACTGAGTGTCTCCACTTACTAAAAATAGTAAGTCAAGCAAATGGCGTCCAAAAGACCCCGAACGAAAGCCAAACTGAAAAATTCTGACAACTGAAGCCAAGCCATGCCTCAACAAGACCCTCTATCCTCCATATTAGCCTACGAGGGCCACATAATAGGCTAATCTCAAGTACTAAGAGATGTCAACTGAAAGGGGACATTACAATTTGTGTGTTTAAGCTTTAAATTTAATGTTAAACTTTAATAGTGTTCTTGTTTTGGAAGTTTAACATTCAGCTTTAATGTAGCAAATTTATAAATTATTAAATTATATTAAAAAAATGGCATCTCCAAGTACCCCTATCTCTCATTTTTCAAAACTAGACATACCAGTATCGGTACCAGTCTCCCGTACCAGTACCAATACTAGTCTCGTAACAACTGTGAATTATATGGTTTTATAATATAATATTATACTGAAAATATATAAAATTCAAATATAATCTAAGTTAATGGTCCTAGTACTGGTTCAAGTTTGGGTTTGAGGGTCCGGTTTGTGGGTTCAGTCAAATGTTTTTTTGGGATTGGGTTCATCCATACAAAAACATATAAAATTCAGAAATATATACATATTTGCAGCAGCAATTAGTTCAAAATACACCAAACATAGAATCTTATATAATAAACAAAACCACCATATTAATAGTCAAATATTAGTCAAACTCGAATGTCATGATATATATTAAAGTTAAAAAATAATAATGTCAAGTGTCAACAATCAGCCATCATTGATAAATTATCATCATCACCATCCATATTAGATGATGCAGGTAGTGGTGAATTAGAAGAACCACAAATAGAGCCGGTGGCATTGGCGCTGGCACTAGCACTAGCACTAGCACTGGCACTGGCATTGGCACTAGCACTGGCACTGGCTCTAGCACTCCCATGCTCACTAGTTGGCTCATAGTCATTGTCAACATCAAGTGCAACAAAGTGGGAAGTGGAAGCATCCAAGTCACTATGCTCTGGATCGAAATCCCACTTCCTTGTGTCAACTTCTTTGTAGCCACTTTGTTTGTGTGTAAGGAGTTGCAAGTTTGAATGTGTCGTGTCCCTGATTTCGGGCAAAGGGATGAATGAAGGCCAAACTGAATTTTCTAGAATCAATGGACATTATTTTCTAATTCCTCATAATTTTGCTGATGGGAGGGAAATAGTATTATATTTTTCTATTAACCTTAACCCCTTGAGTGCCACCCTTGGAGGGTTCACACTAGTCGTCCCTTGTGCAAAAAACATTAATAACATACATTGGGTGCAGAAGGAATGGGAGAAATAAGTCGGCCAGCATAAAGATTTTAATATCACAATTGAATTAATCAAATTGGGGTGCCAACATGGAGAAAAAGAGCAAGTAGGCCCAGGAGTTAATATCACAATTGAATTAATCAAATTGGGGCGCCAACATGGAGAAAAAGAGCAAGTCAGCCCAGGAGTTAATATCACAATTGAATTAATCAAACTTGGGCGCGAACATGGAGAAAAAGAGCAAATCGGCCTAGGAGAATTTAAGGGTGAAGTTGCCTATATAAACAAGAGCACTTGGAGCATTTGGGATGATCATGGAATCTGGTATACATGCTTAGGTCTGCACATGGAGAGCAGAGCAACAATCTTTCTAAGATGAAAACCCTAGAGAAGAAGGACTTAGTTGGACGAAAACCCAACTAGGTTGGAGAGGAATCCATCACGGGGTTCCACATGCACTTCAACGCATATTAGGATCAGACTTCTATGTCATTTTGGGAAATAAGTTTAGTTGCAGATTTACAGTCATTGCCTTTGCACTTTTCAGGAAAGTAAGATTATACTTTCAGACCTCTTATATGGTAGTTGTTGAGGGTTGTCACACCCTTATATTTCATTGTTTGGATTTCCTTCAAGATTCTACCTGTTTGTGATACTTTGCTATTGATCTGCTGGGCGGAATTGCATATCCAGGGCAGAATTATGCTTGCATACTTTCAGTTTATAGCAGAGATAATACTCAAAATTATAGTTGCATGTTGTTTGCCAAATCGATGGAATATTAATGAGAAAATCTTCATGTCTTCATATCATGGCTGGGAAATGTATTGCATGTTTATATGAGCTGTTGTGAACATAAAAAAGCAGATTTATATTCAGAAATCTAGGATTTAATACAAAACTATTCCTACAGAAAACTAGGGCGTAATCTGATTTGATTTGACTAAGAATTCAGCATTGTTATTTGAAGTGAAGGATTAAAGCATTTTGCATAAATATATTCAGATTTGTGTGGCATAATCAGAACTAGGGTGTGGAAGCTAACCTTTTTGGCAGAATAAATAATACCTCGACTTGGGGACATTATAGTGGTATCAGAGCTATGACCTTGCCAACCAGTGGGTTTGCATATTAAAAGAAATCATGGAGTGTTGTGAAGAGATACTACAGGAAATTCTCTGACTTCAAGAGGAATCAAGGGAATCATTGGCAGAGTTCAAGAGAGCATTCAAAGGATGGGAGTTGAAAAGAGAAAGAGACAGGGAAGCAAACAGGATCATTTATGAATATCAAAGTCTACTAGATGACTTCAAGAATCACATGTCCTTGGACTCTTATGTGAGCATGTTTGGAAGCGTCGAACCAAGCAAGAAAGATGTGTGTGACTACATTTTGGAAACAAGAAGAAAGGAGGAACAAGCCAAAGTTGTCATCGAGACGAAGGAAGAGCTGCCACCTTGCCAGACACAACCATATCAAGGTACTGATTCTTTTGTTAAGCATAATGTTTCATCATCATCTAAGGAAGGGGAATTGGAGGGAGAAGATAGTGTTACCAAAGCACTAACAGGAAAATGACAGTCTCATGAGGAGGTACACATTATAACAAGGTATGATGATTCTAAGTTTGTGGATAATTCTAAGATTGAGTTAGAAGAATATCATAAGGATGATGAGGAGAAGGTTTGCCATGATGAGAAACAAGAAGTAAGGGATGCCCTAGACCCAAGTTGTGATGGAAGCAAAGAGGACTTAATTGATTGCGTGAGATAGAATCCGGAGGAACAACTGAGGATCAATGAGGATACCAAACCGGCCATGTTTAGTTCACATCAAGGAGGTATGAGTTCACTTGATATTCTTTTATTTCCATTGCATCATGGTTCAGATATGTTTGAAACAAAAGTTGCCTATGCACATGATGATGAGCCTAGAAAGTTGGTTGGGATTGAGTTGACATTGCGAGGTCTTAAGGAAGATAAAGATATCATAGTTGTGAAGGAGCATGTGGTTGAAGATTCTACACACTGCTTTGATGGTGACCCTTCCCCAGGGCACTATGATGACAATGAATCCATATTGGAGAGCCTTACAGCCTTGAAGGGACAAGCAAAGGAGGTGCATAAGAGCATTGGAACTGAAAACCATACTTAGTATGACTTCCCCTTGATAGAGTATGATGAGTATTGTGAGGAAAAAGCTAAAGAGGAGCATTATAAGCACTTCCTGTATCATATTTTGCGAGGATTAAAATACATCCATTCTGCAAATGTACTGCATGAGGATTTGAAGCCCAACAATCTTCTTTTGAATGCAAACTATGATATAAAGATATTGGGGTCTTGCTCGTATTACCTCTGGAACTAATTTCATGACATAATATGTTACAAGATGGTATAGAGCACTAGAATTGCTACTAAATTCGTCCGGTTACACTGCAGCAATTGATGTGTGGTCTGTAGGTTGTATTTTTATGGAATTAATGAACAGGACACCATTATTTCCAGAAAGGGATTAGGTGCATCAACTGCGTTTGTTAACAGAGTTGATTGATACACCAATTGAGGTGGATCTTGGGTTTGTTCGGAGTGATAATGCTAGGAGATTTATTCGGCAAATGCACCAATATCCAAGGCAGTCAATTGCTGAAATTTTTTCACATATACATCCTTCAGCAATTGATCTTTGTAAAAAAATGTTGACATTTGATCCAACTTAGAGAATCATAGTGGAGGATGCCCTTGCTCATCCAAACTTGGCAACTTTGCATGATGTGAGTAACGAGCCAACATGTTCTATGCCTTTCAACTTTGAATTTGAGTATAATAACCACACAGCAGGATACCAGCCCCCTACAGAGGTTGCATCCATGGGGAGTGGCAACATGAAGATGATCCAAGGAGAAGATGAATCCAAAAGATCCAACAAGGGAGATATAGAAGTTGGCACACATGATGATCAAGACGGCCCTATCACAAGGTATGAAGTCATTTCAGATTTGAACTTGCATTTTAATAATCCATTGTTTTTGCACAGTCTTGATGGTGATTGGAAGAATCAGTTAGAGGTGACCTTGGATGAGGAGGTTCAAACCTTGTCGAAGTTGGATGGCACAAGGAGTGTTCTTGAAGCTTTCATACAGAGGGCAGTCATGGGACAAGGTGGAATGAGCATCAGCCTTGAAGATTTGAAGGAATTGAGGGACACAGTGGAAGGCACCAAAGTGGCATACCTACATTTGATCATTGACAAGGACAAGGTGATTGAGTATGCAGACACAACGACAGCTACTTCCAGAAAATGTGCAAGAGAGATTGACCAGATCATAGAGGAGATTGACAGCATACAAGAAGATCTTCATCTAGATCATCACTCCTCGAGATCTGAGTTCTAGATTCCTCTTCCCTTGAGGAGTATACCAGCAACTTGGAGAGAGCAACTCATGATAGAGTATTTCGAGGACACCTTTGCACGCATGACATTGGAGGGAAAAAATCAAGGCAACAAGTATCGAGTACTTGATGGCATAATATATGAAAGGAAATAGAAAAGAACAATGGAAAGTACTAATAAAGAGAAATTGTTTGAAGGAAAGAGATTACCAAATAAATTGAAATAGCCAAACCAAGCACCACCAAAGCAAGAGAGACACAAGAATTTGTTAAGGGGAAAAAACAAGAAAAAACCCCAATATTATGAATGGAGGCAAAATGCCTAAAGAATAATACAAAGAGAGAGAGCTTCAGCCTTAGCTTGCTTGCATGAGTCTTGAAGAATGAGAGGAGAGGCACCTCAATAAGTAGAGGTGAGAAGAAGGAGTTAGAATGTAACTCCCAACTCAATGAATGCCACCATTCATCTATGTGTGTGCAAAGTGTCACCTCTTAAGGAGGTGGTTACAAATATTCCTTAATAAAGGAATTAAAAATAAGTCATCCTCACACATGTGTGAGATGACAAAAAAGACAAAAGACTTGTAGGGATTCCTTTGGAATATTCCTACAAGTTAATAAATAATTACAATTAAAGAATAACCTTTACCAAGTAAAGATTAATCTTCTAACATCCCCCCTTAAGCTTTACTTGGGGAGGTTACATCAAACCCTTCAATGGGTTGTAATCCAAGATTTTTACAATGAAAGAGAAATTTATCTTTACAAAGAGCTTTGGTGAGAATATCTGCAACTTGATCTTCACCTTTACAATACAAAAGAGAAATTTGCTTGTCTTCAATTTGCTCTCTAATGAAGTGATGTTGAAGAGCAATGTGCTTGGTCCTTGCATGAAAAATTGGATTCTTTGCCAAAGCAATAGAACTTTGATTATCACAATATAAAGGAGTAGGATCCTTTTGAGGTAGACCCAAGTCTTCAAGTAATCTTCTTAACCATAATGCTTCTTTAGATGCATTTGTACAACCTTTATATTCAACTTCAGTAGAACAAAGAGAAGTAGATTGTTGTTTCTTACTATTCCATGAGATTGCACCTAATCCAACAAAGAAACAATAACCACAAGTGGATCTCCCATCATTGGGATTACCTCCTAAATCTGAATTAGTATAAACCTTTAAAGAAAAATCACAAAATCATTTTCACTATGCTTAATATATAAATTGGATCATTTTTACTTCTAATGAAACCATGAGATAGAAAAAAAGCATAGCCCAAATTATAAAATGTCAGTATATAGACATAGCAATAATAGATCTAGGTTTCCTCTCACTACATCATTGAATTGTAAAGGGAAATTGTATCAAGGTTAATAATAAAGGACTATAAAAAAATTGGTCCTAAAGATGGGTTTAAAAAAAACCATAGTGCCTTAGTAAAAAAAATTCAATATCAAAAGTTCTAATAATGGTATAAAAACCATATTGCCTTCAATAAAATAATGAAACATAAAAGTTTCAAGAACTTGATCCCTATCAATTAAGAAAATAGATCTAAGTTCATCATAAATAAGTAAGTGCATACCATCAACGTGGATGGAAATATTTTCCATGGGTCCCCAAAAAAACTCCAATGAGACTTGATAAAATATATGATTCATTATAGATAGGGCTCCCTATGCAACATTACTGCAAATGCAACTAGCGCATAAAATATATGTAAAGGCTCCATTGAGACTTGATAAAGTGATTAACTTGAAAAACATATATAGATGGAATAAATCCATCAAGAAGGCAAATACTCCAATGAGCTTTTAATTTCAAAAATATATAGATGAAATAAATCCATCAAAATAACAAATTTACCAATAAGGCACAATATCAAATTAATGAGATAATAAAATATCAAATTCCCTTTTTCAAAACAACATAATTGTAGTTGAGAAGGAAACACTAGCTTTGTTTTAAATATTGTAATAGATCAAAAGCCACAAATCAAGCCACCTTAAGTTATGAAAATTAATATTAAAAAAAATTTGTGATGGAATAATGGGAATTGCATATTATGAAGTGAAGTATTATTAAGTATAAATAAGTCATTTAAGACGATATTCATGCATTCATGACTACATGAATATCCCCTTTTCATATTCCAAATATAATTGAGTAAAACAAGTACACTATTATTGGGTTGATCAAGTCCAATAATAAAGTACTTGTGAAGTTATTTAAAAACAAACTTTTTATGTGAAGCAACATGTTGAGATGCACCTAAATCAATAACCCATTCAAAAGGGTTTAGAAATATTCAAACTACATGTAAAAGCACGTCTAGATTGATTACCATTGTTATGAAATTGCTGATTATTTTGATTCATAGGCTTTTTCTCATTTTTCTTTTTAAAACAAGTATTTTTCCAATGACCATCCTTATTACAATAAGTGCAATGTGGTATCTTAGAAGAGTTAAACTCTCTAGGATCATTGTCATTATTATAATGAGGTTTGGAATTATAATGTTGTTGTTTAGAATGAGGTTTAAAATTTTGGTTATGATTAGACAAAAAGGCATGCTCATTAGACTTAAGATTACCAAATTGAATTAACTTAGTCTCTTCTTGTCTTAATAAATCACGAAAAATATTATAAGTTAATTGAGTAGCTAAAGAAGGAATAGCTAATTGAGCATGAATATTAGTAATGAATTGCTGAAATTGTCTAGGAAGACACTTTTTAAGAATAAGATGAATTAATCTAAGATTATCTAATTTAACTCCTAAACCATCCAATTGACCATTTAAAGCATCAAATTTCAATAAAAATTCATCCATAGATTTAAAATCAGAATACCTCAAATCTTCAAGTTGATCTTGAATTTGAATTTTTCTTGATTCATTTGTACTATCATAAATTGTTTTGAGTTTGTCCCATGCTTCATAGGCAGTTGTGCATGTCCCAATATGAACATAAAGTTCGGGTGACATGTAGATACCTATGAGGCCAAGGGCTTCTTCATTTTTGAGATTCCATTTTTTGATTTCATCTTTGGATGCAGACGAACCTGGTTTAGATTTAGGATCTGTAGCTACATCTAAAAGATGTTTAAAACGAAAAATGAAACAAATATGAGTCTTCCAAGAATGATAGTTAGAACTAGTTAATTTAATTTCAGGAATTAAAGTTGACATTGTAAAATATTTAAGTGCACAAAAATATTTCTAAAAGAGATACTTTACAATTTGAGAAAGGAAATAACACTAATTAAGCTTAACAAAAATTAGTCCTTTTTAACTAGAATTAACCTCTTAACAAAAAAATTAGCCCCCCTTAAGTTAAATTCACTTAGAAAAAAAAACTTCTTTGAAAATTAAAACAAATTACTAAAAAAAATTATTTAATAAAAAACAATATTGATTTGATATTACAAAATAAATATCTAAAAATAACTAATTAATTAATATTTAATATTAAAAAAACTTAATTTTAAAAAAAACTTAAAAAAAATTACTATATAAATAATTCTTAAAAGAATTACTTAAAAGGCCTTAACTTCTTACTCTCTTAAAAAAAGGCATGAGGAAAAAACCTTTAAAGATTTTATTTAAAAGTTAAATTGCTTAATTTAAAAAATGTGAAGGGGCAGGCCTATTAAAAATAAAGATTCATTTTTTTTAAAAATTATGTGAAACAATTTTGGGTGGGTTTTGTGCGCGGGCGGGAAAAGTAGTTAGGGAAAAAAGTTTAAGTAAATTTTTTATAAAGAGTTAAAATTAAATTAAAACTATGCAATAAGAAACAGAGGAGTCTGCGGAGGTGAGGCAGGGTAGAAGAGGAGGTGATGACAAGATTAACAACAGACAGAAGGTCGTGCAGGGAAGCCGAGGGTGACTTAGCAGCTACGGGGCAGCAACAATGCAGTAGCGAGGGTGGTCACAGCTGCCCTAAAACTTAGGGCTAGTTTTTTTTATTTAAAAAAAAAAAAAATTTGTTATTATCTTTGAAAGAAATATGATAGAGATCTAAACTATAGAGGTTATACATTAAAAGAAAATAAATTGTTTATTTATTTATTTTATATTAATATGTAAAAAATAGTGAGATAGATTTAAAAACTAAACTAAAATGAGAGGTTTTGATATATATTTAAAAAATATAGATAGAGCTTTTTGAATTTTTTTGTATTGAGTATTATAAAAAAGAGGGTTTTGAAACCCTTAAAAAAATGATTTTTTGAAAAGAAATTAAGTTAAAGTTTGATTTTTTTGAGATTTAAAACTTAAAAATTCTAAAAAAGCCCAAAAACAAATTGATTTTTTTAAAAGAAATTTCAACATGCAAATAATAACATGCAGAATTTTTTTACAGATTTGCAAAAAAACAGATTAGTCTTTTTCTAAAAAGAGTTTTGAACTAGGGTTAGATCTCTAAAAAAAATTGTTTTTTTTTTTTTGACAAAATGTAAAATATAGTAATTTTTTTAGAGATTTAGCCTGATATTCCAAAAAATTTTACAGAACTAATGAATTGTTTTTTAATTTTTTTTTTTTAAAACAAGCCTTTATTAGAGGGTTTTAAATTTATTTTATGCAAAAAATAAAACATGCATGCAAAATATATTGCATAGATTTGAAATAAAACTTAGAAATTTTTTTATAAGAAATCCTGCACAAGGGTTAGAAGACAAAAAAAACCAAGATTAGACACTTGCTCTTCTTCTCCTCTTTGAGAGTGTTTCCAATGGTGTGCTGAAAAATCTGGTAAACCTTCAACAATATAGCTCACAAGATATTAGTAATACCAAGCTCTGATACCATGAAAGGAAATAGAAAAGAGCAATGGAAAGTACTAATAAAGATAAATTGTTTGAAGGAAAGAGATTACCAAATAAATTGAAGTAGCCAAACCAAGCACCACCAAAGCAAGAGAGACACAAGAATTTGTTAAAGGGAAAAAACAAGAAAAAACCCCAATATTATGAATGGAGGCAAAATGCCTAAAGAATAATACAAAGAGAGAGAGCTTCAGCCTTAGCTTGCTTGCATGAGTCTTGAAGAATGAGAGGAGAGGCACCTCAATAAGTAGAGGTGAGAAGGAGGAGTTAGAATGTAACTCCCAACTCAATGAATGCCACCATTCATCTATGTGTGTGCAAAGTGTCACCTCTTAAGGAGGTGGTTACAAATATTCCTTAATAAAGGAATTAAAAATAAGTCATCCTCACACGTGTGAGATGACAAAAAAAACAAAAGACTTGTAGGGATTCCTTTGGAATATTCCTACAAGTTAATAAATAATTACAATTAAAGAATAACCTTTACCAAGTAAAGATTAATCTTCTAACAATATACTTTGAGGAAAGAATCTTCTTGGCCCCAGGATCAAGGTTGAAGGATGAGGTAATGAAGGCTTTTCATGACATCTCATCAGTGGAGCAACCGAGTGTTTTTGAGACATATCGATGGTTTCATGAGAGATTCTTTTGGGGGATTCTTAAAGAGGGCATTCGACAGCATTTTCGTAAGTGTGTGACTTGTCATCAGGACAAACCAAGGGATCTTTCACATTTACCATCCATGATAGAGCCGAAGGGACGTGATGACTTACCTATAGTTGTGGATGGCGCAATTGGCATTTGGAGGACTGAGGCAGGGGAGTCTCCACCTGTAGACAGCCTTGGAGTTTGGGACTTTATCCAAAACAGTTACACTTGGAGAGTACATTCTTTCGATGAGGTTGGGGAGAAGGACAGTTTGCTTCTTAGCCCTTATGGCACTAAGATTGGGAGCTTGAGGCCGGTACATGAGGTACAGATTGATGAGAATTTGCCATATTGGGATAGTGGTGGCATAGCAAGAGACAGTTACTACTTCATTTGTGGCTCACATGGAGGGATGATAGCTTGGGATCTAGGCATTAAATTGCTTTACTATGCTTGGGTGGTGACCAGGACAATGCAATAGCCGCACGGTAGGTACAGTCTGGGGTTCATTTGGAATCCGGGAATTTGCATGGAGTTTGGCACGATTCATGATAGCAAGGTTCAGCAACCGGCATGTGACTTCTTCATAAGGCTTTGGGATCTAGGTGTTTGCTTGGAGCCACATAGATTGCTTCGTCTCTATGAGCAAAGCAATGGTTATATCAGAGTAGCGCAACGGATATGGTGGGACACCTTCCATGATACATCTTGGCGTTGCTTGAGGACAAGCAACCTTTGGGAAGGGAGGACTATCATGTCCCCGATTTCGGGCAAAGGGATGAATGAAGGCCAAATTGAATTTTCTAGAATCAATGGACATTATTTTCTAATTCCTCATAATTTCGTTGATGGGAGGGAAATAATATTATATCTTTCTATTAACCTTAACCCCTTGAGCGCCACCCTTGGAGGGTTCACACTAGTTGTCCCTTGTGCAAAAAACATTAATAACATACATTGGGTGCATAAGGAATGGGAGAAACAAGTTGGCCAGCATAAAGATTTTAATATCACAATTGGATTAATCAAATTGGGGCGCCAACATGGAGAAAAAAAGCAAGTCGGCCCAGGAGTTAATATCACAATTGAATTAATCAAATTGGGGCGCCAACATGGAGAAAAAGAGCAAGTCAGCCCAGGAGTTAATATCACAATTGTATTAATCAAACTTGGGGGCCAACATGGAGAAAAAGAGCAAGTCAGCCTAGGAGAATTTAAGGGTGAAGTTGCCTATATAAACAAGAGCACTTGGAGCATTTGCGATGATCATGGAATCTGGTATACACACTCAGGTCTGCATGTGGAGAGTAGAGCAGTGATCTTCCTAGGACGAAAACCCTAGAGAAGGACTTAGTTGGACGAAAACCCAGCTAGGATGGAGAGGAATCCATCACGGGGTTCCACATGCACTTCAATGCATAGTAGGATCAGATTTCTATGTCATTTTGGGAGATAAGTTTAGTTGCAGATTTACAGCCATTGCCTTTGCACTTTTCAGGAAAATAAGATTATACTTTCAGACCTCTTATATGGTAGTTGTTGAGGATTGTCACACCCTTATATTTCATTGTTTGGATTTCCTTCAAGATTCTACCTGTTTGTGATACTTTGCTATTGATCTGCTAGGCGGAATTGCATATCTAGGGCAGAATTATGCTTGCATACTTTCAGTTTAAAGCAGAGATAATACTCAAAATTATAGGTGCCATGTTGTTTGCCAAATCGATGGAATATTAATGAGAAAATCTTCATGTCTTCATACCATGAGTGGGAAATGTATTGCATGTTTATATGAGCTGTTGTGAACATAAAAGAGCAGATTTATATTCAGAAATCTAGGATTTAATACATAACTATTCCTATAAAAAGCTAAGGCATAATCTGATTTGATTTGACTAAGAATTCAGCATTGTTATTTGAAGTGAAGGATTAAAGCATTTTGCATAAATATATTCAGATTTGTGTGGCATAATCAGAACTAGGGTGTGGAAGCTAACCTTTTTGGCAGAATAAATAATACCCCAACTTGGGGACATTACAGAATGCACATACATCAAGTCTTGTACCATTTTTTGAGTGTAATCGATTACGCTTTATTGAGTGGATGGAGTATGTGCTCCAATTCCTCTCGAATGGAGATGAATTAGCAACCTATTAAGACAAAATTAGAGAGTTAAGAGTTACAAATTTTAAAAATTTATATTATAAAATTAAAATATAAATAAAACTTAATAGATAAAATAATTTTGAGTCCATATGGGGCTTTGACCCTACTCTTCTGATGCAATTCGTACATACTTGGATCACAAGGAAAGTGAGAATTGACAGTGTTGAGTTTGACATCATAGAAAAATTGATTGGTGACATCATGGGGTTGAACATTTATGGCTTGAAGGTGGCAAGAATGGGCAAAAGTAAGATTAAAGATTATATCAACTCATTCTTGGTCAGCGAAGAACAACTCACCAAATATCACGACTTTAAAATAGAGGACCTTTCCCGCCCCCCTGGAATGATGTTAGCTTGTATTTAATCAAGTATTTCTCACTTGAAGTGAGGTTCTAGTGTGCCTACACCTGCCACTTCCCTCTATTGTGCCACCTTTGACATAGTCTATGGGTAAGTATTGCTTATTACCTTTTATCCTTGGCTGAAAATTTTGTTAAAGATATGAGGTGTTACAAAGAAAGCCTACCACTATACTAGGGTTTGATATTTCACCTCTATTATTATTGTCTCAACAATTCTTCGACTACTAGTGGTGGTCTTCATGCTGTTGAGAAAAGTCCTAGCCTTATGGGAAAGGGGAGTTAAAAGGATAGTTTGAAGTCTACCCTCAAATCTACCATTGAAAAGTCCTCTTCTGCTAAAAACCCTAAGCTGTAGTAGGGTTTAGATAAGAACCCTAAGCTTGTCTTGTCTTCTGCCCTACACCTGGTCTTGGTGGCAAGGGTGAAATTGTTAGTAAAAGTAAAAGAAAGACTAATTTGGTTGTTGATAAATTGTTAGTAAAAGTAAAAGAAAGACTAATTTGGTTGTTGATAGGCCTAAAACCTAGGAACCCATGAAGAAAGTTGGTGAAAGTTTTGTTGCCGCTAGAAAGTCCTCCCACATTGCTGCCCACTGGTTGCTTGCTGCCCCCCTGTTGAAGAAGTCAATGTTGTTGACTTGAGTGAAAGTGAAGATGAGTTGTATGCGCCTTTTGAAACTGCGAAGACCATGTCGGATGATGATGTTAGTTTTTGTAGTAGTAGATCTTTCTTGGATCCCGGTGGGAAGGAGAAGAAAAACATGGCCACCATTGTTGAATTGAAAAGAGAAGAGGCCCATCCTAAAAAATAAAAAATAAAATTGAGATCCCCTTTAGAAACACAACAATGAGGAGAAAAAGGAATAGGAGTTGAGGAAGGATGATCATTTGATTGGTGTTGGTAAAGAAAGGTTAGCAATGCTCATAGGAAAATTAATGATAAACACTATGCTTGTACTACCTCCTACAACCATAAAATGATACTCATTATGCAAAACAAGATGGTCTCGCTCAAAAGGAAGATCAAGGATCTAGAGAGATTTGTGGCCAATGTCCTCAATCTAAGAAAACAATGTTTGGAGAACATTGCTTCCAGTTTGAGAATTCTTGAGGAGCTCACCATAACCAAAAGGAACAAGGGAAAGAACTAACTTTTCATGACTCTAGCAGTGACATGGATTCTCTCAAGGATGCTTTGTGCTAGCTCTTTGAGGAAAGTGAGGCAGCCCTCAAATCTTTAGGGGTAGGGTGTTCTCCCTCCGAGTAGATTTTGGTGGGTGTGTTGGGGTTTGGTTTCAGTGCCGTGTTCTTTGTTGTGTTGTGCTCTGGTCATGCTGTCTTTTTTCTTTCTGTTTATGTTTGTAACAATCTTTTTGGTAATCTTCATCTAGGAGATCTGTTACTTTTGCTGTTACGCTTTGTAAAGGGTGGGGACCCTTGTTTTTCCCCTTTATCTAATCAAAAACTAAAATAAAGAAAACCATTTTAAATAAATGAATATCTCTAAATGACAAGCAAAGTCTAAAAAATCCAAACAATGCTCTCATTGTTAACACCTTTGGGTGATCTTTGTTTTCCCATTTTCTCATTAAAGGATTCTATTCCAATTGTTTGGAATTTATGGCATATACCCTATTTATGTTCAGAGGTCCAACATACACAAAATATTTTACAATATGAACTGTTCATTAGCAGAAAAAAATGGGTTAATAGAGAGGATAGGCGTAGATGGTTATTGCCTAGTAGCATTCCAAGAAGTCAACAAAGGGTATTTGCTACATGGTAATTTTTACTAGAATTTCAAAGGGCCAACAAAAAATTCTACCAAAATTTTTTAGTTAGATTTTATGGAATGTTATGCTAGCATGCATGGCAATAGAACTATGAATAAGAAATCCTCGTTGAAAATCTAACTAAAAAAGTCTTATTATTTAAAATTTATTTATCCTCATGAATTTTCTTGTGGTATGTTGTAGGGTTTAATGTTGAAAACAACATAACTTAATGCCATCTCATTACAAAATAAATTCTAGGAATTTGTATAAATGTAATACCAAATATCCGATGAAGTTTATAATAAGATTAGATCTATTTAGTTTCTTAAATAACTACCATAAGGACAAATTTTGGTTTTTGAAAGAACATTCCATTGTTCATACCCAGATGTAAATTCATATGCTATACTACAGAGCATTACTTGCCAAGCATGCCCTAGTACTTGTTAGCTTTTTGTCTAGATGCACATCTCTTTGTTATTTTAACGATCTCTTAAAAATTGTTTTGTTAAAGGTGAGATATTGTATATAATTTCTAGTGTGAAATCTGAACATATTCTTTTCTTATTTGACTGTTATTGCATATCATATGTATGTGACTCTAATGGTTTTTGGAGTTATAAATTTGAGAATCAGATGATCACTGTATGTTCAGCTTGTTCTTAGCAAAAATATCAATTAAAGACTTTTAACTCTATAAAGTCGCGTGTAGAAAATCTTCTGTATAAAACTAAGAGTTGTTATCTTTTCAAAAATCTTTGTAACTGTTTGTTTACTTTTTTTTTATAAAGCAAATTTGTTGACATCTTTCCAACATGTTGATTCTCTAGAA
This sequence comes from Sequoia sempervirens, assembly GCA_007258455.2. NCBI lineage: Eukaryota > Viridiplantae > Streptophyta > Pinopsida > Cupressales > Cupressaceae > Sequoia > Sequoia sempervirens. The sequence continues at coordinate 412,108,870 of VDFB02075321.1, forward strand.
TTTTCTGACTCTTTTCATATGCATTCAGGGAAGAAGTTGCAGATATGCTAAGGCGTCTACCATCACTTTTGGGTCTGACTGTCTCCAACGTTCTAAAACCCAAGTATAAGTTTTTCATCGAAGTCATGCAACGATCCCCGAAGGAACTTGTTAAATTCCCTCAGTATTTTAGTTATAGTCTGAATAGGAGAATTATACCACGCTATATAAGTTTAGGAGAAAAACATAGCAATTATTCGTTAAGTACTATTTATGGTTGTGCAGATGCAGTATTTGAAAGAATGATTTCCAGATGGAATGATGATTCAATACAAGATTGATATTCGCTTCATTTACTTTCTCTATTTATCTATGGTAGATATCACAATGGTACATTTTTGGGATTTTATATATTAAGGAAAAAGTTATAGTGTTTAATGCCCACGTAAATAATCTTAACATATGAATTATAATCAATTTTGCTGGAGCTTTTTAGTTGAAGATAATAAGATTGAGTTGTGGAGGATAGATGTTTTTAAAATCAAAGATAATACAGTAATGTTGAAATTTGTATGCTTATGTGAATTTTTATTTAGTTTTGGGTCTATTTTGATAGAATGATTTAATAATTATATATTAACAAATTGTGTCTTTTGTGTAAAGTTGGGCTCATTTTCCATCATCGTTCTCCATTTACATTCATTTCCATACATTTGATCTTATCTTATCCATGCTACTTGCATTCTACTACATTTGTCATAATTATGTGTATCATTGCTCTCCACATCTTGGCATTCATTCCCCACCTTGATAGTAGCACTTTATTATCTCTAGTCAATCCCATGACATGTAGGGTCAATCTTGCACCACACAGGATTGACTCAAATTTCAAATATGCAAAATTTAAAATTTGTATTGACTCATTCTACATGCTATAGGAATGACCTAAATTTCAAAAATAAACAAATTAAATCTATACAACTCTTGCTTATTCCACTAGTTGTTATGAGTCCAATTGGTACACATTTTGTGCAATTAATTAAAGGCACTCAATGTACATCATTTATCATCTAAGTACTTTTGATTATCATTCACATATTCTAAGCACTTAAGGAGAACAAGTCTAGGAGCATTTTACTTTAGAGCACTAAAATGAATCTAATTTTGCATTAAATTCTTTAAGAACACTTGCATAACTAAAGAGCGTTGTCTTCAATCATTTTTCATGTCCATAAAGTTGATCTAATCAAGGGGGCTGACCTACTAGAAATTGGTCATTGCATTTTGACAATTTCCTAAAGACAGTTTTCAATATTGTTGTCCTTGATTGCTAATGAAGAGTATAGATCATGGTGAAGTAGGTTGCATGTGTCCACTCTCACTATGTTCATTCTTGCAAGTAATAGATCACTTTTGCATGTCAAGCCATCCTTGTGATGGGTGGGATCAATCTTGTAGGGCATGAATTTGATCCACAATGAATTTAACTCTTGTTATGATCCTACGGAGATTTCTAGAGAAAGAATACTTTCTAATCTTGAAGCAATTGATTTCGATTTTGCATCAAGTTTCATTTTTCATTGTTGTTCTACAAGCTAAGTGCATATTCCTCACTTTTCAAAAGGGCATGTTCAATCTATCGTTCCTAGTTGTAAAATTAATTAATCTAGGTTAATGTGCTTGATTTGCTTGCATTTATTTAATTAGCCTAGATTTACTTAAGGAAAGGTGATTTTCCTTCACATTTTTGGTGAACCTAGCAATGTTTACACCCTATAGGGCTTGACTTTAGGACTGTACATTTGCTAATTTTAGGGTATTTCAGATCCATTATAATTATGATTTTATCATTTTTTTTTGGATTTGCTAGGTTTTGATTCATTTTATTTTCATATCTTAATTAAGGTTTGAATACACTTAGTGATATACATCTTTTCATCCATGCTCCCATAGTAGGATAATCTCACCTTATGGCTCCTTTTAGGTCTTTCTCCTTGGTTGATATGCTCATTTACATTTTAGATTTTGATAGATTTTGATATTTTATTGGAAATCATCCCTCCATCCTTGATATTCTAACATATTATATAAGTTATGATGCCATTTTGGGTTTTAGTGTGTACATCACCATTTTATAGAATTCTCATGCAAAAAGCCTTAGAGAAGGTCCAAGTGAGTCTTGATACTATTCTACAATCAATTACATCTTTGAGAGAGTCTATTGGCCACAAGGAATATCATGCAGTAACACTCAATGATGATGATGTGCAACTTGAAAGGGTTCTTAAAGAAGCAATACCTTTACACATTGCATTGTTGTGTGCAAATCACACATAACATGAACTTTAGTTGATAATGGATCTAGTCTTAACATATGCATTGAAAATTCATTTAAGACAATTAGAAGTACATATGTCAAAGATACAACTATCAAACCTTACTAATAGGGGATTCAATAATGTGGCTAGATCTTACATGGGTACTATTGTCCTCCAATCAAGGTTGGACCTTTCGCATGATATTTTGTTCCATGTTATGCCTAGAAAAGTAATTTACAATATTCTTCTTGGACATACATAGTTACATGCTATTAGAGTTGTGACATACTTTACATAGATGTGTAAAGTTTTGGCATTAAAGAAATCCATGCAACATATGTATTGATCTTCAACCCTATAATATGTGTTAACTAATGGATATTTCCAATGACTTTATCATATACAATCATCCATTGGATACAAACATTGCAAATTGTGACCTACTCTATAACACTTTAGATGGTGATGATTGGGGTACATTATATTTTATGCCTTGTGTTATTGTGAGTATCACATGTTAATACTAAAGTTTACAAGGTTCCTTCTCTTTCTATGGATCCATCTATGTATGGAAACACATGAGGCATACAATAATAATTCAAAGAAGACATGCTTGTGTGAGTAATCTTGAAAGTGATTTCCACAAGTGGATTACCATATCCTCCTAAATATTCAAACAAATCAATGGTCTTAAGTATAAACTATGCGTAAACTTGGACACAAAGGAAAATAACTAAGAAATAATAAGCAAGACCATCATAGATTTGTAAAACCATAAGAATCTAGATGACAACATGGAGTAGGATACCAATATCATGAAGTAGTTGTTTGGAGGAGTGACAACGGAAATGAAAAGAGTTTGAAGTTGAAACTATTACAAATTCTAATGAGACATTGTGTTCATTGATTACATATGATCATGGAATTCCTTTTAAGCCATTGATTAACTCATTATTTAAGGATTGCATACAAACATTAAGATTTCATTGATAAGTCGTGATATATTTTTTATACACACACATACATATAAACCATATGCACATAAAAACATATAGAAAAATCGATACAAGCCTAAAATAAATGAAAACCATGAATCATAAATGTGGACATACATAGCTATCCATGATCCCAAAGTCCAAACCATATCACATGAACCATAAAATGTCTAATATCATAAACTTATAAGAGGAGTACCATAAATAAAGAGTTTCGATGAACAATAACATCAATAAATATCACTATGGGGGAGGCTCCCTAGATGTCCCTTTCCTTGAACCACTTTAACCACTATCTTGTGTTTGGAACCTTGATTGTAAGCATGATCTTTCTTGAAGGACTAATGCCATTTACCATGTATATGCCAATCTCCTTGTGGAGGTTGGCTGCCTTTATCAGACTAGACCATGTTGCTACTTGTTCCTAATATAACTCTCAAGTCAAGTATATTCTCATTGCATCACTAGAGGGTGCAAGCATGGTCCTTTGAGCCTCCCATTTAATGAGCTCTACATCTAGCCTATCTTGTTTGACCCTAATGGTGTCCAAGTCTAATCAAAGTTCCTTATGATCGACGTCCAATTGACTCCTCTCACCATGTGTCTCTCTCCACCTCCATGACATCACTCTTTGCTTGGAGCATGACACACTTTGTGGCTACAACTATATTCCTCACACCCTTGGCTAATGTGATCAAATAATGGAGAAACCATCTAGCATATGCATAGTCATGAACAATCTTATTCATTACAATGATAAGGATATCTTGGGCCTATAAGTGCCCAAATCTAAATAGGCCTACATAGCAAGTCTAATGATGACGAAAAAACCTACACATAACATTGGTATCTTCAATTGTGTTAGCTTTTTAGGATTCCTCGCATGTTGTTTATGCCTACTTTTGCTATTTTCCAAGTATCAATGTTTTTGTTCTATGCTAAAATTAGTTTTTCTTCCCATAATAATGAGTTCACCACTTCATGTATTGGAAAAAGCTTGTTCTAAGTGTTTGCAAACATGATTTTTTTTCTTAATTATGCGAGTTTCTTCTTAGTTTTAGCTTGTGTTAAGCTTAGTCTTGATTTCAAACTCTACAATTTAATTTTTTTTCTTTCACATCTAAATAATTTATTTTTTGTTGACCAAAGGATCCATATTTTTGCAAGTAATCATCCATTGTCAATAATTTGAGACCATTATCATTTGTTGAAGGTTTTTCAAATCCTTGAACATCACTATTTAGCCCTTGCAAGCACCCAACATTTCTTACTCTAGGATTCCTTGTTTAGTTTTCTCATCCCTTTGCTAAGAAGGTTGTTACCACTAGTTGAAAGTTGAAGGAGAGGGAAACCTATTGGAATTGTCTATGGATAACTTGCCACTACAACAAAATTGATCTTCACCTATGAAGGATTTCATGTTTGTTGTTTTAGATTATAATTACATTTTGTTGACTAGTATAGTTTGTCTATGAATTTGAAAATTTGCGTGTTTGTGTAATGAGTGTTTTAATAAGTTAGATTAAATTGTGTTTATTAGGAGTTATTTAGATTTAGATTTACTTGGGTAAAAGCTTACTTTATTTAAATTTGTGCCTCTAAGCACCTTGTTTACAATTTAAAAACTTCTTTATTTTGAAAACTGTTTTTCAAAGCTCCATAATTATTATTGAAAGCTTCCTTGTTTCTTAAAATGTTTTCAATCATTCGTTAAAAACCTTTAATTTCTTCAAATGAATTTAAAAAAATTATTTAATTACACATGCTATAACTTATCCATCCCAAGAAGGATTCCCCAAAAAATTTCTTTGGAATATTTTACTTTTTTCAAAGTGGTTAGAGGAGGCACAATGAATCCCTTTAATGACTTAATATTCAAACTAGAAAACAAGAAAACATTGGGAGATATAAATAAAACCAAAAAGAAAAGGGGAAAAGATCAAGCACTATGAATCCCTTTAGCACTATGAATCCCTTTAATGGATGTAAAATTCAAATTAGGAAAAAAATTTAGGAGATACAAATAAAATTAAAAAGGAAAAAAAGGAAAAAAAGGAAAATGTCAATTTGATCTTTGCATTCTAAAAAGATTTCTTTTAACATAATTGCATGTTCTCTAATATTTGAAAAGAAGGTGATGCATGTTCTCTACTATTTGAAAATAAGGTGAAATATTTGTTTGCTTCTTCTAGGCCTCATCACTAGGTGCTTTTAGAAAAGTCTAGATTTACAAGTAATTAAATTTTAATAATTATTCATTTATATATTTTTTATAAAAAATATTTCATTAGATTAAATCAATTAAATTAATTTATTGTTAATTTTAGTTATTTGGTTACTTTAGTTGGTTTTATTCATTCCTTTGAGATAAAAAAATAAAATAAAAGTCACTTCATTTGTTTTAAATCAATTAGTTACACTAGTACTCATGTTACCACATCCATTCAACCTACTAGTAATGTCAACACTTCCTAAAGGTATTTCCACTGGGAATCCCTCTACCTTTGTGCATTCAAATCTCATATCTCCTCAACCATTCCCCCTTACAAATCTACAATTCACTTGCCCTCCACAAACATACAACACTCCACCTTATTCACCTCCATCTCACAATACTAACAATGATGCAATCCTTAACACATTTTTGCAAAACATGTCATTTCTTCAATAACAAATCGCTACCTTAAATCAAAATAACTATGACCAACCTTCACAATACATCAAAACCAATCCCTTATCCTTGGAGATATCAAGAACACAATTGCCACAAGGTATAGAGGTTCCTAGGTTTGAGAAATATGGTGGGAAAGGAGATATTGTTAGCCATGTTTTTGCTTACATCGCCCTATGTAGTGACTTCATTTTTGAAGATAAACTCTTGGCTAAGCTATTCCCTAGATCCTTGAAAGATGTTGCTTTAGAGTGGTTTTTCTCCTTACCAAATAATTCAATTGGTTCATCAATGAACTTATTGATGCCTTTTACAACCACTTCCAAATTCACATGGGTCCTAAGATGACTTTAGTTGATTTGATGATATGTAAACAAAAGGATGATGAAAAGGTCACTGATTTCATAGCGCGATATCAAATGCTTTATTCACAAATAAACATTAAGATTTCTAATGTCGACCTTCAAAGAATGTTTATTTCCAATTTGCAAGACAAAATTAAAACAAATCTTGAGATGATGAGATTTCCTTCATTTACATAGTTGTGTAAAACCCTTTGTGATTACCAAAATTTAGTTAGTAGCCGTGAAGTGAAAACTCTATTCTAAAAATTCTGAATCTACACCTCAAACCAACTACCAACCTTTCAAAAAACAAAATAAGGGCTTCCTCCAACTTTATCCCCCTCAAACCAATCAAAATGTTAACACCCAAGTGGCTGCTATAAAAACAACAAAACCATATGCCCTTGCAGATAGAAATAGACAGTTTACACCTCTACTCGATACCCTTCATAATACCATGCTGCAGCTCTTAGAGAAGAATTTGATTTCCTTGCCTCCTGTTAGAGATCCTGATCCTACTAAGCCTTTACCTCCCAACTATAGACCAAATGTCTATTGCCATTTCCATCAACAAAATGGACATGATACAAAACATTGTAAGTGTCTTAAACATCTTGTGCAAGACCTCATTGATTCTAATCATATCCTAATTGGATGTGTTAATGATCAAGGTAATAAAAATGTAGCTCCTCCTAATCAAAATTTGCAAATCTTTATCAATCCTATGCCTAATCATAATATCTCCTTTGTCAAAGCTAGTGAAACAAAGAATGATGTGATGAATGTTGACACAACTAATGAAAACATGAATACCCACCTTATGGATAGGGTGATTGCATTTATTGATGCTAAACCTCATAGGGGCCTAACTAAGATTCCACTTCATATTGTTTTCTCACAACAAGACATACTTAAACATACACCTGATGGTCCTCTTTACATAGCTGGAAGAATCAATGACAAGCCTACTAATGGGATATTAATTGATCTCGTCTATGTGGAGAATGTGATTACTAAAGAATTATTATTTGTGCATGAGCTTTATCAAGATACACATGAAAAATTGAAAGCATGGATCAAAACGCATAATGGTTTTGCTTGCCCAACGATTGGCTTGATAAATCTCCATCTAAAGGTTGGACTGAAAGAATTAAATGTCTCATTCACCATCATCTCGTCGTCAGACCAATTTCATGTACTGAAGTTAGGCTATCCATGGCTTCGCTCCATGAATTTCTTCTCATCGGTTGAGCATAAATGTCTAAAGTTTCTATTTTGCAATGAGATCTTTACAATGCATCATAGTGGCTTTAATCTTGTGTCTTTTCATGGGAAATTTTCATTGGATTTATTTTGGCCTGAGCCTATTGAACCTATTAGACCCATGAGGACTTCTTTTTCAAATCCTATCAAAAGTTTAAGGCAAAGTGTATAGCAAAATTATCCCTTAGCAATATGCCTCAACCTGTGATTGAGCCACCCATCCTTGACGAAACTATGATTGAACCTAAAGCCCTTCCAAATATCCAAGACCAACCTATGACAAATCCTTCACCCATTTCTTATAAGAGACCACGAGACAATAAAAAAAATCCCATTGTGCCTCCTAAATTCAAACAAGTTTACAAAGTTAAAGAGAAAGTGGTTGAACAACCTCCCATGGTTCCTTCCGTTCCTCCCCTAAGGGAAGAAATGAAACCTATGGTTGATAAACCCACTCCTACACAAATGCAACTTGAGAACCACGTTAAAAGAAACCAAAATTCTAGAGAGCGTAGGCATAGACGTTGTGGTATTTCTCATTCGTTACAAACAAAAGAAGAAAAGAATGACATAGAAAATTAAAATCCAAACTTGTCTTTAGAAAGGCATTATGCCTCTCCACCCTTGTTGTAGCATAAACATAAAAAAAATTCTATGGATATTTTCATTAGACCTCCTCTTGTGATTAATCTAGATGATGACATTGAAATTGCTAAGATTGATGAGGAAGTGCATAATGAGCTAAATCTAATGTTTTCCTCTTCTATGAACTTAAACGATGATTCTACTAATAATAGTGTTGAACTTGGTGCTTGTCCTAGTTCGGAACTTGATGTTCTCCCTTTGGCTAGTCGTCCACCTTCCGTATATATAGAACAAGATTGGGATGTAGACGACCTAGTATAGGTTAACTCACATGTGCCTTACTAGTATTTTTCTTTGTTTTCTTTTGCATGTTTCTTTGTGTGATTGCATGTGCGTAATGTGATCCCCCAAAATTTTTTGTTTGATGTATCTCTTTCTCTTTATGTGCATTCATCTATGTGTATCTAAATTCTTCTATATGTTGTAAACATTTATCTTTTCTTTTGTCTTGTGTTTTCCTTTTGGGGATGACGCAAGGTGTCGAGAAATTTAGGTCTCTTCCATGTTGACTTGAAATATTTTTCTTTGTTTTCCCTCTATGTGTCATTCTTCCTGTTTTGCGAGTATTTGGGGAATGATGAAATTTCTTAGCTCTATAACCACATTGTAGCAAAGATATATTGACCTTGAATCCGTAGATCCCTTACGTGTCTTTGGGGGAAACCCCTTCCCCTTTCATGATGTAGTTTCATTTGGGAACATATGACTTGGCATAGGGATTTCCAAATAAGCTCTCACGTCTTCTTTATGGTTAGTATTGAATATTTTCTACTTCAAAGCTATTTCTCACAACAATGATGTTTTCAATTGCTTTTAAGTGGGGGCGTACATCGACACTCATGTTTCTTTGTGTGATTTTCTTTATTCTTGTGATGCATCCTTTTCTTGGTGGTGTCATTGGGTTTTGTGTCCTCTGAGAGTGATATTTCTTAGCATACGACTTTCCTCTTAGTGGTGATGCTACACCTTGCATTCCCTAAGTTGTGATTATTTTATTCTAGACTTGTCCTCTCTTGGATACATTAGGCATGATGATCCTTAAGAAGAGACCTTACATGAACTAAGTGAAGTCCCTTTGAACAAACCTTTATATAAATATAATGTTCATAAGTGTTTAGCATGATACAACTTGTTAACCTTGTGAAGCTCGAACCCCTAAATTCAAGGCCACCAAACATAACACACCTTGCTTGCTAGTAGAGCCTTGTCCATGTTCATGAGTGCTTAGCATAATGTAGCTTGTTAGGCCTTTTGAAACTCAAAGTTTCGTATTGTGGTGCCTTATTGAAGTTGTCAGGAGGATAGCTTTGATATGATATGAAAGCCTAATAAGA